>JAHLJS010000001.1:88023921-88349954 GCA_038502445.1 Eremochloa ophiuroides | reverse complement strand
TCATCAAAGGGGATATTGCAATTGAAAGTTTGGCACCGAGATCATTAGCGGATATCTTTACCAAGCCACTTGATGAGTCAAGATTTTGCAAGTTGAGAAATGAGCTAAACATACTAGACTACTCCAACATGAAGTGAAAAGCATCCTACATTATATGACATGCCTCTCCTTCGGCTAAAGCAAGGTAAAATTGGTTGACATGGCATTCATACCTTGATAAGGATTGTCTAGTTCATGTAGACATAAAATGCATGTTATAGGCTCATTCATAAAAAATCAAATGCTTTCATGTATATATGGTACCACTTTTTTCTTTTTGCTTGTATGATCAAGTGGTAGCATATGACATTTGATGGGCTTGCAAACCTAAGTTAAATCTAGAACATGAGCTCATGATGTGTAACTTCACATGGTCAAGATAACCCTACTAGTGAGGTGTGAAGATGCTTGTCCTTGGATCAAACTTAGTTACATATTCTGGGCAAGTGATCTAGATTGAACCAATGTGTAAAAGAACTAAACCCCATTTATTGACTTGATATTCCCATAATTTGCACCATTTTTTTGGTGATTGTTGACAAAGGGGGAGAAGAAAGTCACAAAGATAAGAGAGGAAAGGGGTCAATTAAAAATTTGAAAGCACACAAGTGGAGAGCAAGCTCATGAATAAGTTGTTGCATTTGTGTATGCATTAACATATGAAATGTTGCATTGTCAAAACTTCAATTCCTATATTTGTTTGAATTGATGAAATGCTTAGAAATAGGATTTGAATAGTGATTTGACAAACTAGCATGCATAGGACTTATATGCCATACAAAGTACCTCTTTTACTTAAATGTTGATCTCACGAGGTATTTTGAGTTTGTGATGCATGACTAGTAAACAATGGTGCTAAGGATGGTATATTTCCGCAACTCCGATGGTATCACGCTTCAAAGGTCCATTCTATATACCTTAGCATCATTTGATAGTAGTAGCTCACCCAAACTTTCAAATTCATGCATATGTGAAAAATTGAACCAAACACAAGGAATCACATATGTAGGGGGAGCTAATACTACCAAAGTGCAAACTTGGTTTTCATTTCATATCTTTGTGAAGGTTGTCATCAATTACCAAAAAGGGGGAGATTGAAAGCCCATGTTTGGTTTTGGGTAATTGATGAAACCTAGTTTGCTAACGATTGCTCTAAGTGTTTCATGAGAATTGATTAGCAAATGGCAAGATGGAGCAAAGGATCGGGTCGGTGGAGGTCACAAGTGAAGGGCAATGACGGCGTCCATGAAAAATGGTGTAAGTCCATCAACAAAGGAGAAAGCCCTATTGACGGCATCCATGCAAATGGTATAAGTCCATCATCATAGGTGTTCACAAGGTCCATCAAGAGATGAGAAGGAAGTTGATAATAAACCGGGAGCTCAAGGCAAAGGTATAACCAATAGGAGCTCTTTTGGTTTTGGTGATCAAGACTCCATAGAGGGGAGTGATCACATTAAGGATAGATAGCCGTACTATTAAGAGGGGCGAAATCGTTGATGAAATACGGTTATCAAGTGCCACTAGTGTTCATGATCATTGCATATGCATATAGATGCTAGTGACACTAACTTGACCCGTGGAAAACTCTTTTGAAAAGGCTAACACACGTGCACAGGTGTAGAACAATTGGTGTTAGCACATGGGAACAAAGGGTGAAAGGTTTGAGTGAAAATCCTGAGAAACAGAGCGTCGGACCGTAGAGTCTCAGAGCGTCGGACCAATGTCTTCGGTCCGACGGCTAACACTGCTGTGAGCGTCGGACGCTTAGTCTCTGAGCGTCGGACCATTAGCCGAAGAGTCCGACGGTGTGCAGATCGTGCGAGAGATAACACGTGGCGAGCTCTGAGAGCGTCGGACTCTCGGCGTTAGTCCGACGGTGAGCGTCGGACCAACGTCCGACGGTTTTCAGGGCTCGGGGAGCTCTCTGGAAGCGTCGGACGGCCGCGTTCGTTAGTTCCGACGCGCTGTGTAATTTCAGTCCGACGGTGCAGTGGCAGTGGGCGTCGGACCGCGGGTGTTAGTCCGACGACCCACCGTCCGACGGGTCGTTTTGGGCGCGAGGAAATAGCCGTTGTGATCCAACGTTCGACTTCAAACGGCTAGTGACACGTGCGTTCATCCGAGGCGTCGGACCGTGCGGATTAGTCCGACGCTCTGGCCGTCGGACAGTCCGAGCGGTACGCAGTGAACTCTAAACGGCTAGTTCTTTGTGTGTGGCTTATAAATAGTCACTTGGCCGGTTTGGGGTGGCATCTCTTGGCACTCCAAAACATCATAACATACTTGTGAGCCTTCCCACTCCGACTCCTCACTCATCCTACTTGATTGTGTTCATCATTTGGTGAGTTTGGAGAGCATCAAGTGCATTGCATTGATTGAGATCATCTAGAGGCACTTGGTAGTGGTATTTCGCAGCGGTTTCTCTTGTTACTCTTGGAGTTTGCCGACTCCTAGACGGCTTGGAGCTGCGAGGATCGTTGAGGGGAGTTGGTGATTGTCTCCGCCTCCGATCGGTGAAGTTGTGAGGGGTTCTTGAGCCTATCCCCGCGGGAGATCGCGAAAGGCATCTTTAGTGGATTGCTCGTAGCTTGGTGGATCCCCATCTTGTGTTGGTTGTGCGGCACCCTTGAGAAGGGTTTGGCGTGTGATGCCAATTAGCGCGTGAACCTCCAAGTGGGTGTATCGCTACAACGAGGACTAGCTTGCCGGCAAGCAAGTGAACCTCGGTAAAAAATCTTGTGTCATCTCTCTACCGAGGATTTCCCTTATATGTGATTGATTGGTTATATTGGACTTCATATCATCTCTTCACCGGCGGTATTGAAATCACCTTTACTCTTTACATTTGTGTATTTCTTTTGTGTAGCTTGTTAGTTAGTTGCTCACTTAAGAGTGGTGTAAAGTGTAAAGTAGTAACATAGTCTTTGAGTGTGAACTAGAGATCATAGTGTAGTATACTTGTCTAGTTGGCTTGCATAGTGTAGTTTAGAGCTAGTGCTTTGCAAAGCTTGCTATTGTTACTAATCGGCTTGTGAAGTGTTGTTTGTAGATTTTTATAGGCTATTCCCCCCCCCTCTACCATAGACCTTTCACCCTCGCCCGTGTGGACGGACGGGGAGTGCGCACTCTTGGAGTGGGCTGTGAAGGCCTTTCCATGGACCCTGAAATATCCATGGAACTTGCCTCATCGCCTTCTTCTTCGTTTCCCCCTGCAGCTCGTGACGTGCCGCCTTGCTCAAATTGAGCGGTTTGTGACATGCTTCTTGTCACCTTTCTTGTTCCTGCAACATTTTGGCTTCTTGCCTCTCGGTCCCAATTTATGGTTAGTGTGCGCAGCGCATACAACCAATGTCTCTCATATGGGTGAGAGATTTTGGCTGTATGGCCTGGATAAATCATTTTAAGATCACCTTTTTCATTTCTTTTTATGACTTGAGCACTTATGAAGAAATCTTCAGTTATAATATCTCTAGGAGAAGCAATATATTCAAAGTATTGTTTTTCATTTAGCAAGTCCATGGTTTCAGCAATGCGAGTGATAAAAGAGGTAAAGAATATAGGCTCGCTTTTATGGAACACACCAAGCCAAAAGCGGACTAACAACTTAGCAGGGGAAACTTTTATTTTCTTGGTTATGCCATAAAGCAATCTTAATTCATCATCGACAAGAATGTGCACATCAGAGCCAGGAAGAAGGGTTATAGCCATCCAATAGCGGAGCAATCCCAAAGTGGGATTATGAATTTCATCAGTTTTAGGATCAGAGCAATCATTGGATCTAGTTATGGCTTTCCAAAATTTGACTTTATCAAATTTTCTAGTGGCTCTAATTAAATCTAGATGACAGTTGTTATCAAAGCCAAGAGCCATACTAAAAACTCTCCAAGTTAAATTATACTCTTGATTAAACATACGAAAGTAGACATTATCATCTGTGGTTTGTAAAGAGCATAGAAATTCTGTGGTGAGTTTTTCAATTCCAAGTTCTTGCACTTCCCAAAAGCTTCCTCACCCAATTGTATTGAACACAGTATTAAATTCTGCGGTCATACCTGTGTTGTCCAAAAGGACAGGGTCGATGATACCGGTATGTTCAAACCCACGGTGTCAGATGGAGAGATACCTTTGGCAGTCTTCTTGGTTCAACGTGAGGCCACTCTCAGGATCGAATGTTCTCTCGGGCGGTACGTCTAGCACCTCTTGGCCTTCTCTTGGCGAAGCTTCTCTTCTTTCTTCTTTGTCATGACGGGGTCGTCCGAAGGAACTCCCTACGACACCCTTGGCTTTCTTGAACGCGGAGGAGAACTTCTTCATCTTCCTGCAGCAATGAGATAACACAAGAACACACTAGGACAACAAGAATTAGCGTTAGCGTTAGCGTTAGCGTTAGTTGGCCCAATGTTAGTAGTCCTTGTGGGGTACGGTCACCTCCACAAAACCGCTCTTGAGAGCAAAGACAAGCTTCTACTACTACAATATTTTTGGATTTTTGTTTTGAGTGGCTAATTACAACTAAACTTGAGAAAGAACTTGCTCAACTAGAGAAGAGAAGAGAGATTGTGTGCTCAAGATGATTCAGCTGGTTTGGGTGTGGAAATGAGCACGCAATGCAGGAATATATATAGGGGGAGAAGGGCTGGTGACCAGGCCACTAGGGCAGGTCGACCGACCCCATTATGGCAGTGTCAGAGCTACTTTCACCTTTGGACAGAGAATCTATTTGAATTCAAACACAGTTTTGCAGAAAGGGCTTTAAACATGGGTCGGCTGACCCATGTTTGGTCCCATTTTCAGCTTTAAATAGTGTGTTTCACGTTGTCCAGTAAAGTAAAGATTAGTGGTGGACCAAAAGTGGAGAAGTTTTCAGAGATTCACTTGTCTAGCGTTTTGTGAAAGAGAAAGGTGTATGACAAAAGTGGGGACATGCTTTAAAGTGATTCTCATGGACCATGGGAGCACTAATGCATGTCAAAGTGTCCACTTTTCAGAATTTGGATGGTGGTGAACGTTGGATTCTCCTTGGAGCATGTGAATGTGGTCATGACCAAAAAGTGGTCGACCAAATTCAAAATGAACTGGTGATTAAAGTTGAGACAATGATCAGGACACCAGACCAACATCACCAGAGGTGAGTGGGCCCCATGGCGGGGTCGGCCGACCCTACCTTGGGTGGTCCCACCACCTCAGGCGTGAGCACTATAGTTCTTTTCAAGTTTTATTTATCTAAGTTCTTGATTTTGTCAAAATAAAATATTATAAAATTTAAATATGAAATGCAATGAAGAAAATGCAGGAATTGAAATACATGAATTAAATATGAGATAAATACTGATTTACCTTACCAGCAAGGGCTCCATGTTTTAGGTCCGTTGAGCAGGACCTCTCCTTTTCGGGTTCATTCTTCGGGTGCATCGATTAGTCCCGGAGATGGGGATCGTGATGATCGCACCTCTTTCATCTGCTATTCCTTCTTGATTGATGCTTGTGACTCAGTAGAGTCAGCTTTGCTCACCGCCTCAGCTTTACTTACCAGTTCGGCCTTTTTGGCCTTCGGCGGTTGATTCTTCCGGCGGGGTGTATATTGAGGCTTCTTCTCCCAAAGGTTCTTTCTTGCATGTCGCATAGATTTATAATCATTGAAAGGACATTTAATTCTCTTACCTGGGAGTTGGAAGTGGACTTGGCCGGATCCCATGTAGATGATGGCGTTAACGGTGTTCAGGAACGGCCTTCCCAGGATGACGGGGACTTCGTCATCGGCCCCCATATCGAGAATGATGAAGTCGGTGGGGATGTATTCGTCTTGAACTTTGACAAGGATGTCCCTTGCCAATCATTCGGGGAACCAAATGGATTGATCCGCCGTCTGCAATTTGACAAAAGTACGGTACAAAGATCTCCCTATCAGATTTTCATACATTACCTTGGACATGATGTTGACTCTAGATCCAAGGTCGCAGAAGGCGTTGTTGAAGGTGTGCGGCCCGATCTCGCAGGTGATGGTAGGATGGCCAGGGTCACTCTTCTTGGCCATGAATGGCGGGTCAAGAAGGCAACCCGGGTTTGTCCTGACCGGAGGCTTACAAAACCTCGTGGAAATTAACTTGACACCCTCGATTGGTTCCTCAGGTTTCCCTAAGATCTTACCTTATTCGAAGGATGGGACAGCTGCTGCTATTTGAGCTAATTGTGTTTCTAGCATTTTATTAAAGCTCAATTGATTTTTCATAGCAGTGTTAAAACTATGCATTTTCTCACTAAGATTTTCAAGAATCTTATCATTAGGCATTATTTTCTTGTTTATACTATCATTAATTTTAGATTGGCCTAAGACAAGATCTTTAAGAGAAGGTTGGTTACCATAAGAATTATTAAAATTATTGCTGTAACCATTACCTTAATTTTCTTGTTAGAAGGGGCGCGAGTTCCATCCTCCTTGTTGCTGGGGGTCGATACCCATTGTTGTTGTTGTTGATGATGAAGCTCACTTCTTCCTTCATCTCGGGACAGTTGTTGCCCGAGTGATATTCTCCACTATATATCTCGCACCATGGATCAGCTTCAATTGCTCGTGCGGTGGCAGTGGTTCGAATGGCCTCTTATTCCTTTTTGGAACCTTTCTCAATGTTTTTCATCAAGAGGTCCATTTTTGCTGAGAGCATGTCCACCTCATGAACGGTGTGCATACTCCTCTTCTTGGGCTGGAGACACTCCTCATTCCATTCTTAGTTGACAACCATCTTTTCAATGAGGTCTTTAACATCTTTGACATTGTGTTGCAGGAATGCTCCTCTAGCGGCAGCATCAAGGTGACTACGGGCTAATCCAGTCAGCCCATGATAGAAATCTTGGATTAGGAGTCATTCTTCAATTCCATGATGAGGACAAGCACGAATGTACTCCTGGAGACGTTCCTATGCTTCGGGAATCGTCTCATCAGCTTGCTGTTGGAAGCTTGAGATTTTTCCACGAAGAGCGCTGGTTTTGCCCATTGGGAAGAATTTCTTGAGAAATGCATTGGCGCACTTCTCCAAAGTGGTAGCTTCATTCTTGTTGGCATAGAACCATTGCTTCGCCTTCCTAAGCAGTGAGAATGGAAATAGACGAAGGCGGATGGCGTCTGCCGAGACATTCTTGATAGTGAAGGTACCACACACCTCAAAAAAATGCTGGAGATGGCCATTAGCATCTTCATGTGGCTTCCCACAGAACGGGTTGGCTTGCACCATATTGTTGAGTGCTAGCTTAAAATCAAAGGTAGCATCCCCCAAGTTGAGCTGCGGACCGGTGGCAATGTTGTCAGCCGATAGTGCAGAGAACTCAGAGATGGTCTTTTGGGTCATAGCTTTCTTGATTGATAGTGCGGAGCCACTTTCCTCGAACGGATTCAGGTTTGAGATGAACCTTTGAGGTGGAACTTGACGGCGTCTAATTCTCCTTAACAATTGCTCAGAATCTTCAATAAAATTTGACGGCAATTGGAAACCGCTCATACACTGTCTAGCTCCACGATAACGAGAAACACAGACAGGGGTAAGCCCCTAACACTAATCGATAACTAGATTGATAGTAGACTCCGGATTCAATTTTTATTAATATTCCTAAATTGATGCTTTCCCCGGCGACGGCGCCAGAAATGCTTCTTGACACTTCTTAGTACAACCACCAGAGACAGGGTGTAAGACTCTCTCTGATAACGGCGCCAAAAGTGCCCTGAGGGGTATTTCTTATGTCTATTGGATAATTTCGCAAGCGCACAGAATATACCGCTGTAGCACTTCACCCGGGAGTATTCCAAGTTATCGTTATTTATTTTATCCCAAGGGAAAGCAGTTGCTTGGAATAAATAATAAAAGAGAGAGATCCTTAAGTCTATAGCAACTTAGTATCAACTAGTGATAGGGGGTAAATCGATAAATAGAGGAAAGGGTAATGACACAAAGACACGACAAGGTTTAGGATAACTAGTAGAGTATAGCTAGGTGGGAGGACAACGAGTGAGTATAAGACTCCTATGACTCTTACTTTACTCTTGTGAACTGTCTTATCAAATGGATGAATTACACTAAGACAACTACCTTACTTCCGGTGTGTAGGGGGTAGTGTGAACCAATAGAGGATATAACCTCTACCCGAAGCGCCTACGCTCTTATGGGAGTCTACCTTTTAAGAACTTGCCTAAAACACGTGGAGGGATACTAAGACTAGACAGGGCTGTCACTACCTGCTAGCACCCACTAACAATCCGTGCGACAAGTGGCATTCAAGAGTAAGATCTAGCCTAAGCACCACACTTACACTAATTCTCACTACTCTAGCTGGGTACCAAACAGCTAAAGCACCCTATGACATGCAATGAACTACACACGTGAGCTGGTTACAGGATCACAATCTAGTGTAAATCAACTATAAGGTAAGACAAGACACAACAATACTATAATAAATAGTAAAGCACTAAGTAAAGCACTAAGTAAAGACTTAGTAAAGTAAAGTAAAGATAATATATTGATAAAAGTAAAGTCTTACAGAAGGAAAGGTACAAGAGCTATACCAGACTCTCCAGCAGACGACTCCGGAGACCCCGAGCGTAGCTCGACTCGACTCTAACTCCCACACTAGACTAATACTACTACTAAGAAATGGAGTTTCTCTTGTCTCTTGTGTATCTTGTGTGTCTTGAAGAGGGTGATGGCAGCCTCTATTTATAGGGGAGGATGGAGAGGTGCCACATCAGCGATCCGCGTGCTCCTTGCCTCGCCACCCTTGGATGAACCGACCTTGAACCGCCTCAAGATGGACGGCGTTGGTGAATTCATCACGTGGGAATCATGCAGGAAGGCGGTGGAGGCCAACCGACCTGGCTGGGCACCAGGGGGGTCGACCGACCCCCCTATGATAGGTGGGCCCAGCCAGGTCCTTCTTGAAGCTGTCCCCATCTGTCGCAGGGTGTGGTTCCACCTTTGCTACGTGTTTGTCACGTTGATTTATCCCTTGATCCTTGTGCTTTGATTCTCCACGGTTGAATAGAAACACATGTTGATCTGAGGGTTAAAATGAGATGGGTGGAGTGTCACACGGATCATGCCACATCACCAGAGCCAGGTGGGACCCATGGTGGGGTCGGTCGACCCACACATGGGCCCACCCTGAGCTCTCTTCTCTTCTACGTGATGTTGTGCACCTTATCTTGATATTTTATGACCTGTTTGATCTTTCCTGCATTCACAAACTAAGAGTACAAGTGGAACTAGTTATTGATAAAATATGTTCATGTCATGCTTATTCTTCCTTGAATCCGAGGCCTGTTGATGGTGTTTGAATGTGGATTTTTATGGTATATCCACCGTCAACACCGACTCCTATACGGCTTGGAGCTGCGTGGATCGTTGAGGGGAGTTGGTGATTTTCTTTGCCTCCGATCGGTGATTTGTAAGGGGTTCTTGAGCCTACCTCGTGGGAGATTGCGAATTGGATACTCTAGTAGATTGCTCGTAGCTTGTGGATCCCCATCTTGTGTTGGTTGTGCAGCACCCTTGAGAAGGGTTTGGCGTGTGATGCCAATTAGCGTGTGAACCTCCAAGTGGGTGTATCACTACAACGAGGACGTAGCTTGCCAGCGAGCAAGTGAACCTCGGTAAAAAATCATTGTGTCAACTCTCTTGCTGAGGATTTCATTTGTGTTGATTGATTGGTTTATCTACTCTTCACCGCCCGTATAAAAATCACCCTCTCTCCTTTACTTACTTGCACTTACCCTTGTGTAGCTTAGTAGTGTAGTTGTTCACCTAGGAGTAGAGTAGAGTAGTGACTTAGTCTTGTTGTTGAGTGAACTAGATACAATAGCCTAGAACGGTTAGATGGCTTCCATTTTTGAGTAGGCTAGCGCAAAATTCGCTTCGCCACTTATTTGTCTAACCATCTTGTCTTAAGTGTTGTTTGTATAATTTTTATAGGCTATTCACCCCCGGTCTAGCCATTTAGGACCTTTCAAGCGGGCAACGGGATCCAGGGGTCCAAACGCCAGATCTGTGAGGTGCTCTGGGTTTGCCCTCCTCCGGCTGCTGCCAAGGCCTGGGTTTTGTCAGAGTGGTGACACTAGCAGCCTAAGGCGAGTCCCCTACCCCGGTCGCTAATTCTAACGTCCTGGGACAAATCCGTGCGATGTCGGCTTGATATGCCAAGGGGTGGACACCGGGCGCTAGCCCCCCCTGATGGGCTCTATGTTTGCTTGATTGGCTGCAAGGTCTGGCGTACGAGGCCGGATCTGCGTAGGCAAATAAGGGTCGCGACAAAGCTGAAACGAGCCATGGTAGTGTGTGCAGGGATGGCTGCTGACACAGCAGACAGGTCGTGGCCTTTGCCGTGCATGGGGTTGAGGTGCCTTGGCAAAAGCTCTGTCCTCATTGGGCCGATGATGATGACACCTCCGGGCTCCATTTTCTTCCATGGAACCGTCCATCGAACGACACCTCACCCCTTTGCGTGACATGTCTTCCTTGGTGAAGTCCTAGACCTTCTGGTCAGGCGATGGTGGCGTTAATCGCGTTGTGTCCCTCCTTGGAGGCATCGTTTTGGAAGTATATGCTCGGCTATTTTGCGGCGATGGATAAAGTTGTGGCAAGGAAGGTGGAGGCCTAGTTGAGGATCCAAGGTTATGGCGTCCACGGCAGAGGAAGGCGGTCAGGAGGAGTGTGTTGGCGCGGTGATTGGAGGCCTCACATCTGCTTGGCAGTGGAGGGCGATGGTCTGGTGGGACCATACATTAGTTGCGACCACCAAGTTGACGAGGAGGCCAACTTGAGAGGCGCCCACGGAGTTGGCAATATGGCCAATGTGGAAGGTGGTGTCCTGCAGATTTGTGTTACTGCATGGTGTGGCAGCAAGCAGTCTCGCTCATGGCGGCTGTCTTCGGCGTAAGGAGGCATACTGAGTGGCAGTTGGAGGATGTTTTTGGCACTTCTTCCTTTGATGAGGGCATGAGGCAACTATGTCTCGGAAGGTATGGTGTGCATGCTTTGATTTTGGGGAATGGGGTAGGCTTGGAGAGCGCCAGAGGCACCTATTGTTTGCAGCAGATTATGGCGATTAGCTTTGCTCAGTAGCAGGCTACCTCGGTGTGGGACAACATCGACAATGACGGCACAAGTGGTGACGACGTTGTTTCCGTCCTAACGACTCTGTCGTTTGGTTATTGGCAGTACAGTGTGGTCACCGACTTGTGGTGTTTTGTGTGCGGTGGTGCATGTGTTCTGTGTTGAGCTTTGACCTATGTGGTTCATGTCGAGGTCCCATTCTGACCGGCTAGAGTCTTTTTTCTTCTTCTCTTGAGTTTGAGTTTGGTGCGTGTTAATGACCTAATCCAACCGATCGTAGATGTATTGCTTTTATTTTGCCTAGTCTGGACTTTTCTGATTTTTAATATAATCAGCGGTTCTCCTGCCTGATTCATTAAAAAAAAATCTTAAATGGATGTCTGTTCAGGAATGTCTAACTGTCTATGAGACTTCACCTCTAGGCTTCATTATTAGTTGCATGACGAGGCACCCATAAATGCTTAATCCTTAGCTGGCATATCATATCAAAGTGAAACCCTTCATGTTTAAAATTTCAAACCAACGTATATAAAATCACTGGGCAAAGTGGTGCATGACCTTTTAGAGTTGATGCTATACTGTACTGTACTATTATGGAAGTTCATGAACAACCAATACAATTATAAGACCCTGACCATTTCAACAATTTGCTCAAGTCTCTAAGTCTTTGACCGACTTAGCCAAAAAAAAGTTACTCCGCAGCATAGGATGGGCCCTTCTTAAAGTGATGGATTGATGGGCTAAGATGATCATGAAAGAAATCTACTGGGCTACATGTACACTGTCCTTTTAGATATAGTTATACGACGCATACGCCATATATGCGAATTGATCATAGATCAATTGGTTGGTTTCTTGTGGTAGAATTTGTCCACCTATATTCAAGTCCTTTAGTTGGTATGGGGTGCTCGTATTTTTATGGATTTTATTTCATAATTTAATGGAGTTATACTTTTAGTGATAGGGTGTGTTCATACGGTGTGTGTGAGCATCATTATTGTAATGTGTAATTCTAAAAAAATATACATGGGCGGATGTTTTATAAGTGTTTCTACGTGTCACATTTTATTTTTATGGTTTTCTTAGGCTTTTTAGAAGCTATGTGATGTTTTTGTGGTTTAAAAATCTTATCATGAGTTTTCTAGATTTTTTATCTAGAAAATAGTGAAACCACATTGAAAACTATTTTCTAACCTTGGTAGATAGATAATTCAAATAATTTTGAAGTGACATATCTGATTCGGCAAAATATGTGATTTTAGAGTTCGAGTCTTCGAGATGAAACTAAACTCCGATGATATATAGCTTAGAAGGTAAAATCTCTCCCAAAATGTAACAGCTTAACAGAGCCCTAGAGTTGCATAATAATGATTTTACACAGTGATTATTTAGCAGGGCCGTCTTAGGGGGGTGGGCAGCCCGGTGCGATGGACGAGGGCCCATATCAGGAAGGGGCCCATGAATATATGTTTGTATATCTATTCTATACCTGTCTATAAAGGGATAAAATTTTAGTCTTTTTTTCACCTTTCCTAACTACCCATCACTACCTGTTACTACTATTTTCAATTGACCATGTTTAAATCTTATCTATAATGGGCCATATTTAAATCTTATCTTAATAAGACGTGTACTTAGTCCTTGGGCCATGTTTAAATCTTATCTATAATGTGCCCTGTTTAAGTCTTATCTTAACAAGACGTGTATGCCTGATTGACATTAGTACCATATGGTAAAGTGAGGGAGGGTAACCAGGTAAGATGCAAATAAAACAAGTGACATTATGCTAAGAAAACTCATATCTATCTTAGTTTTTTTTGGCAAAGAGATGTTGATACATAATATAATAATTATTTTTTTCTATATTGGTTACGAAACCAATTGAGTTAATGAAATTTTTTTGACACTCTCCAGCTGCAACGTACTGGTCACTAAAAATTGAGTTGACGAAAATATATTTTGATACTCTCGTGTTACAACGCACGAGCACTTTTACTAGTAGTACTTATTTTACATATTGGTACATTAAATTTAAAATTTAAAGGCCCATACACTTGCAAGAGCAAGCAGAAATTGGATTGTCATCACTTCCTATTCTGATATTCATCGTATAATAGTACTTTATACTTTAATCATTGTGTTAAGGGCATGTTTGGCATCGCTCCTCTTCAAGTGCTCCTCTGGAGTTTCTAAAACAGGTGTTCCTCTTGACGAGTTGGAGTACTTGAGGAGAAGACACAAATTGCAGCACCTATGGTCCTCCAATCTTAAAAACGGCTACGGCTCGGCTCCTCTACTATTCACTGCAAAACAAATCATCTTGTTTAAGTACTTTGGTATGACTCTTCCGACTCCTCTGTACAAAGCTCCTGCCAGAGCCATGCTGGATAGGCCCATGTCGTTTGCTTGCCCAACTTGAAATTATAGAGACAACCCTGTATTTAGGCCTGGTTTAGATGGCAAAATCGGTTTTAGTTTCTCTAATAAATCACCAAAATCGCTGTCAAACACCAAAAACAGGTGACAGGAGTGTTTCAGATTATTGAAGTAACATTTCTCGATTTTGTATTAGGAATGAGAATGAACCAAATAGGTGTTTTGCAGTGATTCTAGTTTATTTCTACGAGAATTTAGATCAATACTTCAATAGCTAAAAGTTTCATCGATTCTTAAGTAATTTCTATTTCTCAGATAAATATTTCTGGAGAAAATCTAGATCTAAAACGTTTATAGAAGAATTTAGATTCCTATCAAACAGTGGGGCCACATGCATGTTGTTTCTAGCAGACGCACGTTTCATATCAGGTGGTCCGGTCGGTAGGTGCCACGCCTCGCGTCGCGCCGGTACTGCAAGATACAGTAGTACTACTGCAACGTTTGTACGTAGTGCGGGTAGGTGGTTGGTGCTGGTGTGGTCGTGCTCGTGCCTGCGGTAGACCTGCATGGTGCGGGGCTATGGCTATCCCGTTAAAAGTGTGGTTTTTTTTTTTTTTTTACTTAGGCCCTGTTTAGTTGCTAAAAAGTTATAAGATTCTCCGTCACATCAATTATCCTTTACACATGTATAGAGCATTAAATAAAGTAGCAGCTGTTGCATGTTTGTACTTTTTGCCTGACTTTCTCGAGACGAATCTTTTAAGTCTACTTAGGCCATGATTGGACATTTATTGGAGAAGATTTCCCGCGTGCTACAGTAAACTTTTCACTGCCTTTTCGGCAACTAAACGGACCCTTACGAACTTTTGACCGTTTGTTTTATTTAAAAATTTAGAGTAAAATGCGTCGGAGGTCCATTAACTTCTGAGGAGATGTCATCTAGATCCACCAACTTTCAAACTGTATTTCTGCATCCCTAAACTTTTCAAGTGATTCACCAGGAGGTCCATTATCCCTTTGTTTATGTTTGTATTTATGTTTGTATTTTATAGAAATCTCCCTCTATTTGGTTATCTTTCACACATTTACCCCTCCTCCTCATCTTCTCAGCTCACGACAACATAGCTCTTACGCACAGCAGCGAGCGTAACATCCTCCACGACTTGTCGCTCGTGCACGGGGTGTCAAGGCCAAGAACGTGGTGATCGGCGGCGATGGACATGCCAAGCCGACCAACTTCGGGTGCACGAGAGGCCCATCGAGTCCACACAGCCCGTTGGGGGCACCGTAGCGTTCATGGCACCCGAGGTGGCGCGCGAGTAGGAGCATGGCCCTCGGGGTGCATGGTCATCGAGATGATTATGGGGCGCGCACCCTAGAGCAACATGGAAGTCTACACATCTAGCACCACCTCCTTACAGGAAGTCAGGAACTATACAAGCATAAGACCATCCGCACTCATCGTCCTATATTTCCATCCTCTCTACATCCTAATCATCGAGATTCTCTCCTCTATACTCGTTTCTTCCGCACTCATTCATTTTCTATATCCCATCCTCTATCCAGTGGGACCCACATGTCATCCTCTATATCTCATCCCCATCCCGCCACTCTCTCTCCCCCCACCCATCCTTCCCTCCCCGGCGGAGCCCGACGGCGGAGCTCGCGGCCCCACAGCTCGCCCCCAACGGCGGAGCTCGCGCTCACCCCCAATGGCGAGCTCACGCCCCCACGGCGGACGCCGGCCATGGATCTCCGGTCTCTCTCTCTCCGGCGCGAGGCGAGCTCTCTCTCCCTCTCTCCGTCGTGACGCGAGCTCGGCCCTCGCCGGCGAACTCCACCTCCCCGTTCTCTCTCTTCCGGTCCTAGACTCCCAGGTGAGCGGGCCCCGCGCGTGCCCGAAGCGGACGTCTGCCATCCCTCTAGCTTTGCCGGACGTCTGCCTGCTCCGGATGGTTTCCCGGACGCCGCTGCAGCATGGTGGTCCGGTAAACGGTTCCTCCAGGAACGTTTACCCGACCCCAGTGCAGGTGGTCTAAGCGTCCAGGCTGCCGTGAGCTGCCAAGACAAGGAGGGGCAAACCTGTGAAAGAAAAACAAATATAGGGAGGTTTCTGTAAAATACAAACATAAACAAAAGCATATGGACCCTTGGTGAATCATTTGAAAAGTTTAGGGATTCAGAAATATAGTTTTAAAGTTGATGGACTTTTTTGGCATCTCCTCAAAAGTTAATGGACATTCGATGTATTTTACTCAAAATTTTATATGAATAATAAAATAATTAAATAATTATTAAAATATCTCTAATGATTAAATAACTTATAATAAAATAAATAATATTTATATAAAATTTTTGAAAAAGACTAGCGGCTAAATAAGGTGGCACATAATCTAAAACATCACTTTCAATGAGAAGAAGAGAGTTGAAGATATGAGTAGCTCACAGGGCAGACGTCCGTCCTTATGCGCTAGCTGCTTGTTGCAAGCTTGACTTTTGAACTCCTTATTTGACCATTTGTTTTATTTTAAATTTTATACGAATAATAAAATAATTAAATCATTATTAAAGTATTTTTAATGATACCATAAGTCATAATAGAATAAATAATATTTATATAAAAATTCTGAATAAGATAAACGGTCAAGTAAAATGGCACGGAATCTAAAATGACACTTTTAATAGGACGGAGGGAGTACAACAGTGATCATGAATAACGTGCTCAAACGACTGGCTTCTTCTGTGCAACTTTATGATTCAGTAGCAATCGGCTAACTAAAAAAGAAACAGTTAGTTTTGGTTGAAAAGACAGTTTTATGATGAAACCATACTAAATATAATTACTTATACGAAGGGATAAACTACTATAACTTAACACTAGTAATTAGTGTGGTGTAAATAATTAAATACATATTAGTGGATGATGTGTCTCGCTAATGTTAATATCCTAATTACGGATGGTAGCAGGATGTAAATATATTAATAGTGGAATGCTGAGGTAAATATCTTGCATGTCGATCTAGAGACTCTATTGGGACTTAGAATTATAGAGATGAGTATGCACCAAATCCTAGTTTTAGATGGGTTCGTCCTAATTAAAAGCTGGTATGCGGCTGGTATGCCTTGATACCGTCGTCTCTGGTTTTCGGGCTCTACAAATCAGCTATTTGTAGAGGGTGGTGCCCAGGCGCCTCTAGAAATGAGATTCGTCCACCTCTACAAATGTTATTATTCTCTCCAAAATCAAATGTTTGCGCAGTGGGTACTCTCCGAAGAAGCTTCATTATTTTCATGAATCATTATTTTACTGTATGTACCTACCACACGGCCACATGCTTGCACTTGGCGTGGCGTGGATGAGAGAGGAGCCACACGGCCCACAAATATAAAATGAGCGAGACGAAAGAAAATGAGAGGGCGCTCGTGGTACGGACGCGTGCTCGTTTGCCTATAAGTACCCACACCAGGCCATGCTCATCGCCATCGGTGCCATTCGTGGTAGATCGTGAGTCGCTAGCTAGGCATTCATCGTGTCCACAACAATACACAGCGTGATAGCTAGCGAGGGGGTTCCCTTCCATATGGCTTCCAGGATCGCACTCCTGTGCCTTCTTGGCTTGCTGCTAGTAGCTTCGCCCGCAGTTGCTGATGATAGCTCCGGTATCTACTACCAGCTTGCTCTTATGGTATGGACACGAGATAACCAATTTCTTCACTCACTATTTGAATTTTGTACTGTTGGTATCATGTCATTAATTGAGATATAGGCCTTCCTATATAAGGTTCAGGTATGTAATAATGGCATAAAAAAAAATCTGTACAATGCAAGAACTAACGCACGCATGATATATAAATTCTTCCTAAAATTTGTGTGTCATGCTAACTAGCGAAAAAAATTCATGGATGGTGGATATATGCATGGACGTCGTTCTCATTATTAATCTGTAGGTCAAGCTGTAATGTTAGGACTAGGAGTGTGTGTGTGTGTATATATATATATATATATATATATATATATATATATATATAACAAAGTGAAATGAACAACTCCAGACACTATATATCCATGTGGAAGCATAAGCAGATTTGTCATGGACCACTGGCCCGTTTTAATTTCCGGATGGGACGATATTTCGATTGATGAGGCAAATTATGGCACTGGTGGCCTTGTCATCACAGATAGTAGGTATGGACGTGTATATGAAGAGAAAACGTCCGACCACTTGTAACTGTGTCTTGCAGGAACTTGTTTTTAATTTATTGATTTTTTTCCCTGTTAATTAAAATGGATGAACGTACGACCGCGCGCACTAGCTAGCTATAGAAGAAATAGTAATTCTAGATAAAAGCGAGTAATGGTGCTTAATTTCCTGATCAAATTAAAATCTTGCGCATGATGGTCGTGTTGGATCATGGACGGCGCAGTGGCCAGGAGCATACTGCGAGCAGACCAACGCTGGATGCTGCCAGCCGACGACCGGCGTCTCGCCGGCGCGTGACTTCTACATAACGGGCTTGACAGTCTTCAACGCGACCACCGACCATGCAGTGACGAAATGCAGCAATAAAGCTCCTTACAACCCTAAACTGGTACGTGTTATTATTGTATATATGGAATAAGAAGGGTCACATCGTAAGAGAGAGCTTGAGTGGTAATATTATTGTAGGTGCATGTGTGCGTGTGGACACCTTTAATTTGTCTCTCTATCCATGGATGATAGATTACCGGCATAGGCCTGGAGCAGTACTGGAGCAACATCAGGTGCCCCAGCAACAACGGCCAGGGCACCTGGAAGAACGCCTGGAAGAAGGCCGGCGCCTGCTCCGGCCTCGACGAGAAAGCCTACTTCGAGAAGGCCCTCAGCTTCCGTAGCCGGATCAACCCCCTCGTTCGCCTCAAAGCCAATGGTACGGTAATTCTAATTCCACATCGAGCTGACGACGGTCGAGTTGCATTGCATGAAAGCTAACTGAGTACTGGTATATTGTTAATTACACGATCGACCCATCTGCTGCTGCACTGCAGGTATCCAGCCGGACTTCGACCTGTACAGCTTGAAGGAGATCAAGGAGGTGTTCAAAAGCGGAATCAACGCGACGCCGGTGATCCAGTGCAGCAAGGGCCCGTTCGACAAGTTCATGCTGTACCAGCTCTACTTCTGCGCGGCGGGGAACGGGACGTTCATCGACTGCCCCGCGGCGCCGCAGTACACCTGCTCCAGCACCATCCTCTTCCACCCCTTCAAGAAGTGGATGCTCAAGCAGCAGCTCAACGACGAATCCGCGGACTTCTCCTACGATCCTTTCGAGCTGCCTGGCCTGGCCACGGACAACTGATCATCGTCGTCTTCGTCGTCGGAGCCACCACCCGAGATCCATCATCCATCTACCTCGATCGGATGTCTTTCGTGAGTTTGCGTACGTTTCAGTGACGTGCGCATTGTTTATTCGACTTTGTTTCGCCCTGCACTATGTATTAAGGAAATAATAAACCTTGAGATGTACCCGGTGACCCTGCTTCCAATCATCTATTCTATTTTCTATTTCCTAATATTAAAGAGCTAAATGTTTCTTTGTTCACAATCGTTCGGTGTGGAGATCCATGCATGGACTCTATAATCTCTCTCTCTCCCTCTCTCTCTCATGTGCCTATACAAGTAAGAGTAGCGTATTAATTAGTCCGATTCCAAATAAATCGAAATACGTAGTGTTTTCATGCATGATTCACCACTCTCTCACATGTCCATACGAGAGTTAAATGTTTGGGCATGGTGTGGAGTTCAATCTCAAAACGAAATGAATACGCAACATGATCTCTACGACCACTCGTACCTATGCGAGTTAAAGCAGCACGAGCAGACATAGGACAAAGTCGGAGTTCTTGAAGAAATTGAATTGGAAGAGATCGGATAAATGAGCTCAGGATACACACCGAGTGGTTGGACCGTACTGTGAGTTGATTGTGTCAAGTAGAGAAGGTAGTACTATGGTGACAAGTTACTCCTTTTGATATAATAGACGAAAGAAGGGCAAAAAACTCGTGACATTTAAGTGTATCAACGTTGTGGAGTTTCGTAGGGTCAATCCAAGAACTTATGCATGTCTCTTGTGTGCCATATAGAGATCATAGAATTGCTAGAATTATTAATAGGTGGCTTGCCTAACAATTAAAGCTAGAGTAATTGTAATTTCACCATTTGTGTTACTAATCCATTGCTCTAGTGATTTTGTAGAATTTTAAATTAGATCATCTAACCCCCTCTAGCTAATTAGGCATTTCATGAGAGAGTTAGCTATGAGAACTGGCTCACATTGCCATCCCTCGATGCTCTTGAGCCATGATTGGTGCTATTGGGGATGTACTATATGTTACGGATAGCTTATTGGCTTGTAAAGATAAGGTTTGGTGCTCATTTAATTTGTGGCCCTAGACACTAGTGTAAAACAAAAACTCTACCAGGGGAATAATGAAAACCTCCCCTCCCACCTCTCTTATAAAAGGAGAGAGGGGAAGGTATAGAAAGCTTAATCTCTCACTCTTTTTGGTTATCTCTTTGTCTCTTCTCATATTCAGTTGTAACCAATAGGTGCATTATTATGCAACTTCTTCTCTCTCTTTCCCTTCACTCTTTTTAGTTCTACAGTTATCTACAACTTTGTAAAACACATCATAGTTGTATACCTTTTAATTATAGTTATTCTTTAACAAATGGCTTTTAATAACTCAGATATGATTACCATGTGTCAACTATTAAGAGCCAATTTGGTTATGATTATAAATTAAATCATTTATTCTATTTTTATTATAAATAATTTTATGAGTATTGTCTTTGATCGTCTTTACATATCCCGATAATAGGGTATATGGGTCTGTTTGGCAGAATTTCAGTTCTAAAAAAATAGTTGTAGATCCACAGATCCCGCTGGCTCTACCGTAGAGCGGCTCTCGTGTAGATTTTGAATTTTAAAAAAATGTTTGGTACATCTCGATTTTCTATCACAATGACAATTTGGACCCACACGTCAAAATTAAAAAACCAATTTTTTCCTTATTACGGTCTCACAGCTACATAAGGCTTGCTGCGGGGATGGGTGCACCGATTGCTGCAGCGCTGCGTGGACGCGATAACCTCGAAGCTTGTTAACCTAACTCCTGGGCATGACAAGTATAGGAAGCAGAAAAATAATCTTTGCCATCTCTCTATCGCGTTGATGAAGTTGATGATGCTCTGCTCATCGCTCAATGCAGCGTGGGGAGGGCGGTAATAAGCGGTTACCCGCTCCACGACAACGGCGGCAGATAGGACGAGCGCGACCTCCGCGCAGGAGCCGCACTGTTGAAAGCTCTAGTTTGGTTTTGAATAATTGATGAAATATAAATGCTAACCATGTGTCTATTTAAGTGTTGTCATTAAAGATTTGTTACTAGATCCCAAGTGGGAAGGTATGATGGCGTTCATATAAATGGTGTAAGTCTATCAATAAGTATTCAAAATGCTTCTCTTTTTTAGTTTGGAGAGGAGCTCAGGGTACAATTCATACCTTATTTTTAGTGATTAAGAGATTATAGAGAGTTCGATCACATTTACGATAGATAACCGGACTATTAAGAAGATAGTAAATTCTGAGTATACACTTTCCTGATCAGCTCAACCATTATGAATATTAAATAACTGGCTTTGCCCTCCCGTTGTCCTACCCCTTTTCACTCTTGCAGTTTAGGATACTATGTTTCAATTTCACATACTCGGTTGGTTTCATTCATCTATAGCTAAGCCACGAAGGATAATATACACGACTAATAAGATACAGGAGCACTTAGATTAACACCGAGGATTGGAGAACACATGGCCCAAAAAGGAAAAAAAAAAGAACTCACGTGAGAAATTGATATGAAATTGACTATTATTTGCACCATGTGTGAGTTTAATAAAGGTGAAAGATGAGCGATGATTAGGTCATTGCATGGGTAGTATGGCCCTAACAAATGTTTTGCCCCTCCAAACAAAAAACATGATGACTAAGAGTGAGAGACCATGGACGAAAGAAACGAAGGATAAGGGATGAGAGAACATAAAAAAAAAATAGAGGTGATGGACAAACAAGAGTGAAAATTGAAAGGAGGAAATTTCCGTTCTTCATTAGAAGCGAATATATATCGCTTCAATTATACGTCTAAGGGCCTATTTTGGATGCATCCTAACTAAAACTTAATTAGCTAATTAATAAGGCTAAAGTTTAGCTACCTAAAGACTACTCCGTCCGTCTCAGAATAAGTGTCATTTTCGTTTTTCAAGAAAACTCTTTGACTAAATATATTTTAAAAAATATTAATATTTATGGTATATAATTAGTATCATTGGAAAGGTCTTTGAATCTAGTTTTTTAAACAAATTTATTTGGAAATATAAAGGTTGCATGTATTTTCTATAAATCGAGTCAAACTCATGACTTGGAAACCTAAAACGACATTTAATTTGGGACGGAGGAAGTACTTTAGCTTAGAGTGTTTGGATGTTCTAGCTAATTGAAATTATTAATCATACTACCCCTTATTAGTACTATTGTTTAGGGTCTGTTTGGATGAACTAAGACTAGCGATTAGGTAGAACTAGTGATTAGCTGGACTAGTAGTTAGCTGACTAGTTGTTAGTTCAGTCCTGTTTGGATCAAGGACTAACAGGTGCTATTATAGAGTAGAACTAGTTGTTAGTCTTAAATAGTTGGGTTGTATGGACTAGTGAACTAACAACTAGTTGGGGTTTGAACTAGTAGTTAGTTTAATCACTAGTTCACCTGTTTTGATTCTCAAAGACTAAACTTTAGTCACCTAGTTGTTAATCCATAGGATCCAAACAAACCCTAAATAGCTAAACTTTAGTTGGGGGGTGTTTAGATGCTCTAACTAAACTTTAGTTGTATGATAGTTTGGTCATTTAGGCCTTTTAGCTGGGTTAAAACAGCTAATTGGATAGTGTACATTTTGAACTGCAGCTAAACTTTAGCTAAATTTAGCTATGTGGTGTTTGGATTTGGATGTACCATAGCTAAAATTAACCAGCTAAAGTTTAGAGCAACCCCAAGAGACGCTATAAATGTTTTCCTAAATCTTAGGGATAGAGCTTTTGATAAAAAAATAACCTCAACAGCTTATCTAAATAATTATCCAAATGTACCCATCTTCTATTTTGTTTTTTTCGCTACCTAAATATAGAAGACGAGAGTGACTCTCAAGAATGCACATACATATAGAAAAATTGTTGGAGAATCAAAAGATATATAAATCGATTTTTATATTAATGATTATCTAAATGATGATTTAGAAAGTGAGATTTAGAAAGACTCTTAGAGATACTGTCAGTGTTTTACATCAAACATGTCCTCAGCAGTGTGTACTGAGAAAGCGTACTACGTGTCGTCACTTGGCCAGTCACCTTGTCCGGCGATGGGCGATCTACGAGACTCCGATCAACTCCGATCACTCAGATATTCGGATCTAGTATATTCGGATGGACGTGCCCGTGGTTTGTGCAGCACGCTCTATCATGCATGCTAGGTGCCCTCGCAGACTGAATTATTGTCCTCTATGTTGCTGTTGCCGTGTCGAGACTCGGACACGGGCGTCCATCGATGCATGCTGCGACGACTCGTGCGCGTCCACAGACGCACCTCTCAGCTTTTATTTACGACGACAACACGCAGACAGTGATGCCTTCGGTTTGCATTCGCCGGCCCCGCTGCTTCAATTTCGTCCGTCTATTTGTTGTTTAGGAACAGATTACTCCCTCCATCCTAAAATAACTTACTATTTTAACTTTTAGACTTTATATTTGACCATTCGTCTTATTCAAAAATTTTAAACAATTAATAAAGTGAATAAATCAATAATAAAGTATTTTTAATAATAGACTAAGTTATAATAAAATAAGTAGTATTTGTATATAGAATTTTTAAATAAGATAAACAGTTAAACGTGAAATCTAAAAGTAAAAAAGGTAATTTTTTAGACGAAAGGAGTAAGACGCTAGCGTACATGCCAACCAGATGGCGACAGGCGTACGATACCACGTGCATATTGTAACACGTTGCGGAATATCCGCGTCCCGTATTTATACGACGACGCATAGTGCATGCATGCGATGGGTTGGGCCAGCTGTCTGATTGAATGTAACCTTATCCCTGCCTGCGTCTATCAGTGGGTCGGCCACTCGGCCCCTGCCGCGACATCGCGGTCAGGGGTGCTTCGGCTTTCGCTGGAGCTCATAAATTTTAGCTGTTCCTAATTTTTTATGAGAGAAAAATACTGTTTTAGAGCTAAAAAATAAGTGTTTTTTAAACGAAATGAACAGGGCCTTATTTTCCAAATTTTTTTCTCTTTCTCCTCGATTTCGATTATACTTTTCACCTGCATGGAGCACTAAATAAAGTAACAGCTGTCGTATGTTTATACTTTTTGTCTGGCTATTTTGAGATAAATCTTTTGAGTCTACTTACACCATGATTAACAAAAGTTGTTAAATACAAACGAAAGTACTACAGTATACTTTTCACCCCTTTTCACCCAACTAAACACCCTCTTATTGTCCACCATCTCTAATAAGGACCTGATTGGTACGGATAACAGGCCGAAGCTATTGTAAGTTGATTTTTTTTACCAAACATTTTTTTAAAATGATTTTATAGGTGAAACTATTTTTATCTCTCACAAAAAGATAAGTTGGTATAAAGCTAAAAAAGTAGTTTATCCTATTTTTTTCCTCTTTTCCCTCTTTTAACCATGCATGAAGTTATTAGTAAAGCAGTTTTGCAAAATAATATTTTCAAAACAGCTCAGCTTCAAAAAAAATTACTCTTAAAGCTCCACTTATGAAGCTAAGTTATGCCAAATAAGGCCTAAGTGAATAAAAAAATATAAGTGCTAGAGATCTTAAGTAATTTTTTATGTTTAATTTATAACTTTATAGAAAATACAAAAAATTATGACATCACATTAGTGTAGTAAGTATACAATAAAAGATAGTTTTTATAGTATTTCTATTTTGTTCCATAAATATAGAATCCTTTTCTATATATTTGATCAAAGATAAAAAAAAAACACTAACTTAAGATAACTTTAAAATTGATTTATTCAGAAATAAAAGGAGTAATAAGGTTAATTGGAACCTAATCAGCTAGCACTTGCAGCATAAATGGGTCCTTCAAGAAAAAAGTTGTAAGTTGTAACCCTGACGGTCACGGAGATGACATGCCCAGTTAGGGGCAGATTCAACAGAGTCAAGGGAGAGGCCTCCTACCTCTCTGTTGCCCATATAGAACCCAGATGAAGAGGAGGAAGTAGAAAAAAAGAAAGAGAGAGAAAAGGGAGGAAGAAAAAGGGAAAGATGAGCAGCCTCGTTGCCTCCTTGGCGCTCTTGCGCTCAACTATACCAAGTAAGTCGGCAAATTAACTTCACTTGTTTTGACCTATATGCAATTATTCGATATAATTATACAAGACAAATGGACAAGTGAACTAACAAATAAACTTTTTTATTGTCATAAGCGACCATTGTGCTTTTATACACATATTTTAGCCACGAGTCATCTCTGGATTCTTCTCCACACTTCAAAGATAGTAGTACACCTAACCATGGTTGTATTAGCCCTAGGGCCGACAGATCTATATTGATATCTCTTATAATTTCAAATCCTACTAAGCCAATCTCAATATATAAGGAATCCACATCAGTAGCCACTAACATATGAAATTATATACATATCTATTTATGCAACCTATCCACGTCAGTAAGACAAGTGTTATCCACTATAACATGCATTTGTTTTGTCCACGTCAGTGTACCACACGGTCCATTAAATTTATTCACGATTCCCGCAGCAACACACCGGGTGTGCTTCTAATATCTTATAATCATCAGTCCCACTAGCAATGTATCTCAACATGAAAGTTGTTCACCTCAGCAATGAACTAATATATACAATTAAAATTTGCTAGCACATGTAATTGTAATGTTCGTGTTAGTTTGACACACTAGTATTTCATTTTTCATATCAACATGTCATGCAATCCACTAGCATTACTTTATAATAGTTTATTTCTTTGTATAAGTCATTATATGTAGTCTAAATTCATTTTAGATCATCTATAATTTTACAACACACAAGGTGTCGGTTACCAAAGTTAGGGGTACCCAAACTCCATGCAAAAAATGCTCATTCCCAACTTGGTCTGGCCCAAGTAAGGCCAGTCGAAGCCCACGAAGGCCGCGTCTACAGAGGCCCAAATCTCCGATTCGCCCGAGCCTCCCCGGGAGAGCTCGGGCGAGCCTCACCCTCGGCGTCCAAATCGCTCGGCGCCCAAATCTCCGATTCGCCCGAGCCTCCCCGGGAGAGCTCGGGCGAGCCTCACCCTCGGCGTCCAAATCGCTCGGCGCCCAAATCTCCGATTCGCCCGACCCTCCTCGGGAGAGCTCGGGAGGCGACGTCCTGGGCGCCCAAATCTCCGATTCGCCCGAGCCTCCCCAGGAGAGCTCGGGCGAGCGGCACCCTCGGCGCCCCAAATCTCCGATTCGCCCGAGCCTCCTCGGGAGAGCTCGGGAGAGCGGCGTCCTCGGCGCCCAAATCTCCGATTCGCCCGAGCCTCCTCGGGAGAGCTCGGGAGAGCGGCGTCCTCGGCGCCCAAATCTCCGATTCGCCCGAGCCTCCCCGGGAGAGCTCGGGCGAGCCTCACCCTCGGCGTCCAAATCGCTCGGCGCCCAAATCTCCGATTCGCCCGAGCCTCCTCGGGAGAGCGGCGTCCTCGGCGACCCAATTCTCCGATTCGCCCGAGCCTCCTCGGGAGAGCTCGGGAAAGCGGCGTCCTCGTCTCCGATTCGCCCGAGCCTCCCCGGGAGAGCTCGGGAGGCGGCGTCCCCGGCGCCCAATTCTCCGATTCGCCCGAGCCTCCCCGGGAGAGCTCGGGAGGCGGCGTCCCCGGCGCCCAATTCTCCGATTCGCCCGAGCCTCCCCGGGAGAGCTCGGGAGGCGGCGTCCCCGGCGCCCAATTCTCCGATTCGCCCGAGCCTCATCGGGAGAGCTCGGGAGAGCGGCGTCCTCGGCGACCAAGTCTCCGATTCGCCCGAGCCTCCTCGGGAGAGCTCGGGAGAGCGGGTCCTCGTCGCCCAAACCTCCGATTCGCCCGAGCCTCCTCGAGAGAGCTCGGGAAAGCGGCCTCCTGGGCGCCCAAGGCTCCGATTCGCCCGAGCCTCCTCGGGAGAGCTCGGGAGAGCGGCGTCCTCGGCGCCCCAAACCTCCGATTCGCCCGAGCCTCCTCGGGAGAGCTCGGGAGAGCGGCGTCCTCGGCGCCCAATCCTCCGGTTCGCCCGAGCTTCCCTATCCCCCTCGAGCGCAATCTCGCGAAGACATCCAAGGCACAGGTAATGTCAGCGGAGCAATCTTGGACGACAAGAGATCTCTCTGACCACTTTACAAGCACTGTGCCGTCGGGCGAGACTCTCAACGCAACCGTGCTTCGCACGCCCCTGACAGCCATACCACCTGTCCTCCACGGTATGGTCCACGGTGCGCCGCCCCGTTTCGGGAAAGACGCCCACTGCGCCGTCCACACGAAAGGACGAGCACGCCTTCAGGATCCCGAGCCTCGGGAAACAACGCCCCAAGGTGACTCTCCCTCTTGTCACATCGTACGGAAGGATAGCCGGCAGGTGTGAACTCACCAAAGTCGTGCGGACCACGGCGGCCATATCCAGAAGACCCAAAGAGCTGACGATATAGTCAGACGACTGTTTCTACCTTGGAACTCGCAAACCAAGATAGCCATACCCATACCCCGGAGACACGGAGAAAAGGCAGAAGCTAGTCAAACGGGAACGGCAACTCCTCACTATTTTAATAGGTAGCATCGTAGCCGCCTTTGCCTCTCCCTTGCGGCTATAAAAGGGAGGGCAGAGACCAGCTTTAGAAAGAAGACAGAAGAGACGACAGAAACAGACGAACAAACGAACGGACGGAGAAGTTCCAAGTTCTCACTCACAGCAAACGACTTGTAAACATTTAGACACTCACAAGAGACCTGGGAGCACTTCCCTCTCTCGACTAGCTTGTAACCCCTACTACAAGCACCCCGGTGCAAGGCAACACGACTCTCCTCTCCACTGGACGTAGGGCTTGCTCGGCCTGAACCAGTATAATCCCTGTGTTCCCCTTGCACACCATCCGTAGCCTCAACCGCAAAACACATATTTACTAGCCGGTGTTAGCCTCGCCAAAATTAGCACCGACAGTTGGCGCGCCAGGTAGGGGGCTTTTGCGTGTTGATCCCGGTTGCGGATGGCAGCCAACGTCCCTGCGCTTCCTGCTGGCTCGGTGCTCCGGTTCGGGCCACTGTCCTCGGCCTCGAGATGAACCTCCGCCCAACCCGAGCCCCGGGCCATCATCATCCTGACCCCGGCCCAGCAGGTGGCTGGGAAAGGGACCCCGGTGACACCTCCACCCGTTTCAGGGAAACAGAGGGAACGCCACGCGCCGCTCCCGCCGAACTAGGCGGGGGAAGCGCATCCGCGTCAACCCGACCAATCCGGCGCCCCCCGCGCGGGACACCGCCTCTACGATCATCACCAGCGCAACGCTGGTAGCTCGAGCAGCTAAGTCACAGTTACCCTTAAGCTTCCATGCTTTGTTCATATTTGTGGTCTCGGAATCGATAAATAAGCGTTCTTTAATTATCACGAATTTTGAGATTTAAACTGAAACCTCCCTCACGTCCGAACCTCTCCAACACTCTTGAAAAAATCCGTGAAACCCGAACAGGCAAGAGAACACCCTTAGGGCATGGCTGGCCGAGCCGCGAGACCGCCTACGCCTCCGGGCTACGGCACCTCCACTCACCACCCATCGTCCGACGGGTGACTTACGCTTCGAGGCAATTTCATGGAGTTTTTCAAGTACGGGACGAGGGGTGGACGCTTGGGGACCGACGATCTAATTTTCTCTGCGCCTTTTCGATAGCTTTTTCGAAAATTCCGCGCCGAACTCCTTTCTGCACTCTAGCAAAACTTGCGAGATCCAAAGAAGTAAAAGGACACTCTTAGGGCAGGGCTGGCCGAGCCGTGAGATCGCCTACGCCTCCGGGCTACGGCACCTCCACTCACCACCCTCCGCCCGAGGGTCAACTTGCGCTCCAGAAAGATTTCGCGAATTTGCCTGAGTGCGAGAAGAGAGACGGGCGTTTGGGAAATTTAGTAAAAAACGATCTCACTCGAGCCTTCTCTGAGATACCTAGCTGTGTGCGCGACAAAGCGGGAACCCCTCGGGTCGGACTGGCACAGCTCTGGCTCTATCTACACCACCGAGGCTACGGCATCCCTAAAAATGCTAAGTCCTCAACTTTCATCACAAAGTCTGATATTTACATGGGCACTCGGCCAAGACTTATTGTTCACAGGACGACAGAGGACTTCGCGCCACAAGCTCACTCCGCCGTGGGAAGGACCATTCATCGTCGCCGAGGTGCAACGCCCCGGCAAAGCTCGCGAACGAGAACGGCGAGGTCTACAGCAACGCTTGGAACATCGAACAGCTACGTCGCTTCTATCCTTAAGATTCCAAGCATTATACTATTTTGAAAATCTTGAAATCGATGAAAAGACCCGACTTCTGCTCTTTTTAACATGATTTTAGATTTTCAATCCGAGCCTACACTCGGGGGTGAAGCGACCCTTTATTTCACCGCACAGCAAATGCGAGGCTCGGCCTAAACTACGGAAGGGCCGACCCTCCCTCGGGGGCTAGGACGGGGGAAACCCCCCGAACTATCCCGAGATTAAACAATTTTGGAAACGCAAAAATTTCAAAACTTGTCGAATTCGTTTCTCCCTAAAACACGCTTCCTTCCGGAAATCGAGCATGAACTTACAGAATTCGAAGAATGAGGGAAGCCCCAGAAGACAGAGCCGGTCGAGTCGGAGACCGCTTATGCCCCAGGGCCACAGCATCTTCCCTCGCCACTCCGTGTTCGAAGGCTAACCCGCACTCAGAAGAAAACCTATAAGATCTACGCTCGGCCAAGGGAGGAAGCTCGGGAGGAAACACCTAAGCTTCTTTTCTAAGGGATTCTTTCTGCCAAAGCTCCTAGGACATCGGCTGCGTCTATGCCACTAAAGCTACGACACCCGAAAAGCGTCCCCCGAGGCTCGATGGCCCGGGCACAGGATCGGCAAGAAAAAAATGCCTAAGGAAAAAAGCACGAAGCAAAGCGAAACAAACATTCAGCAAATATTTACATAAATGTTAAGGCCCCGAAGGGCCATATTGTTTGTTTCCTTTCAAACCACTCCCGAAAGGTTACTTTTTACAAGGGCACTGTGGCCCGCTTCTTCTTCACGGCAGGTTCAGAGGAGGGAGCTCGACCTCGGCTTGGAAGAGACCCGCCATCACCGCGCACGCAAACCGCCTCGACTGAGCCGAACCGTCGCGTCCGTCAGGCTTCGCGCCTCAAAAGGTGAGCCGAGTCATTACAACCGCGCGCCCCGATTCCACCTACGTTTTTTCAACGAAGAAACCCCGGGCTCGGGCGCCCGTTACGTTCCCAGGGGATCGAAGACTGGCCCTCCGAGGCTCGAACAGTCGCCCCAGGGAAATCGAGTTAGGGACAGCTAGTGGATGGGTCACGAAAACGGCCAGTATCCCGACGCCCGGAACGTCACAAGGGACATCCCATGCTGTGTCCAAGTCCCAGTAGCGAGTCGGTTACGTGGAATCCCTCCGTGGGAGGCATCATGACCTCAGGACCCATCGAAGGGACCCGACATCCACTAACTGACCCTCGGGAAATAATTGGAGTGTGCTCAGGCCACTAGCCGACCCTTAACGAATAGGGCACGGACCTCCACTTGGACCAACCCGTTTGTAGCTCACCGGAAATGCCGACTCGTGCCCCAGCGGGGAAGTCGAGCAGGACCAAACCTTCCTCTTCCCGAAAAAAGAGCGTGAAGGTCGAATTAAAAAAGACAGGGAGGAACCCGATCGATCTCCGATACGAAAACGGAGGCTCGGAAACTTGCCCTGCACCTTGGAAAGACCACCGAACGATCTCCCAACACGGTGGGAGGCTCGGGGGCTCCGCTTCCAAGGAAACAACGCACCTAAATAAATCGAAAAACACCCGAGGACTAACGAACACGATTCTAAGCCTTTGAAGGGATATATCATCCCTCCAAAGCCTCGGGGGCTACACCCGGCGGGTGCGCTCGCGCGCACCCCCCGGAAAAAACAACCCACACTTTATCTTTTTTGACAGGAAGAACCAGCGTGAACCTGTGGAGGAGTGCCTTCACTCCGCCACAGGCTCGGGGGCTACTGTCGGTTACCAAAGTTAGGGGTACCCAACTTCCATGCAAAAAAGCTCATTCCCAACTTGGCCTGGCCCAAGTAAGGCCAGTGGAAGCCCACGAAGGCCGCGTCTACAGAGCCCCACGACATCATTCCACTAATGACAGCCTCCTCGGGAGAGCTCGGGAGAGCGGCGTCCTCGGCGCCCAAGTCTCCGATTCGCCCGAGCCTCCTCGGGAGAGCTCGGGAGAGCGGCGTCCTCGGCGCCCAATTCTCCGATTCGCCCGAGCCTCCCCGGGAGAGCTCGGGAGGCGGCGTCCTCGGCGCCCAAATCTCCGATTCGCCCGAGCCTCCCCGGGAGAGCTCGGGCAAGCGGCCTCCCCGGCGCCCAAGCCTCCTCGGGAGAGCTCGGGCGAGCGCTCGGGAGGCGGCGTCCTCGGCGCCCAAGTCTCCGATTCGCCCGAGCCTCCCCGGGAGAGCTCGGGAGGCGGCGTCCTCGGCGCCCAAGTCTCCGATTCGCCCGAGCCTCCCGGGGAGAGCTCGGGCCAGCGGCCTCCCCGGCGCCCAAGTCTCCGATTCGCCCGAGCCTCCTCGGGAGAGCTCGGGAGGCGGCGTCCTCGGCGCCATACCTCCGATTCGCCCGAGCCTCCTCTGGAGAGCTCGGGAGGCGGCGTCCTCGGCGCCCAAATCTCCGATTCGCCCGAGCCTCCCCGGGAGAGCTCGGGCGAGCCTCACCCTCGGTGCCCCAAATCTCCGATTCGCCCGAGCCTCCCCAGGAGAGCTCGGGCGAGCGCTCGGGAAAGCAGCACTCCTGGGCGCCCAAGTCTCCGATTCGCCCGAGCCTCCTCGGGAGAGCTCGGGAGAGCGGCGTCCTCGGCGCCCAAACCTCCGATTCGCCCGAGCCTCCTCGAGAGAGCTCGGGAAAGCGGCCTCCTGGGCGCCCAAGGCTCCGATTCGCCCGAGCCTCCTCGGGAGAGCTCGGGAGAGCGGCGTCCTCGGCGCCCCAAACCTCCGATTCGCCCGAGCCTCCTCGGGAGAGCTCGGGAGAGCGGCGTCCTCGGCGCCCAATCCTCCGGTTCGCCCGAGCTTCCCTATCCCCCTCGAGCGCAATCTCGCGAAGACATCCAAGGCACAGGTAATGTCAGCGGAGCAATCTTGGACGACAAGAGATCTCTCTGACCACTTTACAAGCACTGTGCCGTCGGGCGAGACTCTCAACGCAACCGTGCTTCGCACGCCCCTGACAGCCATACCACCTGTCCTCCACGGTATGGTCCACGGTGCGCCGCCCCGTTTCGGGAAAGACGCCCACTGCGCCGTCCACACGAAAGGACGAGCACGCCTTCAGGATCCCGAGCCTTGGGAAACAACGCCCCAAGGTGACTCTCCCTCTTGTCACATCGTACGGAAGGATAGCCGGCAGGTGTGAACTCACCAAAGTCGTGCGGACCACGGCGGCCATATCCAGAAGACCCAAAGAGCTGACGATATAGTCAGACGACTGTTTCTACCTTGGAACTCGCAAACCAAGATAGCCATACCCATACCCCGGAGACACGGAGAAAAGGCAGAAGCTAGTCAAACGGGAACGGCAACTCCTCACTATTTTAATAGGTAGCATCGTAGCCGCCTTTGCCTCTCCCTTGCGGCTATAAAAGGGAGGGCAGAGACCAGCTTTAGAAAGAAGACAGAAGGACGACAGAGACAGACGAACAAACGAACGGACGGAGAAGTTCCAAGTTCTCACCCACAGCAAACGACTTATAAACACTTAGACACTCACAAGAGACCTGGGAGCACTTCCCTCTCTCGACTAGCTTGTAACCCCTACTATAAGCACCCCGGTGCAAGGCAACACGACTCTCCTCTCCACTGGACGTAGGGCTTGCTCGGCCTGAACCAGTATAATCCCTGTGTTCCCCCTTGCACACCATCCGTAGCCTCAACCGCAAAACACATATTTACTAGCCGGTGTTAGCCTCGCCAAAATTAGCACCGACACAAGGTATACTTTGAGTTCAAAAGTAAAAATAATATTGAAGTTGTCAAAACAACACAAAAGCAACTAGAATCTAGCCCCAATCGTTGGTATGAGTGAAGACATGAGACTATTTTGTGACAACTAGAACCACGCATCTTCCTCAAGCAGCATCTATCAGTTTCGCATTCAACATTAGTTTGTGAGATCATGTGAAAAGGTTCAAATGGACACGTGCGTATAACTTAAGTTTAATACAATCCAATCAGTTGACCAATAGAGCCTTGTACTGTACTCCCTTCTAACGGTAAGTCGTTCCGCCTTTTCTACTTACTTTTTATTGACTATACCTATATCTAGGTATGTAGCAAAAGTTACATGCCTAGAAAATCTAAAATGAGTTATAATGACAATTTGAAATAGAGGAAGCATAACATAACATAACATAACATATGATTCAATAACATTTAGAAAGGCCAATATAACCATGTTTCGTATAAAAAAGCTAGCAGGGCCACACATCAAAATAATAGTCCAATAAACCTATGTGCTTTCTTCTTCCCAAAACATAAAGCACGATTTTTTACTTGGTGTAGTCTTCAAAATCATATTTTGTGGAAACAAAAGTTTGATAATTACAAAGTACATAAAAATATAAATCTCATGTAACTACTTTTTAAACTTTTCATATCATTTGTTAGTCAAATATAACAAAGTTTAAATGTTAAAAGTATGTGCATGCCTTATACTTTGAGAGAGAGAGAGAGAGAGAGAGAGAGAGAGCAGGGCACTACTATATAAATGATTCTTACCTTTAGTTCAATTAAAACCATGTTTATATGTTATCATGGCCAATTTATTACGAACAAATGGCAAAACTCATTTGCACCATTGGTTCGTAAGATAACCGATATTGATGATGACTACAACCACTGGTTTGTCTATTGAACCAGCATTGAAACTAGCTCAAGTATATGTTGGTATTTATTAACGCTCATAGAATTATGATCAGCAAGCGCACAAATACTGATATAGCACTCACCTGGGAGTATTCTCGAGTATCGTATTTATCCACAGGGATAACATGTTAGACTAATAAGATCTAAACTTAAACCCTAAGTAGCAATAAGGATAGAGAAGATAGAAGATAAAGGAGATCACTAAGGATGGTAAGATATGTTTAGTATTGTTCAAGCTAGGACATTTCTTAAGAAAAGACACTAGCAGAGGATGCTTTCTTTAATAACAGAGGTCCTACTTGTCCTACAAATGTGAGGTGGACTACATAGGATTGAACGAGCCTATAAGAGTCACCCTCACGAGCTACAACCAATCCAGAAAGTAGGGTGTATTTACGAGTACCGGAGTCTAAGCACCACGCTTACATTACGAATACAACTCTAAACCAAGAATAAGGATTAAAGTACTGAAAAGAGATTCATAAACCTAAGAACAATATAAACAATATTACTTAGTTGAATCAGAAGTTGATTAACAGAGTAGTCTCAGAAGCAATCTCCAGAAGAATCTGATTTCGTAGGTACAAACCGTAGAGGGGGCAACGTCAAACCAGCAATTCCTCCAAAGTCTTCCCTCACACTCTATCTCTTTCTATTTCTAAATAGGACTAGTCCCAATCTCTAGAGGACTACAAGACTAATCCTCTCTTGATTGCTTGGTTCTTGATCCTTTGTAGGGTTTCTTAATTCTAGAGTTAATTCTAGAGTAGACTCAGGGTTTCTGCAGAGGATGAGGATGCTCTGATCCATTAGATACATGTTGTATTTATAGGGCATAGCTTCAATTCTGGACTCTAAGCTCAAATTGACTTCAATAGATGGCGGAGATACAATCTTTAAGGCAGTAGACAACCGACGTACAAAGCGGGAGACTGATAGTAGGTCCCACAGACCAGCCCACTAGCCCCACCTGGCAGCCACTTGTGTCAGCTTTGGCATGGATTCTTTTGGTGCCTTCTAGAGTCTTCATGTGCTAAGTTTTGTCACGGTTACAAAATTGTATCTTCTGAATAGGTCCTTCCTTTCATCTTATGATCAATTCCTGTTAAAAACACATATTCACCAAAACTCATGGAAATTGACAGTTTAAACCCTAGTTCTATGTTGGTGATCACTTTTAATCATTTATGCAGGGTACATTGACAGTTTACGATTAAATGTTAACTATTGTCAACAGCATACATATATGCCCAAACCCTAGCTTCTCTTATCACCAACACCTACTGTTGGAGAAATTAACACTTGGGGACTCCCACAACAAGGATGTAGGTTGTAAGAAAGCAACCGAACATCGTGGGATAAATATTGGTCAATCACTTGCCCTTGTTGGTTTGCAACTACTCTCATTTGCATTTACTTTCATAGTTTTTGCTTGTCTGATAGTTTATTGGTAGAGTAGATTTTATAGCTTTAGTAATAGAGTTTATAGGGTCGAGATGGCGGACTAGAGGGGGTGAATAGTCTTTTTTAACAACTAATCGCAGCGGAATAAAATCTATTCGGTTCTAACAACGATTCACCCCTCTAACTATAACTCTAAGCACCTTGTCAAAGATCCTAGCAAGAAACAAAGGTGCAAACCTAGCTTGAGCTTTCCTAAACCGTTCTAGCGTAAGGTCACACAAACATAAGCACTAGTACTTGAAGTACCGGGAAAACTCCTACTAACTAGCAAGCAAAAGCGCACTAAGCACCTAAACTCACTACGTGCTCAATGACAAAGATACACAATCCTAATCAAGGAGCGCAACTTGATTAGCTACACAAAATAATCAAGAACACTACTTCTAAGCTACACAAGTTAAGAAGGTGAGTGGCAAGTTACACAAGCTAACCGGTCTCACAAGAGCAACTATAACTACACAAGTAAAGTAATACACAAAATAAATAACTTGTGTAGAAAGGGAGAAAACCACCGCGAAGGATGGGAAGATGTTGACGCGGTGATTTATTTCCCGGAGGTTCACTTGTCGCCACAAGCTACGTCCTCCGTTGAGACAAGCTCCAAGGTTGCCGCTGGTCCTCTTGCTAGTGGTGACCTGCAAGTCACACTCTCCCACGTGGAGTACTTACCACAAGCTCTAGCACTTGACTCGGCCGGACCACTTGTCGCTCTTCACGTCTCGCTCTACTAGTGATGCTCTTCACGATCTCCCGCGGGGTGAGCTCCAACCCCTCACAAACTTGCTCCAGAGCCAAGCACAATCTCCTCGCTTGCTTCCATGGAGCCTCTCGCCACCAAGCCGTCTAGGAGGTGACGACCTCCAAGAGTAACAAGCACCACCAGCTTGCAACTCGATCACTTAGTGCCACTCGAAGCAATCTCACAATGCAACGCACTAGCGATCAATTTCTCACTCTCGAATGAGATATCAATTAGCACAAATGAGTAGGAGGGCACCAAGCCAAGCACAAGCAAGGGAAACACATTCCCAAGGTGCTCAACCACATGTCTTGGCCGGCCCTCATTTCTAGTTTATAGCCCTCAAACAAATAGAGCCATTACCCCCTTTATTGGGCACTCTGCGTACGCACCGGACGCTCTCTATGTTGCACCGGACGCGTCCGGTGCAGCGTCCGGTGCTCAAAACGCTAAGAAAACTATCCGTTGTGAAGCACCCGAGAGTCCAGGGTCGCACCGGACGCGTCCGGTGCACCCCCACCATGCCGGGAGCGTCCCGTTCTATTTCGTAGCCCGAACAGCCCAAAACGCACAGCGTGTCCAGTGCACTTTAATGCGCGTCCGGTGCAGCGTCCTGTGCGAACCACTGTTCACTAAAACGGTGATATCTCTTAGCTCCGAACTCTGATTTCGATGATCTTGGACATTTTAGAAAGCTTATTCAGAGGGCTACACAACCCACATGATTTCTTGAACCAAAACTCAAAGGATAAAAGCAGTTTATCCATCGAAGATCCAACCAAGCTTCCCACAAGCTCGAAACTTCCACCCTTTTGCAAATGTGCTAACTCCAAAATGTTCTACAACCTTGTGCATGTGAGTTAGCATTTTCACAAATATTTTTCAAAGGGTTTTCCACTCTTTCTTGCCACGCCACTCGATCCTAGCAATGCAAAGTTATATCATTCAGAATGGCACTAGATGACCGATATGCAAACAAGTTTGCCCCTCTTGATAGTACGGCCATCTATCCTAAATCTGGTCAAGCACTTCTCTACTCAACCTTAGACTGGTGAAATGGAAATACCCTAAGTTATACCTTTGCCTTGCGCTTTCCATTCCGATCACCGTCTTCATCACCGTCTCCGACACCACTGATGCCGATACAATACAAGCACCAACACCTCGACAATGATATGATCCACTTCATATCATCACGTGGCTTTTGGTCCATCGATCCTTAACTTCACTTGCTCTTCACCCTTGCTTCGGCCTCCGGCGCCAAGTCTTGCTTAAGTCTCCCGACACTCGGTACCAACGACTTCAAAGCCTCCACTTGCCATTTGCCCTTGCAACGAGTCCATCAAGCCAAGCCTCCATCTTGATCTTCTCCACCTAGCCACATGACTCCATGTCATGTCGCATGTGCATTAAGCTCTTTCATACCATATGTGTGAGTTAAGCATCATCTCCAAGCCATATCCACCTCCATGGCATAGATGCTCACACACATGTACCTGTGGACTAATCACCTGTGTAACCAACACTTGAACACATATTAGTCCACCTAGGTTGTCACTCAATTACCAAAACCAAACAAGGACCTTTCAGAGTTGCTAGCTCTTAGTTGCTAATTAGTTTAGCTACCTAGAGTGCATTATTGTAGTTGGTAGCTTGTGTGGTGTTCAGATTTAAGCTAGAAATCACTGCTATTAGAATGTATAGGGGTTTGCTTGGATGTTTGTAGAGCTAGAGCAAGTAGTGGTTGTAGTATCATTTGTTATACTAATCGGTTTGCTCTAGTGTTGTGTTTTTGTTGAAAGGCTTATAGGCTATTCACCCCCACCCCCTCTCTAGGCATATAGATCCTATAACATGGAGTATATGAAATTGAGGGAATTTTGAGGATGTTCAAAGAACAAACATCAGTTGAAGTCTCCATCCACTCATCAACTCTAGTAGAATTGTGATGGTAGTGAGAAAATACGAGATGGAGGCATATTGCAAATGATCATGACATCATCTAGAAATAGGGATGGATGAATAGGAAATTTTCTAAATTTAGAAGATTATAGCATAGAACTTTGGATGTTTTGATTTGGGGTTGAATCTTCAAACGTTGACCCAAAATTCCAAGCATAACTCGATACACCAAGACATAAAGTGAAAAATTGAAATCAAATTATAGCTAAGTAATTCTTGTAAAATCTAGATGTTACTACACATTTCAACTTTCGAATGATGTTTCTAAACCTTCCCACATGTGACATGAAGCCACAAACTCACAAGAGAGTAAATAAATAATCCACCCAAAATTCAAGGCCACAAATAGAACAATAAGAATAAACAATGGAGGCAAAAGATTCGTTTCATAAGGAGTCCTACATATCTACTAAGGAGAGCATAAAGAGTGGGGACTCTCAACCCTATATCCCACCTAGTGACCAGCGAAGATTGAGTTTGGGCTTACTAAATGACCCCGTCCTTTATGGTGACAAGATTAAACATTTACAAAATTATGATGACATTCCACAAATCTTGGGTTCTCACTAGTCAGACCTAAGAAATACATCCTAGAGTAACAAGCATGATGAGAACTTGGCTTGATGAAGAACTCAAGTGTTTAAATGTGGGAGTAAAGCTCAAAAGCACTCAATATATATGAATAGTTGAACACAACTCACTAATATTCCCATATCCTTAGCCAATTATGAGTGGACTAGATGAACTTGGGCTCCAAGGAGTAGCGTTAAGTTTAGAACAATAGCAAGGCTAAAGAAAGGAGGTGTTATACCCAACCCTCCAAGTTTGACCGTTATACTTCTAATACCTTCTATAGAAACTTAGAAAGTGCGAGAGAAGTGAATTTGGTCAGCAAAGACTTAACTTTGGGTATTGTTCATTGTCCTGTGCTTCGTCCGGTGGGGAATGTTCCCCTGCTAGGGTATGTAATACTATTCGCCATTAGCTCGTAGTTAGTTCTTCTTGTCTCAAACTTGTTTCATCATCTGGTGGTCTGAATTGCATGGTGTTTTAACTGCACAACACCATCGGACCGGGCGACAACTAATTGTCTACTAGATGTTAATTCTTTGTGGCTAGACCTTCTGACGCATGCAATCTTTACACACTTTGCTATTTTAACTGTGTTTCTTCGTCGGCATGTGCACCACTTCTTCTTCTTCTTCTATTGCATCCCTAGAACCTATTAGAGCATGTATAACACATCTTAACACACAACTTAGTCCTAGTGTCTGTGTTGTCATGTAAATCACTATAAAACCATATGTCATCATACATATGGGCACATGATTCTTGTACGGCCTCTATCCTACTGGCATTATGCATGGTAGAGGACAAACAATCTTTGCGATCAAGCAATAGTATATATGATTATATTCATGGAGGAAAAATAAACAGAGGAAAAATATCGGTGGGTCGTCACTCCTTCCCGTTTCATATGAGGTCGACTTGTATGGAGGATGTTGCTCTGCTCCGCCCATGGCACTCGACCTTCCTCACTATAAATACCATCTACGACAGGATCGCTTGAACAGGCAGCCAGCAGCAAACAACCTTTCCCCGTTGCCAAAACAGCAGAGATGGGAGGCCGCAGAACAATCGTGCTGAGCCTAATCCTTGGCTTACTGGCAGCTGCCAATGCGGCGCCCTTTGATTTCTATTACCTTATCCTCATGGTATGAACCTTTTCAAATGCTTCATCTCGTGCACACGGTTAACAATCTAAATATTGTTAAATCTGATGACTGTCCACAGTTTACTTTTCTTGACCGAATCATTATCTGTAATCACAAAATTACAGTTGTTATTATTTTTCTGTCTGTAATAATATTTCCCTTCCGATTACAAGGTGAGTAGGTGACGCACATAACCACTAAGCGCACTTGCGTGCCTGATGCGACATTTCAAAGTGCATTTATATTAAAACAAAAATGCCATTTTGGAAAAAAAAAATATTCTACTGTAGAAGCGTTTTGTACAACAAAAAAGTAATAAATTCGAAAGTGACAATTTTGTTTAATATAAAATCGATTTGTGTACCTCTAATCTTTTGGGTCGACCAAGACAAATGATTGTATCCATAAACTTCATTGTCATCATGCAAGTGTATAACACTCTTCTTTACGACAGCATACCTAGAGTTGATGGGCATATAAATTAATTGTAAGCTAAATTAAGTCGCATCTTTTTACAACATTTGAATATTTTTTTGAGCTTATTTGAACGCTGAAATCAGATATCTTCACGTTGGAGAGAGTACGTAAACGGATTGAATCTGTAGATCAAAATGAACCTGCAGAAGATATTAGCATTAAATTTTTTTCCCCTTAAGACAATCGTCAAACGGATTATTCAAAGTAGAAAAAAAATCCAAATAAAGATTGTGTGAGTTATGGGGAGGTAAAGAAAATCCTTGATTTTATTATCTTACCAAAAGTTGTCTTTTTCAACTACTACAAGGTGAAAAGTGATTTAAGCTAGGAAACTCTTGATTTTATTAGTCGTGTCATCTGTGTTTTCAACTACAAGTGCCCCTATTAATTTGCTGGCTTCATGTCATCTTCATCGAGAGTTTCCTAGCTACTGTAAATCATTACTCATTAGCAGTGCCGTTACTATTATTAGTAGGCCAGTAGTGAAATCATTGCAAGCTTCCGAGCTGTAAGTCTATCGATGGATGGATTGCTGTGTATGCAGTGGCCTGGAGCATACTGCGAGGACAGCGACAGTGGCTGCTGCGTGCCCAAGTACGGCTACCCGGCGGAGGATTTCTTCGTGCAGAGCTTCCAAACCTTCGACGCGTCCACTAACAAGCCCATAGTCCGTTGCCCGAACGGCAGCCCCTTCGATGCCAACAAGGTTGTTAACTGACTCACCTCTCTCTGTCTACTCCTATGTTAAACTTAAAATAATAAACCCCCCTTAATCAACAACCACACGCATCGATCGCATATTCCGTATATGAACGCATGCACATGATCCCCATGCATGGATCGATGGATCAGCTGGACAAGATCGAGAACAACATCAACCACTACTGGAGCAAGATCAAGTGCCCGCCCACCGACGGCGTGAACACGTGGAAGAGCGCGTGGGACAGCTACGGCGTCTGCTCGGGCCTCAAGCAGCTGGACTACTTCAAGGCGGCGCTCAACCTCAGGAAGCAGGCGAACCTCCTCGGCGCGCTCGCTGACCAGGGCATCCTGCCGGACTACAAGCTGTACAGCACGGCGAGGATCAAGGCGGCGGTGGCCGCGAAGCTCGGCGTCCAGCCGGGCCTGCAGTGCCGGGACGGGCCGTTCGGCAAGAAGCAGCTGTACGAGGTCTACCTCTGCGTGGACACGGACGCCGCGACCTTCATCGAGTGCCCCAAGCTGCCGGAGACGCTGAGCTGCCCCGCGTCCGTCGTCTTCCACCCCTTCTACATCTGGATGCTCAACTCCACCTACACCGCCGCCGCCGACTTCGACTCCAAGATCCTGCTCGCCAGTCAGACCATGTTGAACTGAGCACCATGCCGTTGCTCCGGGTGAATGGATCGGTGCTTTTTATTGTCCCCCCTAAATAAGAAACCATCCTGTAATGGTATACTCCTATGTGTAGGATCTTTCAGATCTGCGAGAGCTACATGCATGCATGCATATGTGCAAATGTAATGGCAATAATCAATATACAAGCGTGTTATGGATATGCTACGTTGTATCGTGGTTTGATTGGAAATCCAGGTACAAGATTGGCAATCCAGCTACAATACAACTCAAGGAATCAGAGTCAGTTCGACTGTGCCATAAACTAGCTACGATATACAACATTCCAGAAGTCTTGTTGAACTGTGGCACACAATTAATGGAGGTCAAGGAAAAACGAAGTAAATATGGCCGCCTGATTTGGAAATGGCATGGTGACAGGGGGTAGAGAACAGCCTAGCCTACGCTTCCTGATCACCCCATTTCTCCTTGGGTATCTCACCAGAGTCAGTGATCACCGCCTTCTTCCTTGGCTTGCCATTGTAAGTCCCAGCACCCCCTTCAATGGCGTACACGGTATCCATTCCCTGGATCACCCTGCCGAAGACAACATGCTCCCCATCCAACCTACAAAGCTACCATTTCAGGAGCTGCAGCTTCTAAGTTAATCACCGGTGAGGCGTGATATGTAACACAACTCACCAGCTTGTCTTGATAGTAGTTATGTAAAACTGGGATCCATTGGAATCAAGTCCAGAATTCGCCATAGCAACAACACCTGCAAGACAGCAAAGCAGGGGTACAGTTGGAAATGACCATTCTAATTTAATAATCTTCAGATAGGTAACTGTCAGAAGATCAAACACAGATTCAAGGTTTGGCCACTGAACGATTGCCAACCAAGTAAGGATGGAAAAAATAAAAGCAAAGTAAAACAAAGGAAAAACACCAGAATATTCAAACTCATTAGGTCTCGGCACATAGTTTTCTTGAAGTCAGGTGTAGCTACATAGTCAATCGAATAAGAAAACAGACCCTGTTGTAATCTAAAAAAGATGTCATCAACTAAAAGTTGCATATTCTTTAATAGATGCATCGATAGTGTCAAATAAAATAGTAGTGGTTTCCTTGAAAATAAATGTGTAACTAAGTACACATGAACTTCAACGAAGGCAAAGCACAAACTGGATGATAAAGTTCACTAGCTGAACAATCCCACCTGGATGTGTATGTTTTACAGTGAAATTCTCATCTGGGAAGATGCCTCCATATATAGACTCACTTCCTTTCCCGTCGCCTCTAACTATGTCACCGCCCTGAATCATGAAGCCAGGGATAATACGATGGAATGGTGTTCCTTTATAGTGAAGAGGTTTACCATTGGACCCGACACCTTTTTCTCCTGAAATGATGAACAAACGGACATGAATGATCAGCTCAGGTGGGATTTTGGTGGCAACAAAATAATCCATGGAAAGAAAATACCTGTACAAAGGGCCCTAAAGTTTTCTGCAAAGTATAGAACAAAGAATTTAGTAGATGAACTATAATCTGTGAAGGCAATTTTATTTCATAAATGTTGCAAAAAAATAACTTTGACAGGATAATTGCAAGTTTGAAGTAGTGAGGTTGGTCCCAGCCAAGAAATTCTTCTCTCAAGAAAAAAAAAAATATATTCATATGCATATATACTTGGAATCATGAAAATAGGAAGAGTGCTAACAATTAGATCTTCATTAACCACACAAAAAACAGCACATTGATAGGAACAGAAGGATGGAAGAAATCGATATATATCAACTAGACTTCTACTTCTTTGAATAGGGTGAACTTTAACGAAAACAATGGGGAACTAATAAATGCGCCAGTTCATGACTATGCCACATGTCAAGAGTCTAGAACAGAAGCGCCAGAAGCACCCCTGCAAAGAAGTACACAAATTTTGAAAATCAAAATCAATAAAATAACATGCTGGAAAAATAGAATTATAATAAGAATACCAACTGTTTTTGGGACAACCTCCCCGTAGAGACCAATAACAATTCTACCTGCAATTAGGGGGTCAGGTCAATCAAGAATTAAGCGAACAATGTAATTATAGTTAAGAGTAATGAAACATGAAGAAATAATGCAAGCAATTGGTGACCAAAGATTTCCATTGAAACACCCAACAATGTGCTGTTAATTGCAATATACCTATGTGTTGGCCATCAATTTCTACATCTAGGTAGACCCTGTGAGTAACTGCTGGTAATTGAACCTCTGCAATGCTCTGTGCAACATGAGGGGAAAAAAAAAGATAAGATAAATCTTTTGAAATCCTTAGCATTTTCACAGTATTCTCATACTAGTTCCTTTTTTTCTTTGACTCTCTCAGATAAAGTGTCGCGAGTAATAACGAAATAAGTACATACTACGCATAATTCAAAATGTCACGCAACATGACTAGCTATTGAAAATAATAAAAAAATATATCAAATGCACATGGTAGTTCCAATGCTGGAGCCAAGCCACACGACGACACAATTCAGCAGCAAATACAATGGCATCGACAAGGTAGACAAAGAAATCGCATGTCTGCCTCACCACCTCCACTGCAAAAGTACCGTCGATAGGGGAACCAGCTCCTAAAATTACGGTCACATCATACTGGCAACAGGCATACTAATCTCAGACATCACATTGCAGAAATGCTACTACGTGCAGCTAGAGCTCGAATCCCTACAGGATAAAGCGATCCCGGCACAGAGAGATCCACTAAATTCCCCTTTCAACGTTGCATCTCGACTCGATACACTAATTAATCTGAACTATCTTAGGAAACTAAGTATAGTCAGTCAAACAATCTTAACTACTGAACCTGATCGGACAAACTCGAGAGCGGAAAGCCACACGGCCCACACCTGGCGACGGGAGTAGGCGGAGAAGGCGAGGTAGAGGGCGGCGCAGGCGACGAAGGCGATGACGGCCCTCCGCAGCATAGCGATGCCCGGACGGTGTGCAGGTTTAGGCTTCTATCTCATCAGAATCGACGAGAGCTCGGTGCGAGCGAATCCGGAAGAAGCTGCTCGCGATTGAGGGAGTAGCGGCGCCGACGGGATCGGCATCCTCCGCTCCGGCAGACCGGGCCTTCCCTCTATTTTTCTTATTCTTTTTTTCTTATCTTCGATGAGCGGGCCTTGATTTTGGTCGTCAGGCAATCCAGTGAGCTCATGGGCCTGAGTTTTCCAGCCGTCAAGAAAACATGCTTGAATGGGCCCAAAACTTGCCTCTCTAGCGGTGCGGCCCATTACTTTAGGCTCATCAAAGGTTATGGGCATAAACCATAACATGAGAGTTTTTTTGATTAGAAGTTTAATGGGCCGGATTTTTTTTTTCTTCGCAAAAAAAAAAAAATGAGAGTCTTATGAGTAAATAAGTTGGGCATCGTTTGAATGTTCATATATTCGCCTCAAACTATATGTGTTTGAGTGATTTGGTGTAAAATAATCTACCTCCAATCACTTCAATATATGGATTGAGATCAATACATGATGAAACGAACCCTTACTAGTTTGAAAATAGACACGTGAAATCAGTGGCCTTTACGCATGGGCGGAGCCAGGGGTATGCCCCTGTATTCATACCCATGGTTTTTAGGACAAAAACAAATATGTGTACATAGATATACATGTATAATTATATATTGTGTTCTAAATTGGTCCATAAGCACAATAAATTTATTACTAATTGACGAAGTCATTTGAAACAAATATATATAATTGTTCAGTATGTTATAAATTGGTCCATAAGCACAATAGATCTACTATTAGCCCACAAAGTCATTATTTAGAAACTGCATGTCGACTCTGCTCTCCTGTTCGGCAAATCGGACGATTTGGCACTCTCCGTCCGTGAAATTATGGTGCATTGATTCAAAAGTCAAAACTGACAGCGGCTACCATCGGTCACGATGCATTCGGCACCTATCCCAGCTCCTCAGCCCCTTCCGGCTTTGGTGTCCACTCAAACGCCCCCACTGTTACAGGCGACAATCAATATCCAATGACAGAGCTGACTACGTTGAAGCCATTGGCGGCCAGCAGTAGCAAGCATGACAGCATCCCTCTCCCTTGATGACTCCGCTCATTACACTGCTCCGCTCGGCTAGGTGTCTCCCTCTCTCAGATCCATTTTCTAATACAGATTTCAGCAGGCTTCCAAATATATATTTCATTTTCTTCTAATTCAAAAATATTAAAATAATTTTGATTGAGTAAATCTTGAAAGAATCTCTATAGTCTGATATAGTGCATATTTGCATTGGATTTTTTTTTCAAATGGCATACCCAGGTGCAAAATCCTGGCTCCGCCACTGCCTTTACGTGAACGGTAAACCCAGTATGGAGGCGCAAAAGAGTCTCTCTTACATGGTAATAGCGTCAGCATCAGCAAGCAAGCAGCGAGCTCGTATACGACTGGAGTACACCGGTTCGAATGTTCGATGGATCCACTTGTTACGATGCAATAAAATTACTCCTAATAGCAGTGACGGATCGGGATCGGGATCGGGATCGGGATCAAGAGCGGTTGCGAGACCGCGATCTCGATCGAGATCGGTGGCGGGGACTATAGTAGTGCTGCGCCGAACGTGGGAACTATGGTTCGCGTGACGGATCGGGATCGTGGGAACTCCTAATAGCAGTATAATTAATTACATTTATTTATCTACCCACGAGCTATGAGTCTATGACCGAAACGTAAATTAAACAACTAAATGGTGGGCTTATACAGCTGCTACATCCAAATTCAACTATCAGGAGGGGAAATTAAAATCCAGGAGCTGACAGAGACGCAACGTAAATTTATACTATAATGCAAATGAAGAACCACGAGGAGCACGAGGTTTACCGGTTCATACCAAGAAAAAAACACTAGCGGTCTAGCGGATGGCTCGGTCCTATAACAACTATGCAAAGAGGTTTTTGGAAAACGCCTGCAAGAAAGAGTGTGTGGAGCAGCGGTCATGCTCGGTTTGAGCGGATAAGGACATGTACAGCGGGGCTACTGGAGCCGTCTGTATGACGGTGAGTTTTGCAGAAACTACCCTCGCGACGAGTAGACGGGCCGAGTCCGTCGTCTCGAGAGGCGACGGGCACCGGCTCGTGCTCCCACGCTGAAGACGCGCTGTACGAGAGAGCATCTCCTCAGGTCAATGCACACGGATCCTGCTGCGGACGCCCGGATGGTGCAAGACATGCGCAATAGTTCGGCACAGTTTAGATTCACTGCAAATTATAATTACAACTAGTCACATCAAAATTACGGTATATGTATAAAGCATTAAATGTAGACGAAATATTTGTATGTTTGTATTTTTTGTATGTACATCACGAGACAAATCTTTTAAGCCTACTTAGATCATGATTAGACAAAAGTTATCAAATACAAATAAACGTGCTACAGTACAGAATTACATCTACAACTGGGATCTAAACGGCCCTTCATCTCCACCTTGCCGCGGCCACCGTTGTTCGAAACCTGGGCATGACGTGCTTCCTCCGATAGCGCGGCCGTTGTCGCTCTTACACAGAAGCGGCGCCAAGGGCTCAGCCGCTCAGTCATATGCCTGTGCAAGCCACCGTGTCGTGTACTCGTGTGCTGTGGGCGACGGTAGGCCAAGCAGAAGGGATAGGCTCCATCACATCAAACTCGACGTGTTATTCTCTGAATTTTTTGAACTTCTGAAAGTACTAGCTTTCAATGGTAGTCTCTTTTTCTGTCATCCAGGAACTGTGAATTCTCTGAATTTTCAGTTATCTGTTACCTGAACTCGTATCTGAATGTAGTATATGTTAGGTTTCTGAATTTTTCAGTTATGTGTGAACTTTCACTTAAGTCATAAGTGCTATTTGTATGGATCGCTAAGTTTCTGAATTCAGGTAAGTGAACTTTCAGGCAAATTGCTATCTGTTTGTTTCTTGGATTGCTTTTTTACAAGGTGTCGATGTTCATTTGTCTCATATTCAGTATTTGTATTGGGATTTGTGAAAACCAGCTGCTCAATGGTGTTGCCGTGTTCATGCTGTTGAGAATTTGATTCGTCACGTGAACTGCGGGTGTGCCCCTCTCATTTATACTCCCTTCATAAAAAAAAAAAAGAAAGAAAAAAAAAGAGTACCTTTTTTTTAAACATGTTGTTTGACCATCCGTCTTACTAAAAAAATTTAATAAATGTTATTTATCTTATTATGTCTTATTTTATCATTAGAGATACTTGAATAATAATTTGTTTATTTTATAATTTACACAAAATATTTGAATAAAATGAATGGCCAAACACGATATCTGAAGGTCAAAAAATGACTCTTTTTGGGACAGATGGAGTACTAGTCATATAAAATACTTCCTCCGTATCGGAATTAGATGACGTTTAGGACAATGACACGGTCTTCAAAGCATGACTTTGACTTCATATTTCTATAAAAATACTTATTGAAAAGTGATATATGCATACTTTTATGTAAATATATTCGAAGATAAATCTATTTATATAGTTTCTATATTTTCAAACTCAATAATTTAAAAGTTATTCATGATTTATATTCCCAATATTTGACCAATACTTTTCTAAAACGTCATCTTTTTCCGATACGAAGAGAGTATATAATTATATGGATGGTTTTTAAATAAATATTATAATCATGATAATCTTATTTATGTTTAATCCATTTTATCAAATAACACACAATGGTATACAAACAAGTATTTATGATTGATCATTACTATGTTTAACGTATTAAATAGCTTTGCGAACTGTGAAACAGATAGGGTATTGTACGATTTATCTTTTTAGCTGTTCGTACAATAGATTCGAGATATTTACGGACGACCCCTGTTTGAAGGTTGACACGTAAGCAGAGCACACGCCTGTTCTGACGGATCACTTCCATACATAATACTGATGGGCCTGTTTTGTTTAGGAAGATTTGGTGGAACCAGATACCTCACGCTAGCACTCGGTTACCTGTTCTCGCGTGTGTTTAGATTGCAGGATATGTATGGTTGTCCCGAATTCAACCCAGATGATGTATTGTTTGGTTTGTGGAATATTAAAACTGGGTTGAATCTAGTAGGAAATATTTTCTCAATATTGAAACGATCTCGATTTTCACGAAGCGAAATCCACATGCACCCAATGTAATTAAATAGATTGTGTCGAACAATCTATAAAATTACTTAATTCTCAGTTGAAAACAGGATCCATACAACGATTACATAACAGAGTTTTACAAAATATTTCATCGCCACACTGGCAGAATAGTTCAATCAGAGAAGCTCGAAGATACGGAAGCGATTCATCCTTCACGGCTAACTCGAATGTAGCACGCGACCCTACTCCCCCCAATCGTCTCTATCGAAGTCGTACTCTTTCTCGTCACCTGACAGCAAATTTATCAGTACGATTTGTACTGGCCACGGAGCTCACCTTATGATTGCAATTGCTTTGTGGTAAGTGGATGCATGGCTGAACAAACAGGCCTATAGGCTGGGGTTTTCTATGCAAGTGTAATCAATGTTATAATAGTCAAGTTTTATCTTATTTTACCTCCATCATTCCCATCCCAAACACCACATCTCACATACACACCTAACACTCATTCGACAGGCCCAACTCCCTCTCGGGCCTGTCTCAGCGGCGCATTGCCACAACGGGCGCACTGCCAGAAAAGCATCATTTAGGGGAAGAAAAGAATATACCAATCCCTATCTAGTGAAGCAGGTCGCAGGAAAGGTCCATAGCCGGAGATCCGGCTTATGTATCGATCGATCAACCATACACTCTGCAGAGGTTTTACTACTCACAAGATTCAGCCATCATCGATGCCGCGCACGCATCTAGGCAGAATTTCGGATGCTTGCTTGTCTAGGTCGATGCCACCCTACCACTCAGCCCTGGAACATTCTGGATCCTACACCGTCACGCTGAGACTGGGAGAGACAGTACCGGGCCCACCAGTGGTACTGTCAGGCTAGGACGGCATGGGAACTTCCGGCATCCGTCGCCGCCCACCCTTATCACCTTTCAACCTAGCAGTAGTGGCATCGCCCTACCAAGTATTCCAGCCATCTCTCGCCCATTCAAAAGCGAGTAAGTAGTAAGGGATTCCTGTGATTCTGAGTACTAGTCAGTGTTTTAGGTTTGACCAAGCGAGCATTCTCCATCACAGGAGATACTCTCCCCGTGCCATCACAGCACCTCTATTTGTGAGGCTTCAGACCACACAGGTCATCCATCCCAGAACCTCCTCAGTCCATTTACCCGCCACAGGTATCTTATGTGGGAGTGCCCAGGTTGCATTCCGGCAAGACTTGCTTACATAGCTCGTCGTATGGCCCACTTGGTCGACTCGACCCTCACCACGCACCCAAGACGCACGCGCACGCTCTCCCAGTGGTTATAATCAAAACCGTTTCCAATTCCACCATATAATCAGAACAAGCAGCAAGTAGTGGAAGAGCAAATATTGAACAACAGCATCTATCCTGTCAGCGGACAGCAGGGTGAGTGTTTAACAAGGCAGGGTAAACAATAATTCTAACATGCAACCTAGACAGTCATATCATTAGACCATAAAGTAATAGCAAATAAGACATTAGCAATGCGTAATAGGAGCTATGGATTTGGTGGGATGTGGCACCTTCGTAGTCGTCTCCCAGCTCCTGAAGGTACTCGTGGTCTCCCTCGTCAGACTGATTCTCTTCCGGCTCTGAAAACGGAAACGAAATGGTCGCGTTAGCGACTCCTATAGATTTTTCAGAAAAATCCAATAAAATTGAAGATCTAAATGCACTCAAACATATGCTCAAGTTGTAGACCTCATTTTTCTGAGAATTTTGATATATGTCGTGCAATTTTTGGACATCGAATGAATAATTTACAAATTTCCGAAGTTTATCCCATTTTCTGAAAATGAAAAAGGGCTAATTAACCAGAGTATGACACGTGTCAACACGGGATTGGTCCACGTGACGTGCGGGTCCAGCAGTGGAGCACAGGTGGCGGCTGACGTGGCTGCTGACGTCATCGTTGACCGAGTCAACGATATACTGACTGATGGGGTCAGCTGACGTCACGGTGGCGTCATCATGACATCACCAACCCAGACACGTGTCGACTTCTGGTTGCGCCACTTGGCTGCCTCTGCCCGCATGGGGGTTGGTCTATGGCGCACCCGGTGCATGGTGCACGCACAGAGGCGATCCAGTGAATCACTAACTCGGTTCATGGTGGACCGAATGCACCGCGCTTCCCCCTCTCTACGGATTATGGTGGACTGGGTCCATGCTTGGGCTGCTGCGAGGTGGCGTGCACCCCGTGCTGACACCCGGCTTACGTTAGCACCCTCCAGGTGTTCGACGCGAGGCTCCAGTGGATTGCCGGCGGCGGTGTAGCATGGCGATGGTCCAGCGAGCTCGGCGGTGGTCGGAAGCGGTTCATACAGCCCACTGGCAATCTAGCGAGGCGATCGAGGGTCAAAAAGGGACGGCTTGTGCTCTCGGTCATGGGTTTATGGTGCCACGGTCGCCGGCGGCAATGTCACCGTGGAACAGAGGCTCCAGCGAGGCGCGATAGGGTTCATGGAAGGGTGGATTTGATCCTCCGATCCCCAGCAAGAGGAATCCGGCCTCCAATTTGGGCTAACGGGGCTCCAAGGTGTTCTTCCATGACATGGGCGCTATTCCGGCGGTGGCGGACATCGGTGAGATGGCTGTGGTCACGATTTGGCACGGTTGAGTGCGACTCCCTTCAATTGGTGTAACGCTGATCCTCCTTGGACTGACGGTGACGAGTTGACGTTGCTGCAGGGCCTCCTCCTCGGTGAGATCCGGCGGTGGTGCTCCGGCGAAGTTGCGGTGCTTGCGGACAGGGCGAACGGGGCTTCCTCCAGAGCTTGCAGCTACGAAGATGGCACGAGGGGGCCGTGGCGTTGCTCCGTGACGGCTATCCTAACCGGTGGTAGCCGGAGACGTCCAGAACGCACGCGCGACACGGCGGCGCTCCGGCGGTCATCGGCGCGCACGCATACAAGGTGGGTGTGGCTACGGGCACTCGTTGACGTGTGGTTAGGCCTTGGGGTGCCGTGGTGGTTCTTCTAGTTCGAGTGATATGGCGGGGCTTGGCTGCTATGCAGGCGAACGCCGACGAGACAGCGGCGCTCCGTGAGCTCAGTTCACGACGGCGGTGCCCGTCGCTCTGTTCCAGCTCGGTCGGTCCATTTGGATAAGCTACGTCTCGTGTGTTTTTGTGCGGCGTGTTCCAGGGTTGGAAACGACCCTTGGCCTACGCGCTCGAGGTCCCGAGCGCCATGGCCGGAGAGCAAGGTCGAGGTAGGACAAGGGGTCTGGGCGGCTCACCGAGGTGGCGAAGAAGAAAGGGGTAGTGGCGCAGTGGAGAGTCGTGGCCGTGCCGAGTGTTCGCAATGCCGTGCAGACCCGTGACAGTGGCGCCGACTCTGGCTCCGGCGCGCTCCGTGGCGGCAGTGCTCCGGCGGTGCCCCCTTCCTCCGGTGGTGCTCTACCTCGCGCATCCCTCTTGCGATGCTGGTGTTGTGGAGCCGCAGCGTGGCGGCGGGGTGTGGAATGGGGCTAGGGCTTCGGGGCGGGCTCCTTTTAAAGGTGGCCGAGGCATGGCGAGCGGCGGACGGTGATGGGCAGCGGTGGGGGGTACGTGGAAGCCATCGATGCACCGGTGCTAGGGTTCCTGGTGCGCTCGGGAGGTCTCCTTGTCGTTTAGACGATGGGGGACACACAGGGGACAAGCTGGGGGAACATGCAGGGCCGCGGTCATGCGTTTCGCGTGACCCTGCCGGCCGCCTCCTTCGGGAAGAAGAACAGGGGAAAAGGGGAACGGCGCTGACACGCGGGTTCGGCTTGGCAGTGCCTCAGTGCAAAAAGGGGCAGCGCGCGCGCGGTGATGCGGGCTGGGGAGGTTATGCGCGAAGTTGGGCCGGCCCACGGTGGTGTGCACGCGGCAGCGTGTGAGTGGCTTCGGCTGGGCTAGGCCAACAGGGCGGCTGGGCTGGATAGCTCTTCTTCTTGATTTCCATTTCTCTTTTTATTTACTTATATGCTTATATATATGCACACATGTATATGTATATACTTCCACATATTGCATGATTACTTAAGCCAAGCATAAGATCTCAATAAAATCCAAATATGCAACATGGGTTAATGTGCTTCATGCCTAGCAATATAGAATGCATGTTTTTGCATAGGAAATTTATAAGTTAAGCATGAATCTTTTACCTCCTTTACGAATGCACAAGTGATAGGTTTATTTGGAAAAAAATTTGATGGTTGGTATTTTCAGTGTATAGATTTTCAGGGTTGTTACAAATATCTTGGCTCACCAAATTCCTCCAAAACGAGGGAACGAAGCTAACCAACGTTGACATCGTCACTCTCTGCCTCCGTGTCTGCGCCTCACCCATGGCACTCGCCCTCGGTGCTCGAGCCCCTGACGGCCATCACGTAGCTCCCGCCTCAGCGCCCACGCTCCCAGTGGCCACCGCGCGCCGCCCGGCCCCGACCTTGGCCGCGCTCGCGGTGGAGACCGCGTAGGACTCCGGCCACAGGTGGAGCTGGCGGTGGAGACTGTGTCAGGCTTGGTAGCAGCAGCACATGAGGAGCTCCTTTGGCGACGCATTCTCGGCTGGACAGAGTAAAGGATGATAGGTGGGCCCTACTGATGGTTGGATTTAACGGTGTGAAAGTGTCATCTATTCCATCGTCTCCACCCTTCCAACCAAACAACTAACAGGGTTCAACCTAACCTCAAATCCTAAGATGGACTCAACCCAACCCACATGTGATAGAACTGGCTAAATCCCATGGCCCACAGGCGCCTGTCATTGTCACTAGTGACCTCTGACAGCCGGGCCCATGTCCCAAAAGATCTAGAAGGTTCTGCCGGGCTACATTAGCGTCCGATTTCCTCCGACAGGATCCCATTGCGAAGCCATTACAGAATTACAACATTTCATAACAAATTACATCAGAGTGAAAATGCGGAAAGGTTATAAAATACTTAGATTACAAACCGTTTGTCCAAATACGATTGAAGTGCGAATATTACAGAACACAAATAAAATAAATAGCAGTGGAATGACGATACAACAATATTAAGTATTTAACGATAAGAACCCTGCCCATGGGTTCGACATTACTCCTCCTCACATCCCTCCTGTACCACTCTTACACAGCAGGGGGCGAAACAAAGCTCCGGCTGATGCGTCCCTGCAACATGGGGTTAACAAACCCTGAGTACTGGGGTACTCCGCAAGACTTACCCGACTAAGAAAAAGGAATGAGACTCACGAATGCAGGCTGAGGGGAGTCAAGGTGAGGCTTGAGCAAGAGTCAAAAGTTTTGTAGAAAAACATTAATATCCTATTTCAATATTTTAACTCAGTCTTATTTTAATCATATCCACAATTCCAAATTTCTTTTCATATATCATCCTACCTTCAAATTCTTACTCATTCTCAAAAACACCTAGTTTCGAACCACTTTTCAATTGTAGGTCAAAGGATCAAGTCTCCATATCCGAGGAGCAACGACGATTCGAATCGATTAGTTCCTAGCTGGGGATCCCTATCCACACTGTATATGGAGCACTTAAGCTTGCATACACCAACTCCGGCTACCACGATTTTTCTACCCCTGAACCGGTCCTGCGCCACCCGAGAACCCAGTACTCCTCTCCTCTCCAGGCACGCCGGCCACGAGGGTACACGCTGCTCTCGCCATCTCTCCACTCCCAGTGCGTGGTTGTCGGTTCAAGTAGTAGAGCCACCGGAGTCAGATCTTTCCGTATTATGTGGCTAGTTGCAAAGTCTCGATCACAGCAGGCCTACAACGAACGGTCCCTAATTCTTTTTCCACCGGCGACATTGCATTGGGACTCTAACCCAAGTACAAGTGTCCCAACGGTTTTCAAATCCCTTTTTCCGCTGATGGTCAAGCATTGGGACTCTAACCCAAATTCACAACCAACGAACGGAAAACCCCTTTCCGACGGATACGGTGCATCGAGGCTGCTACCCAAGTACACAATTTCCGAACGGATTCATACCCCTTTTTCCTTTTCTCATGATTCATAATTGTCACATTTTCATGGGTCAAAATAGCCTTATTATGCAAATCTAAATTGATTAAGCAGGGCTAAGCATTTTTGAATATTTTTATTTTTAAACAGGTTTCCGGGATATTATGTATCAAGGCAGGTAATGCATCAATATAGGAGACAAACAACTCCTAACAACCTAATGCAATAATAGACTCAAGTGATAAATAATTTTATAAAACACAAGGCGGGGCTGAATGCACCGGGGCTTGCCTTGAATCGTGAACAGCGTCGGGTCGGGATCAGTCCCGCAGATGTCGAATCCTTGGATGACTTCTGGAGTGACCTCCTCAGCAGTAGTCTCGACCTGGACCTCCTCGGGAACGGGCACTACACGTATGCAATGGTGCATGCTTAGCATGGCATGAGGACAACAAATGAAATGCTTGAAAGTAAACCATTAAGATCTTGAGTACAACTTTCCTTCACGGTAAAGTTGTAAACGCTTTACGGAAGATAAAAGCAATGTTTTCTACTTTTATTTTATTGACCATTTTAACGGTCACAGAAAGCCGCTGCACAGCTTTACTACAACCAACATGCGACCCTAATACTTCTGTCAAGGATCACTATGGTGAAAGACCCTTGAAGTCAATCAATCCAAAATCACACCAAACAACAGGGATTATTCGCTTAAATTAATTCTACTAATCAAACGCCCCATAATTAATAAACAAGTGTCCTAATAGTTTCCAAATGAGCTCAAACTTACCCAACAGATAGATCTTACCCTAAAATAGTTCCACATAAATTTTCATGATTTTTGGATAATTCTGGAATTTATTAAAATTGCTCAAAGTTGCATTTATTAGTTAATATGCTGATTTTTAGCTCCCACAGAAAATGTCCAAACCCTATATATAATATTTTTATAAAATACTACATGCTCCAGGGAGTACCCACAATTATTTTCATGATTTTTAGATTAACAGGAATATTCCTATGAAAATGACAAATGGCAGTACTATTCATTCAAAATTAAAATGGAAAATCCACTGGAAATCCCTTCAAAATAAAGAAAACGGTTCGGCCCGAGGCGGCCCAACATCAGCGGGCCGGCCCAACTCCACCCGCGCGTTCGCCCGCGCGCGCGCCCAGGGACGCTGACAGGCCGGGCCCGCCTGTCAGCTCCTTCTTCAACCTCGCGCGCAGCCGTGCGCGCGTACACCTGCGGCGGCACGGCGACCATGTTCCGACCGCGGAGATGCCGGAGAACTAAGGGAAAAGGGCCAGGGAGGATCAGGAGCTCACCACGGTCCTAGCCTGACGGTTGGCTGAGGCAGGGACGGAGTAGAACGACGAGGTTGACTACGGCGGCGGACACAGCGACTCGGCCCCGACAGTGAAGTCTCGTTCCGGCGATCCTAGGGAACGAAACGAAAAACCGTCGCGAGCATGAGCTAGAGCATGAGACAGAGAGTCACAAACGAAATACCAAAGGAGGATAGGCTCACCACAGCGAGCTCGTCACGTGAGAGACGGCTACGGCGGCGCTCCGGTCTTCCGCAAAGACGGCGACAGGCGTTCTCGGATCACAGGGCACGAACCTAAGTCCAAATGGATGCACTAGGTGCGCAAGAAAGCAGGGAGGTTGGATGCTCAAGCAATTAGAGAATGGTGCACGGGTTGAGGCCGATTTGGTCGGGGCAGTGAAGGTGATCACCAGCGCGCCGAGCGGGGAGGGGAAGGAAACGGGAGGGAGATCGTCGCCTTTAAGCCGGTTCGAGGGGGAGACAGAAGCGGCAGAGGACGGCGCGGGGTCCCCTACACGTGCTGCCGCGACCGGGGGCAGGATCCCGGCCGGCACGGGCGGCGCCGCGCGCGTGCGCCGCGGCGGCCAGCTCCTGTGCGCGAACAGAGTGGGAGGGGGCGGGTTACTGTAGCAGTGCAGTGCCCCCCCTCTCGGTTTTTGACTCAATTCACCAGATTTTGAGTACTAACTTGAAAAAGTGAAAACACAAAAGTTGTAGGTTTCAAAATTTTGGACAACTTTTGTTTTTGAACCAAACCAAAATTCTATATGGTTTTGAAACTACAGTAAAGGGGGTAAAAGAGGGTTTTGAATTTCAAACTGAATTTTTAAAATTACTTTTAAATTTCTTTAACAACTTGAAAAATTGTAAGAATAGAAGTTGTCCTACCCAGTGATCTATACAACTCTTGTTAAGAAAGTTTTGTCAAATTCCTAATATTTTTGAATTTGAAGTTTCAAACTTGAATTTCAACATAGTAATTTGAGTCTAATTTAAATTTTTATATTATAACTTCAAAATCTTCCAAAATAAAAGTTGTTTCATTTCAACAGATCTACAAATTTTATTAAGGAACTTTCATCAAATTCCAAATAGTTTTTAAATTAGGTTTTTGAGTCAATTTAAAGCTTAATTGGAATTTTTCTTTTGCTAATACCTTTAATCCCCAATTAAAGGTTTAATTACACTATCAAACCTAAACATAATTAAATCACTTTAGAAACACTAAGCACAATCATATGCAGATGATTAAATTAAACATGATGACATGGCAAAATTAATTAGCCGTAATACCCAGGGTATTACACCACATGGTTTTAGAACCGAACACATGCATATAGAATCGGGAGGGTTTTCTTCGTCACTTGTTTGTTGATGGAAAAATGGTCGGGACAAAACTCAAGAAAGACATTATTTTCTCGTGCATGACGATTAACTAGCAAAGATTCTTATGTGCTTGTGGAATATGAAGGATATTTTTGAAGTGGAGATCTGGGGGATGCAAATAGCTAGTACCAGCATTAGCAATCATCTTACCTATTCTGTTTGTTATCATAGAAGGCCAGCTTCTCCAATTCAATGGTGATGTGATCCATAGCACCGGTATCCATCTACCAATTCCTATCAACGCCAATACGACATACAAACTGCCATACAAACTGATCACCGCGGAGGCACTATTCTCTGGGCCTGTTGCATTGCCGGTGCGACGGTCACGGAGACGGTCATGAATGGAATTTGGGCTACCATCCACGATCACCATCCTGCAGTTGGGACACCACAAATAGCGTTGCATATTTCTTGCGTCTTGTCTGATTCTAAAGAACCCCGAAGATCAGGGTACCGCAGGCCGCAGAGGCCGCAGCTCCCATGCGTGAAGTCAGGCCTCAGCTAGGAGTGCACAAATCGATCACGCTGCCGTACGAATCAGTAAAACAGTCACGATGAGGCGCGAGCGCGATTAAGGAATTTCGTGCACCGAGAAGAGGAAAACGCGGCAAATTGCGGAGCGAAAACGCAGGCGGCTTATCAAGTGATAAGGCCTGCAGCTGCGACTGCAATCGAGCAAGCGACAAAGCGCTGATGCTGATAGCTGATCCCGCACCCTGCGGACCATGTGCAGCGTACGTATCACCGGCATATTCGCAGTGTTATAATGTACTTACTCCGTACTATTACACATTCAGATGATGCTCCCGCCGTCAAACACGGCGGCGGCGGCGGCTTGCGATAGCCATCAATCATCTCTCATCGCGACTAGAAAAAACAGCTGATTAGTCTCAGTTCAATGTACTGCGAACTATCTATGGTGGGCGCTTGATCATGTGTCTCTGTTTTGGCTGCGGTAGCCAATTTTGTCGTCACGGTCGTCCGTCAACATGAAGTGCCAACGGCACCCTCTGTCTCGTGAAGCTCTTCGCTCTCATTTCTCTCCTTGAGACGAAGTGACCGCAGGTTGTATCCACATGCCATCGGCGCTGGAAGAGAGGACCGGTAATCCTGCTCTTATAAGTTATAACGCAATAAATATAGGCTCTGTTCGCTACGACTGAAAAACTGAGCTGATTTGGACTGAAACTGATTTATTGTGAGGGAAAATATTGTTTCAGAGCTAAAAAATATGTGCTGTTTAGTTGAAATGAACAGAGCCATAACTTGCGGTTTAAGATCTCTTATTATGCGAACCGTAAAGCAACGCACGTTGAGCTGCTCAGTTGCAGAAAACCGTAAAGCGAACCCGAAAAACATAAAGTGGAAAACAGCCCGTACTAATAGTCTTACTACTACCGTTTGAAATATACGGCCGTTGAAACACCGAAAGGCCGGGCGAGCGGCGTGCCAGCCGGGGTTCATATAGCTCGCCCTCGGCAGAGGAGCTAGAACGAGTACCGTCGCTTTCGTGTAGTAGGACCGACGCGATCTTTGGAGTGTCCCGTCACGTACTCTTACCGTCCGGACGCGCAGGCGCAGCGCCGGCCCTCTTCCCGACCGTCCCTGTCACTTTCACTACCACCTCTTCGGCCCCGTTTAGATCCCAGTTGCAGTTGCAATTCTACACTGTAGCACGTTCATTTGTATTTGATAACTTTTGTCCAATCATGGCCTAAGTAGACTTAAAAGATTCGTCTCGTGATGTACATGTAAAAAGTACAAACATGCAAATATTTCGTCTACATTTAATGCTCCATGCATATACCGCAACGTTGATGTGACTAGTTATAGTTGCAATTTACACTGGATCTAAATAGTGCCTTCATTTGTCTACCTTTGGCTCTTCCACTTCGTGGAAAAAAAACCAGGAGCCCGACCTCGACCTTGTTCAAGATAAGGTTCATTTAAGGCTCTGACTTCGACGGGGGATACGCTCCGTCCCATTAAAAAACTATGGTTTTAAACTTTTCAGAAACTGTGTTTAGCTATCCGTTTTATTCAAAAATTTTATATAAAATACAAAATCAATAAATAATTATTAAAGTGTCTCTATTGATATAAAGAAACATAAAAAGATAAATTATATTTATATAAAATTTTTAAATAAAATGAATAGTCAAACATGATGTCTAAAAAAATCTAAAATGACACTCTTTCTACAAAGTACGTCTCGATTTGACGCCCCCAACACAAATCGCACTGTGTACAGTAGTATAACCTGGCCTTTTGGCCGGGCCTTCATGTGATCTAGTGCCCGCAAAACATTCTTTACGAATCTTAATTAACTGCCAGCTTTTTCTCTTTAATAACGAAAATACTCCGTATTAATTTGGCACCGCTGTTTTTCAGCAAAAAGCACGCAGGCGCATCCAAGTCTTAACCACAGTGCTTCTTCGTGGCGGCTTTGTTGAAGGTGAGGGCGGCAATCTTGATGTTAGTATCTTTATCAACATGACGATATGGAGACTTTTGTTTTTGAACGGTGGCATCGAGGCGGAGATGATGTCGTCACCATAGAATAATTTTCTCCAGTCTCTTTTTCGTTTTGTTATGGCTAGATCTGGCCATAATGAAAGACTAGGGAGAACAAGTTTTATATCAGTCTTCCTCATTCTTTGGTGGCAGAAAGAAGAAGGAAGACGCCAGAAAGAAGAATTTCCTTAATTCCAACTACAGGAATGTTGGTACTCGTTCGTTGGGCATTTGTTCTCAGGCCATTTGCCGAGTGTTTGCCGGTGCGGTCATCCACACTGCAAAGCATCAAATAAGTTAGGTTTTGAGTTGTGCTATTCATAGTGTGAGTATTTTTCTCTGATTCAGAGTGCTTGTAACGTATTGATGTACCCAGCTATCATATAATATAATTCTTCTTCCGTCGAAAAAAAAGAGCCTGCTCCGAGAGTACGTAATATAGTCTCGTATATACATGTATTTAGTTAAAGAAAAGAAGTAAAATACGGATAGGGTTATGAAAATTAAGAAGATAACGTTTGAAGAGTCATTTCTGCGAATACGATGTTTGAAGAGTCATTTTTATGAAGCGTGTTGTTTGGAGGGTCATTTTTACAATTGTCTCCTCCCATAAAACACACGGGCGCGATTCCGGCCGCGCTTTCCTTCCTCGACAAACAGGGCGGGCACGCCGCAGCAACGATCATTTGTGTCACGTCGCACCGTCTCGCTGATTTTGAATTTTTGGAGAGCTGCCATGCTAGACTAGATCGCAACCGTCGTTTTCGTGTAGGAGTAGGACCGGCGCGATCTTTGGAGTGTCCCGTCACGTACTCTTTCTGTCCGGAAGCGCAGCGCCGGCCTTCTTCCCGACCGTCCCTGTCAATGTCACTACCATTTGTCTACTGTACCTTTGGCTCTTGCACTTCGTGGAAAAACCAGGAGCCCGACCTCGACCTTGTTCAAGATAAGGCTCATTGAAGGCTGTGACTTCGACGCGGGATACTACTGGTACGTCTCGATTTGACGCCCCCAACACAATCGCAGTCGCACTGTACAGCACCTTAACCTGACCTTTTGGACGGGCCTTCATGTGATCTAGTGCCCGGAAAACATTCTTTACAAATCTTAACTGCCAGCCTTTTCTCTTTCATAACGAAAATAGTACTCCGTATTAATTAGGTACAGCTGTTTTTCAGCAAAAAGCACGCAGGCGCATCCAAGCCTTAACCGCAGTGCTTAACTCTCTGATCGACATATCTAAAAAAAACACCTCTGACTGACCTGTAAGGCGGCTCCCATAAAACACACGGGCGCGAATCCGGCCGTGCTTTCCTTCCTCGACAAACAAGGCGCGCACGCCGCAGCAACGATCATTTGTGTCACGTCGCACCGTCTCGCTGATTTTGAATTTTGGAAAGCTGCCATGCTAGACTAGATCGATCCGTCAGAGTCCGCCGAAGAAGACGGCAGTGGCGGCAGCAGTAGCGAACTTGGCTTCCTCGCCGGCGGCCGACGGGGCCACGAGCCCACGGCCTCGACATGCAGATGCAGCACGCGCACGCTGGACTGAAACCTGGAACTGGAAGACGCGCGCAGATTCCTCCGCACCGCTGGAATGGCACATGGGCTTGGTACAAAAATGAGAACCGATGGACCGTACTAGTTTATATATATATATATATATATATATATCAGAATGGTCACGTTGCGTCATGTGGCGGCCCGTCTGTCGGCCTTTCTTTGTTCCGTGGAGCAATGCCAGGTCCAGGTAGTAGTAACGCATGGTGGTTCTCGCCTTCTCATCTCCCTTCCCATTTCTGGTGTAACAAATTTTTTGGACATGCCGCACATGATCCAAAAGATTTATTGGGGGCTTAGGGCAAGAAATGTTTTCCATGAGGATAAATAACCGGGAAGTGGCATGAAAACAAGAACACAGTAACACGAACAGAGAGGGATATGAAAAAAGTGGAAAAGTTTGATTGGACATGTTTGGCTGCACGTCCTGAAATTATACTCATCTTTCGGAGATGCTCACGGGTTCTCCCGGCCGGGCGAGAAGGGGGAAAAAAAACACACACACAACCATTTTCGTGCTGCACCATGAACAACCGTGCATGGTTTGATTCCGGAATTGTTTAATTTATTTTATGCTCATCGACAGACAGGCCGCAGTAGGCAGATGGCGACGTGGTGTTGCGTTGCGCCGCGGTTTGGGTTCCCAAGATTCATGCATTCACGCGGAGGATGTTTGAGATGGGGATTGTCTATGCTTGTACGGTAACTAGCCTGCACGCTTCGGTTCCGGCTATTATGGTTAGTAGCGTGACTGTGCGTTGCTACGGAATAAATAAATTTTTATGCTTAAAATATATGGATCGCATGATAAAATTATAAAAAAATAAACACTGATTTAAAATAACATTTAATTCAAATGGCAAATTAGCATAATCATGAAACATTATAAGGGTTCATCACAACTAATTTATATTATAATGATAACACGATGCTTCAGGCTCACAAAATCTACTGTATAGATTTTTCCGTAATTCTCCTAAGGTAATGTTTTATATCGGCAGGAAGATGTCTCCGATATCCGTTTATTTCGTGCGCCAATAATTCCACAAATAAGTTCCGCCGCATCTCCATACCATTCTATACATATGTTCGAAATAAATGCAAATATTATACATACTGTATTCTTTGAACAATCTCACAAAATCTTGAATCAAAGTATGTTATACTCACCATACAAATTTTTGCGGCATTGGGTCTACCCCACGCTGACATATACTGTAGAACAAGGAATCCACTTAAGCGTCTGTGAAAAAATTCATCATCAGTAACATAGAGACATAGTTAAATCATAAGTGTTATATTAGAGACCATGACTCTGAGTTAGTTACCTATTTATGTCATCTGTAATGTTTTTCTTACGGATGAATTTCCATTTGAAGATATCCTCTTTCCATCCAGGAATATATTCGCTCAATAAGAGCTGATACAAATGGTTAAATCTAAGAGTTTGTCTGGCATACATCAGTGCCGGTGTGTCTTTACACCAGTCCTCAATTGGTCTAAGATCAATCATGGTAAGCTCCTTCTTCCGCTGATAAAAAAACATATAGCATATATTTACCAGTACACAACCATGGCAAAAGGAACTGCAAACAGATATCAATCAATTAGCATAATATATATGGGAGACAAGTAATCAAGCAGTACCAAACGACTTACGAATCTGCACTGTGCTAAGCTGTATTCCATCTTCTCACATACACCAATCGCTTCAACCTTTTCTTTCGTACTATATTTTTTACGAAATTCTGGCATTTTTGTCAAATCACATATTTTCTTGAATAAAAGGATACAGTGTTAGGATTAGTAAAATTTTGATTATTTTAAAATAAAATTATAATTAGAATGGCAACCATTAATATAAAGTAATATAACAGTATAATAATCAATTATGAATGAGTGCTTACACAGAAGCGCAGGTCCATGTGATGCTTCGTAATACTACTGTATTGTTTCAATGTTTTGTACTCTCGAACCGCCTGAAACCGGACACCTAAGTTGAAACAATCGGAAGAGATACCTCGATCCGTCATTAACAACTCTTGTAGGTCCTTCACAGTTAGAGCAATCCTATAGGGATAAAAACCTTTAACCCAAGGCCTCCTGCGGAGCATTAGACAGAGATGGTGGTTATCATCATAAAAGAGGGCACATTATAATTAAAATAATAAAGTAACTAAAAGTAACATGTAACTTACTTAAGCGTCGCTTCACCCTCAATTGCCATGACATAGTCACACAGTAATTCAATTATCTCTTCTTTGTTTATTTCCATATCTTTCATAGCATGGAATGCCCAAAACTCTTCGGGATCTTGATCAGAATGGACTTGTGAGGTTTCAGCCTCCCCCGAATGCTTCCTCTTTTTCGTGGAAGCTTCATGCATATTTGGATTCTCTATTATGGTACAATCTCTTGGGCTTCCAATATTATCATCACTATCAAGATATGGAAACCCCTTTCGTTTATTTAGATCTGACGATAGCAAGATGGCCGCAAGCTTGTGTCTAAATTCTCTCATATCATCCTGCACGATAGTATGACCATCATTAATTATAATTAAAAAATACCCACATCTAGTGCACACTCAGGACTTGGGGTAAGATGCATAGTCCATAGCGATGTACCTGATTGAACTCGTCTGACAAACCGTTCCCAGTCCAATACTCTATAAAGGTTATTAAGAATAAACCACACGAACAACTACGGGCAACATCAATAGAGGTTTAGACACTCGTTAGCTAAAATAGGTCAAAGACGCGTAATATTACACGTATATGACACATGCTTTTTCTGACATACCCATCCTTTTGTAGTCGAGGTTTGCCGCGGAAGATCTCCTTAAATGGCCATATATCAACTTCAAGATCCTTAAATGGCCATATATTGAGCGGGGGATATCTCCCCTGGTCATATTTCCGGTCTTTGAACAGCTCTTCCCGCGGGTCAGGTGGGCCCGGATGGAAGACGTGCTCGTCCTTTCGAGTGGACAGCGCAGTAGGCGCCTTTTCCATTCTTGCGTAGCCCATCGTCAGGCGCTCGGACTGTCACAGTCGGAGTTGATAGGTCTCGGCGGAAAACGGGGCGGCGCACCGTAGACCATACCGTGGAGGACAGGTGGTATGGCCGTTAGGGGCGTGCGAAGCACAGTCGCGTCGAGAGTCTCGCCTGATGGGACAGTGCTTGTAAAGTGGTCAGAGAGATCTCTTGTGGTCCAAGATTGCTCCGCTGACATCACCTGTGCCTTGGATGCCTTTGCGAGATTGCGCTCGAGGGGGATAGGGAAGCTCGGGCGAATCGGAGATTTGGGGCGCCGAGGGTGCCGCTCTCCCGAGCTCTCCCGGGGAGGCTCGGGCGCTCGGGCCACTCTCCCGAGCTCTCCCGAGGAGACTCGGGCGAGTCGGAGATTTGGACGCCGTGGGTGCCGCTCGCCCGAGCTCTCCCGGGGAGGCTCGGGCGAATCGGAGGTTTGGGCGCCGAGGATGCCGCTCTCCCGAGGAGGCTCGGGCGAATCGGAGGTTTGGGCGCCGAGGATGCCGCTCTCCCGAGCTCTCCCGAGGAGGCTCCCGAGCTCTCCCGAGGAGGCTCGGGCGCTCGGGCGCTCTCCCGAGCTCTCCCGGGGAAGCTCGGGCGAATCGGAGACTTGGGCGCCGAGGACGCCGCTCTCCCGAGCACTCCCGAGGAGGCTCGGGCGCTCGGGCCGCTCTCCCGAGCTCTTCCCGAGGAGACCCGGGCGAGTCGGAGACTTGGGCGCCGAGGACGCTGCTCTCCCGAGCTCTCCCGAGGAGGCTCGGGCGAATCGGAGCCTTGGGCGCCGAGGACGCCGCTCTCCCGAGCTCTCCCGAGGAGGCTCGGGCGAATCGGAGGTTTGGGCGCCGAGGACGCCGCTCTCCCGAGCTCTCCCGAGGAGGCTCAGGCGCTCGGGCCGCTCTCCCGAGCTCTTCCCGAGGAGACTCGGGCGAGTCGGAGACTTGGGCACCGAGGACGCCGCTCTCCCGAGCTCTCCCGAGGAGGCTCGGGCGAATCGGAGGTTTGGGCGCCGGGGACGCCGCTCTCCCGAGCTCTCCCGAGGAGGCTCGGGCGCTCGGGCCGCTCTCCCGAGCTCTTCCTGAGGAGACTCGGGCGAGTCGGAGACTTGGGCGCCGAGGACGCCGCTCTCCCGAGGAGGCTCGGGCGAATCGGAGGCTTGGGCGCCGAGGACGCCGCTCTCCCGAGCTCTCCCGAGGAGGCTCGGGCGAATCGGAGGTTTGGGCGCCGAGGACGCCGCTCTCCCGAGGAGGCTCGGGCGCTCGGGCCGCTCTCCCGAGCTCTTCCCGAGGAGACTCGGGCGTGTCGGAGACTTGGGCGCCGAGGACGCCGCTCTCCCGAGCTCTCCCGAGGAGGCTCGGGCGAATCGGAGGTTTGGGCGCCGGGGACGCCGCTCTCCCGAGCTCTCCCGAGGAGGCTCGGGCGCTCGGGCCGCTCTCCCGAGCTCTTCCCGAGGAGACTCGGATGAGTCGGAGACTTGGGCGCCGAGGACGCCGCTCTCCCGAGCTCTCCCGAGGAGGCTCGGGCGAATCGGAGCGAGCTCTCCCGAGGAGGCTGTCATTAGTGGAATGATGTCGTGGGCCTCTGTACAAAATAGAAACGAATCACAGCACCAAACGCGCCCTAGCTCGGCACCTCGGCACTATCGGAGGAGGTGGGTTGGTGAGGCCGAAATCGTGTACCTCGGCACAGCAGTTGCGAGCACCGCGAAGCTCGATGTGTTCCCCTACCAGAACGGCGCCGGAAGGTCAGGAGATGGAGTCGGCCGGTGAGGATGACGACGGCCGCGCGTGGGGTGGTGACGGCTCCCGGTTGAGGCCTCACGACGGCGAGGATGGCGCGGATGACTACGGCGCCCTCCCGGCTGAGGTAAACGCGACAGAGAGGGCTGTGCGCGGCCACACATGGGGCGACGACGGTCCTCTCGCGTTGGGCGATGACGGCGCCCGACTGAGGGCCCGTGACGGCGAGGATGGCGGCGATGACGACGGCGACCGGCTGAGGCAACGCGAGGGCATGCACAGCCAGGTGTCTGAAGGAGGAGGGAGGCGTCGGGGCGGCAGGGAGGAGGGAGGAGAAGCCGACTGCGAGGGCGAAGGCAAGGGCGAGGGCACGAGGGAAACGACAACAGGGAGCGCGCACCTGCTCGAGATTGTGCGCAACGGCGATGACGAGCGGAGGGGAGCGACGCAGGGCGAGGAGATTGCCGGGGAGCGTGCACCAGCTCGAGATTGAGCACGACGGCGACGACGAGCGTAGGGGAGCGACGCAGGGCGAGGAGATTGCGGACGGGATTTTTTTTTGTCCCGTCCCTTAATTTCGCACGGGCACGGGCGGGTCTCGGTGCATGGTTGTGACGGAGATTGCGGAGGAGATGGCTGGAGATTTGTTTCTTCCGTTGCAGGGTCGCACGGGCGTTGGAATTTTTTCTTTCCTTCGCGAGCTCGCACGGTTGATCGGCGGATGGACGACCCCAACAAATATCGCATCAAAAAATTGTCTTCTCTTTAGTCTTATTAGCTGTGGAGAAGAGGAGGGAATCCGACTGTCCAAGGATCAGTTTCTTGGAGTTGAAGCGAAGGTACCGAGCCGGAGCGGCCAGCGGGAGTGCGGGACTCCTTAACCGCACCCTTCATTCATGGCTTCATGCATCATGCTCCTGCTGTGTACTGTACCTGCTGTGACTGTCGCTGTCCTATGGCATTGGCAGGACGGCGGCAGCACTTCCTCGACGGTATCAGCGACTTCTTTCTGAAAATAGGAGTGCTAACTGCTTAAGAGAGTATGCTAGCTGTAACATAGGCTCTGTTCGCTTGAGTTTAGAATCGTTTATTTTTTAGCTTTCTTATAGTACTTTTCTCTCATAAAAAATTAGTATTAGCGTTTATTTTCAGCGATTTTGAGTTACCGGGAACAGAGCCATAATCGCCGCCCAAGGGAGCATATACCAATGCTATCCCTGCCTTAGGGGGATAACAAAGAGGGTCTAACGTGCCGACGTGCTATAAAAAATTGTCATCAAAACCATGTACAACAGCAGCCAGCACATAAGCACTTGCTTTTTATAATGGAAACAAATTGTAAAAATCAAGTACAGTACTCCCTTCATCCCTAAAAAATATCGTTCTCGCTTCTCGAGAAATATCTTTGATTAAATTTATATTAAAAAATATAAATATTTATAACACATAATTAGTATCATTGAATAGATCTTTGAGTCTAGTTTTTTAACAAATTTATTTGGGGATATAAATGTTACACGTATTTTCTATAAATCTAGTCAAACTACCGACACAAACACCCAAAACGTCCTTTTTTTAGGGACGAAGCTAGTATGACACAAGCATCTTCTGACGAAGGAGCGGAAGGACAAAAAGAATGCAGCACAATATGATGTAAACGTCGCCATCATTCATTCCTTTTTCTAATGTAAAATTACTCCAAGAAGAAGCCTACCATCAGTTCAGATTTGGATTCTGATTAATTGTCAGGACTCATTCCACATACTCCGCGAAGAGAAAGACCTTTCCATCCCCCCGGCCCCGATTAGGGCTACAGTAGAGAAGGGCGACCGAGGGGCGATTTTGTGCTTCTGCCGGCGAGGTCACCGTTCTCCTCTGCCTCCGGGGGCCCTTGGGTCCTCGACGGGTGAGGGAACGGCGGCTCTCGATCTGGCGGTGTAGATAGGTCCTAGGATGTCTAGGGGTTGGTGTCCGGCGGCGGCGTCGAGGCGGCGGCGACGGCGATGCCATGGAATAAAGGTCTCCCGTGCTCTTCCTCGTCTCGACGGCGCTCCTCTCCGGTGCCGGCGGCGAGCGCGTGGAGGGGAGGTCAGATTCGTTCGGATCTTCAAAAGGAGTCCAAGGTCGTCGGTGTTTTCGCGTCTCAGTGAGGCGGCAAACTCGGAGGCGCTGTCCTTCAAGGATGCGGTGGCGGCTGTGGGATCTACGGAAGCATGGCGAGCGGACCGGGCTTCTCCTCCCTTCGGCAGTGGTCGACGGCGAGGCTCGGTCCGGGAGCAGAGGAGCTCGGGGTGTGCCCCCGGCCGATGGTCCACAAGGTTTGATTTCTTCCTTTGCGGCTCATGTCAAAGCCCTAGGGCGAAGGGGCTTCCTCTGCTCTAGAACGAGTTCTTCGGTGTCGGCGGTCGGCGGTTCGACGGCGGCGGTCGGTGTTGGCGAGCTCGGGAGGATTCCAGATGCACAGGGTCCAGAGGTTTTTCTGTATTTTTTGCTTTGATTAGGGGCCTTTGTGCAAATTGGGTGGGACAGCTGTCTACGTATCCTTCTCGTATGTATTTGTATTTGTACGGGTCTTTGTACTTCCTTATATAGAAATACAGATACGTATTTTTTTTTTAAAAAAAAGCCTACCATCATCCAAGCCTCAGCAGCTTATAAAACCACCACCATCCCTGCTTTCCTCTTGCTTACATAAACCCAAAGTGCGACGAGACGAACGAAACCCGACGCCTCGCGCACGCACAGGCACAGCCACCGGAAAGCGACGCGCCTCCACCGCCCCTGCCTGCCGCCTCCCTTCCATACCACCTCCTCGGGACGCGGCCGGCCAGCACCAAGCGCTCGAACGCGTGTGCGTCTGGTGGCGGCGGCGTCCGCGCCACCTTGAATTTGAAGAAAGCAAGCGCCAGTGAGTGCGACTGGGCTGGGCGGGCGGGCATTTCTTGACTTCAAGTGTTTCCAAAAGGAAAGGCCGGCGGAAGCGGAAGCCATGGTGGCGGCGGCGCTGGACGCAATGGCGGGGACGCGGTGGGGGCGGTGGCTGGGGCTGGTGACGGCGGTGTGGGTGCAGTGCATCTCCGGCAACAACTACACCTTCTCCAACTACTCGGACGCGCTCAAGACGCTGATGGGCCTCACGCAGCTGCAGCTCAACGGGCTCTCCGTCGCCAAGGACGTGGGCAAGGCGTTCGGCCTCCTGGCGGGGCTCGCCTCCGACCGCGTCCCGACCTGGCTCCTCCTCGCCGTCGGCTCCCTCGAGGGCCTCCTCGGCTACGGCGCGCAGTGGCTGGTCGTGTCCAGGGCCGTCGCGCCGCTCCCCTACTGGCAGATGTGCGTCTTCCTCTGCCTCGGCGGCAACAGCACCACGTGGATGAACACCGCCGTGCTCGTCACCTGCATCCGCAACTTCCGCCGGAGCAGGGGCCCCGTCTCCGGCCTCCTCAAGGGATACGTCGGCCTCAGCACCGCCATCTTCACCGACACCTGCTCCGCGCTCTTCGCCGACGACCCGGCCTCGTTCCTCGTCATGCTCGCCGTCGTCCCCGCCGCCGTCTGCGCGCTCGCCATGGTGTTCCTCCGCGAGGGCCCTGCCGAGGCCGCGGCCGGGGCCGCCGCCGCGGGTGACGAGGAGGGCGACGGCCGCTGCTTCGCCGCGATCAACTCGCTCGCCCTGGCCATCGCGCTGTACCTCCTCGCCGCGGACCTCACGGGGCTCGGCGGCGGCGGCGGGGTCGTCTCGGCCGTCTTCGTCGCCGTGCTCCTGGTGCTCCTCGCGTCCCCCGCCTCCGTGCCGGCGCTCCTGGCGTGGAAGTCGTGGGTGAAGACCCGCAAGGCCGCGAACGCCGAACTCGAGGAGGCGGACTCCCTGGCGGCCGCGGCCGCGCCGCTCCTTCTCGCGGCGAAGGCGGGGAGGACTGAGGAGGAGGAGGCGGCGCGGGCCCCCGGCGAGCGGCCGCGGCTCGGGGAGGAGCACACGATCGCGCAGGCGCTGGCGTCGCTGGACTTCTGGCTGATGTTCGCGTCGTTCCTCTTGGGCGTGGGCACGGGGCTCGCCGTGATGAACAACCTGGGGCAGATGGGCGTGGCCATGGGCTACGCCGACGTCTCCCTCTTCGTCTCCATGACCAGCATCTGGGGATTCTTCGGTCGCATCGCCTCCGGCACCATCTCCGAGCACTTCATCAAGTAAGTTATTACCCTTCTCGTCCTCTCCCCAATTGGCATGGAATCATATAACTCCAAATCCTGCATGACCGAATGAGGTAGGGTCACGATCATACTAGAATCATAGAAGTGGAAATGGAAGTACATATTCCCCACGTCTCTGTTCGTCGTAGTCGGACCCGCAGATCCGTAGTACGGAATCGATCAGTTTTGCGTTCGGTTTAGAAAATTCAAGGTCGTCTGTTAATTAAGATTAGTATGAAAAATACAACTTGTTTGTCTGTGTAATCGTACATATATTTAGAAATTGGTCAGTAGGTGGACCGGGAATAGAATAGCCTTGGAAATTTGGAATGCGCCAGTTGCTGTGGCTCGTGGTGTGGGTCATGTGGTATTCGCTTCTCTCTAAATCGGCTTCTTTTCATCTATATAGAACTCATAACAAATCAGTATCAGTTAAAATCAAAGCTTCTTTGCAGCAAAGCAAACAGCCCAAAGTTGTGGCCTTCGTGACCGTTCCAGCTTCCTTTATATGCCTGAAAGAGTGATATCTCTTGTGGCCTTCGTGCCAGTTCCAGCTTCCTTTATGCCTGAAAGAGTGATGTCTCAGTCGACTTGTTGGATTCAGTATTAGGTGATGCTTCAGACAGCCATAGTGCGCCATCGCTTTTGGCTGCCATTGTTCTTGCAGTCAAAAGCGATGGCGCACTATGGTATCCCTTTCGGAGCAACTTTTACAACTGAGTACATCCTAAGGAACCGTTGATTTAGTTCTGATCTCGTATCCTCGTTCTTCTGGCCAGAAGAAGAAAATAATTGTCATTTTACTGCATTTCTCTGAATGCAATTTTTTTTCTTTTAGTTAATAATCTGACCACCTGAATGGACATTTCAAAATCCCCAGGACGCGAGCAATTCCCCGCCCGTTGTGGAACGCGGCCTCGCAGGTCCTGATGGCCGTCGGATACATCGTGATGGCGCTGGCGATGCCAGGCTCCCTCTTCGTCGGCTCGGTAGTCGTCGGCATCTGCTACGGCGTCCGGCTGGCGGTCACCGTGCCCACGGCGTCGGAGCTGTTCGGCCTCAAGTACTACGGCCTCATCTACAACATCCTCATCCTCAACCTGCCGCTCGGCTCCTTCCTCTTCTCGGGCCTGCTGGCGGGCCTCCTCTACGACGCGGAGGCCACCGCGGTGCCCGGCGGCGGCAACACCTGCGTCGGCGCGCACTGCTACCGCCTCGTGTTCCTCATCATGGCGCTCGCCTGCGTCGTCGGCTTCGGCCTCGACGTCCTGCTCACCGTCCGGACGAAGCGGGTGTACGCCAAGATCCACGAGAGCAAGCGGTTGAGCAGCAGGTCGGCCGTGGTGTAGAGGCTGGGTTAGCGTTAGCTACGCGCGCAGCTCTGCGGAAGTTCGAGAAAACAAGCTCCAACCATCAGCGTCTGGAACTCTGAAGCACCTCCGCGATTTTGTGTGAATATCTTTCAAAAGAATTTTGTGTGTGAATAAGGGGGCCATTTTTATTCTTTGAAAAAGATGGATGCATATCAATTTGATTGGTTAGTATTGATCGAGAGGGCTGCAGGCTTATTGGTAGTATACCCCCTGAGTTCAGTCTGGAGTTTATTCTGAAGTGTATAACGTATCCGGAAGAAAGTATGCTATATGTGTACACGGTGTACCAGCTCTTACCGGACGATTGTATGGTGTAATGGCCTATAGTCCACCGTCTAATTCCCTCCCCAAGCTTTAAAACCTATCATTTTATACCTGTTATAAACACTTAGAGCAGTTTAAATTACCTACCTGCCTTGGTTTTAAAGGTGGCCTTATCTTTTTTTTTAAGTTAAAAAGAATGAGCAATTACTTGATAAGATTTTAAACCACGCAATGTCTATATGAGATTCTAAAAATTTTAAAGATAGATTAGGATATTGCCAAAACCAAATAAAGTATTTAGAGATCATGAAAAATTATCTCTACGTGCTTAAAAAATCTCTAGAAAATGTAAAATAATATCTAAGAAAACCTTTGAAAATTTCCATGACATTCTAAGAAACATGTTTTGACAACTCATAAAAAAAAAAAACTTAATAAACATCCAACACAAAACCATAGAATGAATACATTCGACATCAATTTATGTAGAATTCATGCTAGTTGAATACATTCAACAAATTTGATGACTATGTACACCACCTAAAATGTTTGTGGATTTTTCTAGATTTTTGTGGGTATCTTACCCTTTTTCTAGAGCTAAATCTATTTTTTTTAAACACCTAGAGATATTCTTGTGATCTCTAAAAATTTCATTTTGAGTTGACTTATCCCAATCTATCTCTAGTTATTGTTTTGAATTTTAAAAATTCAATGAGTCAGTAGTTTTTTTTTTTCCTCAACCTTTACTTAGACAGTGGCTCTCTACGACTACTCTACTAGGGGAAGTAGATGATCGGTCATGGGCTCCTGGCGGCAATGTGCCCGGGGACCTGGGGGCCCTGCGAACAAAAGAACAAGGAGAGCACGCGGGCTGCCGCTAACACTACTCAATTCTCAGCCCACGATATGAGCCCGTTGCCGGACGTTATAATCTTTTTGGGCCGTGCGGCCTGCTCACAGGCACACAAGACTACACAGGCCTAAAAAACCGCAAGCTTATACGCGGACCGACCATACAAGCGTCGCCGGCGGTGGTCTGGTGTAGTCTTCTTCCTCCAATGTCCCATGCCCATCCCCAAAACCCAACCCAGCACCAACTTTTCAGAGCGCGCGCGACTTGAGGCGCCGCACCGGCTCCCCCACCGGCACCGGCACCGGCACCGGCACCGGCACGCACCATGGGCCCTACGACTGCTCGCCTCCTTCGCCTCGTGCCCGTCGTCGCCGTGCTCCTCCTCCTCGCCTCCCCCGCCTCCACCGTGGACGCCACCTCCGCCGCCGCGCTGGACGCGGCTACGCGGTGCGCGACCACGATCGTGTCCATCTCGCCGTGCCTGCCGCACGTGGCGGCCGTGGCGCCGCCGCTGGCTGGCTCCCCGCCTGCACCCACCGACGCTTGCTGCGTCGCCTTCCTCCGCGCCGTATCCCCGTCGTCTGCGGGAGGCGGAGAAGAGGCCGGCTGCCTATGCCACCTGCTCCGCAACCCGCTTCTCCTCGGCTTCCCTATCGACGCCGCCCGCCTCGCCGCGCTCCTCCCCGCCTGCGCTGCGGGAAACGCCTTTGCCGCCGCCACTGTGGAGGCCGCCACCCTCTTCGCCGACGCCTGTCGTGGTGAGGGAATCACGCCCCCTCGTGCCTTTCTCCCCTCTCGGACCGTGATTGATTGAAGAATCTTCTGCGTTGTTGCGTCAGGTTTTTGTACACGTTCACGTCCGCACCGCAATGCTGCTGTGTTTGCGCGCTTTTGTTGTGCAGTGACGGCATATGGAGGACTATCTCAGTTTGTGGATACAAATAGGACTTGTTTGCTTGCTGCCTCCTTGTCCTAGACGCGCCATTATCGTTCAGTTCTCTGATGGTTAGTCGTCAACTTAATCAGTCGTCTATTCCCCCACCCCCTGCCCAAATTTTAGCGACTCTGTTTTGTTAATTGCTGCAATAGTAGTATTTCTGCTCTTTGGTACTGGTGCTTATCATGGTTTTCTTTTTGGCCTCAAGTCATATCCAGATGTTTGGCAGATAAGTATTTTAGAATTCCTTGCTTGAGTAAGATTGTATGCGAGTCAGACAGGTTCTCTTTTCATTTTAGTTTGTGTTATTAGGGCCTGTTTGATGCATAGGACTAATTTTTAGCCAGCTACTGTAAGTTTTAGCCTAAATTAGCTCGAGCCTATAATTTTTAGCCCCAACTTGTAACTAGGCTTATCTGATTCAAAGAGACCCTTAGCAAGACTCATTCATTTGTTGTGTTGCATATCAACCGTTGTTTCGCCATGTTTCATTCTTGTGTATAAGGCAACAGTACTTTTTTCACACATTGCTTTCATAATTTAATAATACTCCATTAGTTTGGCATGTGCTAAACAAAATGTTAGTTTCTTTGGAACCATGATTGATCATCTACTAATCTTAATCATTTTCCACGTTTTGATTTAAGAGAGTCGTTTCTGTCAAACAATTTTATTGTAACAATGTGATAATTCTGTCTTGTGTTCATGTCATATCCTTATGGTTTAGCAGGGGACAAACATTACCTGTTGCTTGGTATTTAAATTTGTCTCCCTTACTATAAGTTCACCTATTTTTGTTATGTTAGAAGCTGCCATCTTTCTTCTTGAATTGCAGATCGTGCATGTACTGCTTGTGGTGTTTATCTTAATCATGTGCCAAATGAGATAAAGAGTATACAAAAGAGATAAGAGTATAATATTGCACAATCCATTAATTTCTCACTGATCATTTTGTTGTTTCATTTCCTGAACATAGAACTGAAGGCGCTGCCGGAATTGCATTTCATGCCCCAATCAACAACCGGGCCAGAAATTTCCCCAGGTGAACATATTTCTTCAGTTTACCACTCCCTTTTTTTAAAAAAAAAAGGGTTGACACTGCTTGTCCACACGAACTAAGTTTGTTGTGCAATTACAATTTGTGTTTCATGAGATTGGACAAGTTCATAATGTATCTTAACTACATGACACATCATGTGATGCACATTTTATAGTTCAACACCTCTTTAGTACTTTATGTTATTGTTTATATTAACTATTCTTACTGTGTCATAATGAAGAATGCTTTATAATTTGTGTTATCATGCATGGACTATTGGGTACTTTGTGGTAATGAGCACTTTACAATTTGTGCTTCATGAGATTGGACAAGTTCATAATGTATCTTAACTACATGACACATCATGTGATGCACATTTTATAGTTCAACACCTCTTTAGTACTTTATGTTATTGTTCATATTAACTATTCTTACCGTGTCATAATGAATAATGCTTTATAATTTGTGTTATCATGCATGGACTATTGGGTACTTTGTGGTAATGAGCACTTGAATTTCTCTATGGCATGGTTACCTTCATATGAGGGCTATATGAATTAATCTTTTGATATATATGTGTTGGTGCAGCTGCTGTCCCTGAGTTAATGTCCAAGCCAATGGAGTCGGTTCCACCAGCTGGGTCGTCAATGGTTCGTTCTGGCGCTCAGGTCTCCAGTTCCCGTGGCATTCCCATTGGTGCATTGATCCTCGCAGCAGCAACTGCGTTTGCACATGTAGTCCTTGTGATGTTTAGTGCCACTTGATACACTCGTCGACCTCGATCCTGAACTGCGTTTTGTCATGCCTAGCTTTGACGATTCAGATGGCCATTGTATATCGAGTAAACCCCATGGCCATGTTCGATGAGTCTAATTGTCTTTTCTTGCTGAAATATTTTGGCTTCAAGTTTGTTCTAATCCATCACACGGTAACAGTATAGTTGTGTTTCTCCCTCTTTGTTTTAGCTTAGGTTGTCCTCCCTATTTGCAACTTTCAATTGAAGCAAAATCCGTTCAGTACTGATCCTGTACCTTCTTAATGAGAACTCGACCAGGATTATGCTGTCAATATTATGTCAAAACATAGTTATTACTGGGGCATGAATTGAGGTGATCACCCTAGTAACATTATCTACCAAGTCCCACTCCTTAAGGCCCTGTTTGCTTTCGCAGGAACGACACCCAGGAAGAATTCCCGGTGGAATTGTTTCCTAATTTAGGGCTTGTTCGTTTTTTTTTAAAAAAAAGAGAATATCTATTAATATTCTAGCTTTTGCATCGATTGATACATGTGGCTATTCATTATTACAAACAAAAGGGATTGTTCGGTTAGCTTATTCCAAGGCTAGGAATCATTTTAGGTCAGTTTTCATATATAAATTAGGGCACATTCGGTTAGCATGAAATCCACGTCACAAAAACTTGTATAAATTATCAAAGCAATACTGGTAGAAATAAATCTGGGGCTTGAATCCCCAATAACCGAACGTTCCCTTAAGGTAATCAATCCAAATGGATTCTTTTCTGGGACTGAATTCTCTGCCGGAGTGAATTCTGCCCTCAATCTACCATACCCGAACAAGCCCTGTGTTTGAAAACATTAAAATCCTGGCTATCACTGATATGGTGATACCTCACTATTGGTATTGGAAGCATAAGAATTAAGAAGTGAGCCAAACAAATGCCAAGGAATGTCAAAAGGAGTTGCCCTCTTTCGTATCTCAAAACTTTCAGGACAGGAAGAAAGTTAAGTAAAACACATAATCATAACGACAGAACGTGCTGAATATTTACTACTATATATCTCTTTACTTGGCACACTACAAGTGACAAGAAAGGATTAAAAAAACAGAAGTAATGAAACAATGTATACACAAAAAGGAACTGGAGTAACATGTTTTACGGAGACTGATCGAGAGGAAAATAAATGAATGCAGAGCGTGCTTGTTGACTGATCGGATGACAGTAGCACTTTCTAGTGCTAGACAGGGATGTAAACGGACCAGCTCAAGGATCCGCATATCATATAGGCTTAATTATGTATGTTGTTCATGGCAACACACCAAATTAAAATCTATATGCGGGTTTTCGTGGGCTAGCCGCTTACATCTCTATCGCCTAGAAGCTATAACTGCCACCTTGCCAACAAACAACCTCTCTATCCACGATGCAAAAGGCTAAAGAATAGATGCTTCGCCGTCCTCATCCTAGCTGCTCCAATCGTCGTGTTTTTAAATCAGAAAGCAACTCCTGCCGATCAGAGAGCCGCCGTCTGTCTTGCCAGTTGCCACGCATGCAATCCGGTCATATAACAAGCAAGACAACGACCGCGGCCGCTGCTAATGCGGCCTGGAAGAGCAGCGATGCCGCCGCCGTCGACGTCGCGGCGTCCATCTCGCCGGTGGCCAGGCTCGCCAGCCACGAGTCGCCCGCGAGCTGCACGTCCTTGGGCGTCGGCAAGGGATCCTTGGTCGCTTTCTGGCTGCAAGAACAGAAATGCCGGGCCACCATGGGCATGGCTCTGATCAGAACGATTCAGCTCAATCATTTCTACTAGAGTATAGCATAATTCTCATAATAAACAAAAAAAACAGGTCATTCGGCTGTGAGTGTGAAATAAGGATGAGATTCCAAGCTTTTCTCGCGCTATCCATGCATGGCTTGCTGTGCCATTGCCAACTAGGCAGGGGCAGCTTTTAACTCAACCGCCACTAGCGAGGCGACCGGTGACCATACAAGGTGGGGAAGGAACAAAGGCGGTGGCACCAAAAGACGCAAGGCGAACAATTTAAAGCGCCTCCTTTCTCCTCCATCCCAGTTTGATGCTTCTTCTTCTTTTTTTTTTGGTCAAAAAATGCATTTTTCTACTCAGCAATCCGGCAGATGCTCATATCGTATTCTCCGGCCATTATGTCCGACAGTGTCAGTGTCAGCTACTATGAGCTTCTGCCACATTGCATTGCATGCAAAACAAAACCCCCCTCAAACTGTTGTTTCGTCAAGTATTTGAACTGTTTAGTAGGCATTTTTGCTGGAAAGGTTTCCTCGTGCATGCAGCAGAACTTTTGCAACTGAAACCAAAAAAGGATTATTGGGCTGGATGCACACGCAAAGCAAAGAAGAAGGGTACCTGTTGGGCGTGCCGGCGCTCGGCGGGCAGAAGGTGATGGAGTAGTCGGTGGCGGCGCAGGTGAAGGTGGAGGTGGCGTCGTCGTAGGCGTAGCTGTAGGAGCGCGGGCAGGCGGCCTTGAACATCTGGGAGTAGACGGAGGGGCGGCACGTGTCCGGGTTGCCGAACTGCCCGCTGCAGCAGTACTCGGGGGTGCCGAACGCCTCGCACGCGCTGCGGCACGCCTGGCCGCCGGCGCCGCCGGCGCGGAGCTCGGCGGGGCACCGCTCGTTGAGGTCCACCAGGCAGCCCGTGACGGGGCATCCGGGCGCCGCCGCCTCCACCACCATCGGCAGGTTGTAGCCGTCCACCAGGCTCACGTCGTAGTAGTCCTTGCCCTTGCCGCCGCCCAGCGTGAACTCCGCCAGCGTCGCCGGCGGCGCCGCGCCCCGCCCGCGGCACTCCACCTCGCCCGACCCGCAGTCCCCCGTCGCGCACGCGCCTTTGCCGGCGTCGTCGAACGCGCACCCGGTGCGCGCCCAGAACCGGCCTGACCACTCCGGCGGCGCCGTCAGCGACCGCGTCTCGCCGGGGCCCAGCTCGAACCCCGTCGTCTCCAGCGCCGAGCTCCCGGAGTTGGCCAGCACCCCCGGCCACACCGTGCCGCCGCACCGGTTCGTGAACGTGAACGTGATCTCGCCCACCACCGCCCCTGCTGCATGCATGCATCGTAAGCCATTGATCGATACGATTCAGAGCTCAAGCTCAGCGAGAAAGAATTAATCCGCCATTGCAAATTAAATACAGTACCTTGAAAGAATGATAGAATCAGGAATGACAGGTTAATAGCTGATGATGCCGCCGACCAACTCATCATCAAAGAAGAAGCCATCGTCGGACTCGATCGAACCCAATTCTTCGCACCAACAAATTTAAATGTATATATGTAATATGTGTCAAACAAGGAATATGAGGTCAATAAATTATGGCAAGGGTGACCGAGAGTGAAGAAGTTCTTGAAATGGCAGTTGGAGCTAACTATATGGGGTAAGCATGCAGTTAGGGAGGCGAAGCTGGAGGAAGAAGGAAACACCAGCCCGATCGAGGTCAGCAGAGTGGAGTGGACCGGCGCCGATAGATAGTGATAGTGGACGGGAGGGGAGGCTTTGGTCAGCTCGTGCACTTGTGTGTAGGCTCAACCCCCATCGCACACCCTGGGCATTTATAGATCACGATGACGTCATCGGCCCACGGGCACTACGAGCTCCTTTTGACGGTCCTCATGGCGAGCAATGATCGATATGATGCATGCATCGGACTATCGGCGGCTAGGCTCGCAGGGTGTTTCTCTCTTTTCAAGCTAACGATTTTTTTTTCTTTTCCTTTTTTTTAAAAAAAAAGAAACGAAAGAAAACTGATGACTTGTTATGAGTACACGATCGAGCATCGTTTTCGGGACGTACGTACACGAACGGACGAGAGGAGCAGCCGTGGTGTACGTCGTGGTCGTGCAACGTTGGATCGGTGCTGGATTCTTGCTTTTCTGGAACAAGTACGTGCCAAAGATTCGTTGAATTCAACAACGTTCGTGCGTCCCGGCCAGAGAGCATCTCTGACAGTTTCTAAATCTCCTCCTAATCTTTAATTTTTTAGAAAGATAGAAAAAACCTTATTCAACAATTCATAATACTTTATCCTAAATATATTTAGAGAGTTAGGAAATTCATCCCTACTTCGTGTAACCTTACACGCTTTCTTATCGCGCGGAAACTCCTTGCGCAGTTTTTCCTTGAGCCAGCCACCGTCGAAGCCAGTCGCGGCCGCGAGTTGAAGACGCACACGAGCGTTGCTTGCCTGCTACCTGTACGGCTGTACTACATGATGCTGCTACTGGATGGCCGGCAACCACTGCTGCTAGATGGCCGGTGCTAGGGCACTGCGACCAAAGGAGGTGGCGGTGGCGGCGGCACCAGCGAAGACCAACGAAGTTTCACGGAAAAATTTACCGTAAAAAAAAAAGCCACGTGGACCAAAAGTTAATTTTTAGAAGTGGTATATTAGGAACCATTGAAGATTGTCTTCTTTTTTTCTCCTAATAATTTTAAGAGTTGAAAAACATAGAAGTTTTAGGAGAAATATTTAAGGAACTCTCGAAGATTGCTCTTACTACTGCTCGTTTCCAGAGCAGCGGCCGGGCGGTAGCGCTGAGCTGCGAGATTGCTCCAGCGACAGCAACGGGCTCTTTTCCACCGTAACGTGTTGCTTTTGTTGCTGCTGTGTTGTTTCCACCGTGTGTAGCCAGCTGATCAGTAATATGAAAAGTTCGCTCCAGATATTTCAGCAGGGTCAGGGTACGTACGATCCTTAACCTTTTCGCGTGAGAATGAGGTGTTCCCACCTTCACCTTTACTTTACAGAAGATTTCTACAGTTACAATTACAAACATACAATCATCTTCCTTTTTTTGACTGCTGCTTCTCAATGGCAGCGTGCAATAATAATTCTGACGTCATTCTAGCATTTACTCCATAAGTCAAGCTGGAATCGGCTTTACGGAAATTTCAAGCTATGCTTTGGATGTTGGCCTAAATAATCCCTTTTCTTTTCAAAGATCATTGGCATAAATCCCCAATTGTGGTGGAACCAACGGCCTGCCGAAATGTGTCAAATGGTAGCACAAGAATACCATTCAGGCATGGCCAAGAATGCTAAATAAGCTGAACACTATTCGTTTTCTCACTCGGTTTTGCATGAACATTTCCATGTGTCCAGCACCCAAGGATGACACAACTACGAATTGACTTGCCTGCTGAGAGGATCCTAGTTTTGTCTGTCTTTGTCTCTTTGACTCTTTGTCTTTTTTTTTTTTTCACCCTGCAGGGCCTCCTGTCTACTAGTATACTACAGCATTTTCCTTTGTCTTCAGGTGGAAGCAAAAGGAGCCACGGGCACACCAACTTCGGCACACAACTGCTGCCGTGTAAAGCGCCCAAGATGATGTACTACATACATATCGGATAAGAAGAGATTAGGCACTACTAATACTATCTCCGCGGACCTTTTCCGGCTTCGTCTCTCTTCTGTCACACAAAAGGAAAAAGATGAAACGGGGAAAGGAGACATCTCGTGTGTCAGTCTCCACTGTTCTCGAACTGCATTGGCATTGCCAAAGTCCAGCCAAGGAGGCGTCCGTCCACCATGGCAAATTGGCAAGAAGCATCCCAACTTTGCATACCCCCAATCTTCTATCTTCTCTGCATATGGCTCGTTTTATGTCCCCTCAGAACCTGTCACTACGGACTACAATCCTTTGCTTGTCGAGGAGGAGAAATGGGGACAGATTCATTTGACCTCCAAATAGTTGCCCATGCTGCTGCTAACGATGCTGCATTAGCTAGACAGACAGATATGCATGCTCCTCCTGTGTTCTTGGGCGCATTGCAGGGGGAAAAGTATCAAAGGATCAGATCACGTCCAAAAGAGGGCGCTGAAAAGTGGATCACCGCTATCTTATCGCCAGCACTGCCCTACCAGGCTACCACTGTTTCACCTGGCCTTTAGCGAGTCTCAACCCAAGTAGTCAATGCCAAGTCGCTGCTGATGTGGAGTCCACGCGATCTCAACGGGAGTGCAGCAACGGGAAGGCAAATACGCTTCTTCTAGCAGAGCACACCAAGTAATTTTGGTATAAAGAACAGCAGAAAGCGCGATTGGTCATTCAAATTCTAGATAAATTGTTACAGGCAATTGTGTGTCATGTACTCATGTGGTAGAATGCAGCTTCTGGTGAGACGATGACAGAATGACAGTATACGAGACGATGATGATCGATGCGTCATATGTCGATGCCCGGCTTTGTGTTGCACTCTGTTCGCTTGAGCTATTCAGAGTCAAGTTGTATACTAATACTAGTTATAATTATCTAAAGAAATCAAAGTGTGCATATTCATCCTCACAAAAAAAAAAAAAAAAAGGTGTGCATATGCATGGACCAGACGAAAAGCTGAAAGATTTGGAAGCACTTTTTCGCCTGGATATAAACAGATTACGTTTGCCATGTCGGCATTGCACATATGGCTTCAGTGCATCCTCTTTTCAGTGTCGTCCGGTGATCTCTGGCCCGCCCCCGGCCTGCAGCTCGTTGGTCGCAGCCAGTTCTAGGTGCTGGTGATGGCGGGGGCCACGGGGGTGTCAGCATGATAGTTTTTGGTTATCCCGTATCTCCATTTTCTTGCTATTCCTGCGATGGATAGACCCTGGCAACAGATAATCTAGTTTACCTGCAAGATGCTGCTGATCCACACAGGGACCCCTCCTACTCTTTTGCTCAGTGCCTGGCTCTTTATCTCCCGAAGGAGCAGTTGGTACACTGGTCCATCAATCCATACTTGCACACAGCACACGGGCTATAGATCAAAGAGATATTAATGTTATCCCAAAAAAACAAGAGACATTAATGTTATGGGTCTAAAACTACATTTATTTGGTAACAAACCTGATGAAACAACGGGTCTGCTTAGAAAAAATAGTTTGGTCAAAATTTTTAGTCTGAGCTTAACTGAAGTTGATCAAGTTGAGTCAGGTCGGATCAAACTATTTCTCAAGTTATTTTTGGTTGGGCTGGGCTGGGCCATGGGTCTAAGATTGTGGCTCAAATCTGATCATATTACCCTATTAGGTGGGACTATTTTCTTTGGGTTTTGTGTGTGTGTGTGTGGGGGGGGGGGGGGGGGGGGGGGTCAAGAGGCATATGAACAGGTCTATTTGGTAATACTCTACTTCAATACTCATATATACACCTTGAAGTCTTTTTTTAGCTCTGAGACTGAGAGTCTGTTTGAACCTCACTTCATATCTTTTCAATATCTTATATATTATGTGCACTTTGGGGAGTCATCCTTGCTCTTCATCTGTGCCTAGCCAGAAACTAGGAACATATGAAGCAATATTTGGAAATTTTCATGCAAATCATAAAAATCGTGGCACAAGGTTCTCAGGTTTTCGAGCATAGGGAAATCAACTTGTTCAACAACTGGCACCACCTGAAATCCAGAACAATTTGTTAATCATCCAGACCAACTACTTGCAAGCAAATAGGTTTGTTTTATACCAATCGCCCCTTAGTTTCAGAATTGGGATTGCTTTGTCTTTAAGAAAGGCCTGATACAGTGTTCGGAGAAACACACAGTAACAACACCATGATGGGCTAAAAAAGGAAGTTGCACTGTGCATGCCAACAAATAAGCAAAACTTGCGTCTGGTTCCTCCCACGACTTGGAACCCTGGACACCAAATCCCCTCCGGCTGGATCTTAGATGGATCCATCGGACGCTATGGCTCCCGGCGGATCTTCTGCGAGCCCTGGCGGGAACGCCTCCGGCTGCGCTCTGCTCGACGTCCGTGCCTACAGCGCTGCCATCAGGAACGCCTCCACTGCAAGTTCCAAGACGAGCATCGGGCATCCCATGGTGGTGACCTTCTGCATCGCGCGCCTGTTGAGTTTCTCTTTCTGTTGCATGTGTTTGTGTTGTCTATTTTTAGTTTGAGTGGTGAGCACGGCGCATGTCCGCGTCGTGCGCGTTCGTGGCCATGGCGATCGGCCCGGGCATGTCGCCCACGTTCTGTGGCCATGGCTTGGCACAGGAGATCAGGGCGTGGGCGTAGGAGTCGGAGTTAGTTCTGAGCATGTAATCAGAGTCAATAAATAGAAGAGAAAACAAGAAAAACAGTAGTTCGTGCGCTGCGCCAAAACACTCTGTGCACTGCTCGTTTGTGTTCTTCCAGTTCATAACAAGTTCATCGTGTTCGAGTGAAAGAGAGCGAGCGTTCTAGCGATGATTGATCCTGAGCCGATTCCAACAACTGGTATCGGAGCCCGTTTCCGTCGCTGGGATCGTCATCGAGCCATTGAAGCTGCATTCATGCCGCGCCGGAGATCAAGCTCGCCGTGGCGCCGGCGTTCGCCATCCCCAACCGACAGTTGCGCAGGAGGCAGCGGCGGGTACAACCGTGGCAATGTGATCCACCGCACGATCCGAGAGATGGGCAACACCAGCTGGCCCATGTTGACGAAGACGAACTACACCGATTGGGCGGCATTGATGCGCGTCATGCTCCAGGGTAGGAAACTCTGGGACGCCGTCGATGTCGGCACCACAGACTTCACCGACGATCGCAACGCACTCGAGGCGCTGTGCAAGGCGGTTCCGGAGGAGTTGCGGGGAAGCATCGCCAACAAAACCACAGCCAAGGCGGCGTGGGAGGCGCTCAAGACGCGATACATCGGCGTCGATTGAGTGCGGAAGGCGAAGGCAAAGACACTGCACCGGGAATTCGACCACATCGCGTTCAAGGAAGCCGAGTCAATCGACGACTTTGCAGCGCGCCTCACCAGGGTCACCGACCAGCTCGCGATCCTTGGTGAGGAGTTTGAGGAGGAGGAGATCATGCTTAAGTTTCTCGAGGCCCTTCCCGATCGCTTTGAGCAGATTGCAGTGGCGATCGAGACACTCCTCGATCTCGAGGGCATGTCCCTGGACGAGCTCGTGGGGCGGCTCAAGGCGACGGAGGAGCGCCCGAATCGCACGAAGGGAAGAAGTGGCGGCGGATCGGGCAGCAGCAACACCGGCGGCAAGGAGATCGACGGCAAGCTGTACTTCACCGAGGAGCAGGTGATCGCCCGTCTCGCGTCGCGCCTCAACCTCAACACCGACGGGTCGGCGGCGCGCGACAAGGCGTCGTCCAGCTCCGACAAACGTCGCGGCTGGAACGGCCGCGGCAAGGAGCGTGGCAAGGAGGCGCGCTCAGGACCACCCAAGGGCGGTAGTGGTGGCGACGACGACAACACTTGCCACTACTGCGGCAAGACTTGGCACTGGAAGCGCGAGTGCCGCAAGAAGAAGCGGGATGAGAAGAAGGCGGCGTCGACGGCGGGGAACCAGCCACAGGCGAACCTTGCTGAGCAGGAGAACCCCTCGCTATACATGGTGGTGGTGACGCCAACGGGGGACGTCGCCCATCGCACCCAGCACATCGAGCACGTCTTCCTCAACGAGCACAAGGTCGTGGCGGATCTGGAAGGCGACGGCGAGCACGGGGAGATGCAGTGGTACCTTGACACGGGTGCATCGAACCACATGACCGGCGACGCGTCCATCTTCTCCGAGCTGAACCCCGGCGTTTTCGGCTCCGTGCGATTTGGGGACGGATCGCTCGTGGAGATCGCCGGGCGCGGCACGGTGCTGTTCGCGTCCAAGGATGGCGGCCATCGGGCGTTCCACGACGTCTACCACATCCCTCGCCTCCGTACAAGCATCCTAAGCATCGGTCAACTCGACGAGCACGGGTGCAAGATTGAGATCGAAGATGGGACTCTTCGGATGTGGGACCGGGCAACCCGTGAGTTGCTCGCCAAGGTAAAGCGCACTGCCAACCGCCTCTACATTCTTCCACTCAAGCCATCGCCGCCGGTGTGCCTCGCCGCTGCCTACAACGACGACGAGTGGAAGTGGCACGCTTGGTTCGGGCACCTCGGTTTCCAGGCGCTGAAGCAGATGGGGAGTGAAGGCATGGTGCGAGGACTCCCGCAGATCGAGCACGTCGAACACGTCTGCAACGCCTGCCTGGCTGGGAAGTCGAGCACTGTTCCCGCAGGCCGCCAACTACCGCGCCGTCAAGCCTTTGGAGCTGATCCATGGGGACCTCTGCGGCCCCATCACACTTGCGACACCCGGCGGCAAGCGCTACATCATGCTGGTTGTCGACGACATGACGCGGTACATGTGGGCGGTCCTCCTCGCCAACAAGTCTAACGCTGAGGACGCGTTCGGCGTGGAGGTCGAGTCCGGGCGGAAGATCAAGGCGTTCCATACTGATCGTGGGGGGGAGTTCACATCGGCGAGCTTCCTCGAGTACTGCTCCGAGCGCGGGATCAAGCGGCACCTCACCGCACCATACAGCCCGCAGCAAAATGGTGTGGTGGAGCGCCGGAATCAAACCGTGCTCGCCATGGCGCGGAGCATGATGAAGGCGAAGGCGATCCCTGCCTGTATGTGGGGGGAGGCCGTGATGACGGCTGTCTTCCTGCTGAACCGCGCCCCGACGAGGAGTTTGGTGGGGCACGCACCATATGAGGCGTGGTACGGCGGAAAGCCGGCCGTGCAGTTCCTGCGTGTCTTCGGCTGTGTGGCGCACGTAAAGGTCACCAAGCCGAACGCAGGGAATCTCGACAACCGGAGCATGAAGATGGTGATGATCGGGTATGAGCCCGGATCGAAGGCCTATCGGTTGTTCGACCCCGTCGTGAACCGGGTGCACGTCACCCGCGACGCAGTCTTTGAAGAAGATGCGGGGTGGGACTGGAGCTCATCCGACAACAGCGGCGGCACGGAGGGAGTCGACTACAGTGCTGGCCAGGACACTCTCGTGGTGGAGGATGACTGGGCTGAACCGGTGGCCGGGGAGCCGGTCGATACCTCTCCTGATGGGCACGCTCCAACACCGCCACCAGCTGGAGGAGAGCCGGCAGCTGCATCCCACTCGCCGCCGTCTGAAGGCATGCCCTCGGTGCCACAGGTGGTGCCATCCTCTTCGTCAGGCTCTGCAGCACCATCGTCGGCTGCATCGTCACTGCGAACGCCGCGAGTACACGGCGGTCCCGTACCATGGCAGGGTGAGCTGCCAAAGAAGGGCACTGTCCCAGTGCAGTTTGTGTCTCCTACCTCGGGGGCACTAAGGGCACTAGATGCGGATGACGAGGAGGAGATTGAACATCGCTTCAGGGTTGTGGACAACTTACTGTACGACGACAACGAGCTCATAGCTGATGGTGATCTGCTACTTGCTGCCGACACCGAGCCATCCACGTACGCCGAAGCAGCAGACCACAAGGAGTGGGTACAGGCGATGAAGGAGGAACTCAAGTCCATCAACGACAACAAGACTTGGACGCTCATCGACGCTCCCAGAGGCGTGAAGCCCATTGGCCTGAAGTGGGTCTTCAAGATCAAGCGTGACGCTGACGGCAATATCACCAGGCACAAGGCCCGCCTGGTGGCCAAAGGATATGTGCAGCGTGCTGGTGTTGACTTCGACGAAGTATTCGCGCCGGTGGCTCGCCTAGAATCCGTGAGGTTCCTTCTCGCCATCGCCGCGCACCACGGGTGGACGGTGCACCACCTCCACGTGAACACGTGAAGTCGGCCTTCTTGAACAGGACCTGGCAGAGGAAGTCTACGTCGAGCAGCCGCCGGGTTTCGCGGTTCGAGGCAAGGAGCGAAAGGTGTACAGGCTCCACAAGGCGCTGTACGGGCTTCGGCAAGCGCCCAGGGCGTGGAACGCGAAGCTGGACAGCTCGCTGCAGTCTCTCGGCTTCAGATGCAGTGCAGCTGAGCATGCAGTGTACGTGCGAGGCACCGGCGACAACCTGCTGCTCGTCGGCATCTATGTTGATGACCTCGTCGTGGTTGGTGCAAACCAGACGGAGGTAGACCGCTTCAAGAAGGAGATGGCAAGACTCTTCAGCATGAGCGACCTTGGGCCGCTGCACTACTATCTCGGCATCGAGGTACACCAGAGCGCAAAGGGCATCACATTGTGCCAAGGCGGCTACGCAGACAAGATCATCGAGAAGGCTGGGCTCTCGGGGTGCAATCCGTGCAACACTCCAATGGAGCCGCGACTCAAGTTGAGCAAGGCGAGCTCAAACCCCCCGGTGGACAAGACCCTGTACCGCAGCATCGTCGGCAGTTTAAGGTACCTGGTTCACACACGCCCTGACATTGCATTCGCAGTGGGCTATGTGAGTCGATTCATGGAGGCTCCCACCACCGAGCACTAGAGCGCCGTCAAGCACCTGCTAAGGTACATCGCTAGGACTAGGTCCTATGGGTGTGTCTACCGGCGAGGAGAAGGGGCCCTGGAGTTGATCGGCTACAGCGACGCTGATCACGCCGGGGACAACGATGACCGGAAGAGCACCTCGGGCGTGTTCTTCTTCCTGGGCCAGAATCCTGTAAGCTGGCAATCACAGAAGCAGCGAGTGGTGGCACTATCTTCGTGTGAGGCGGAATACATCGCCGGTGCCACCGCTGCCTGCCAAGGAGTGTGGCTGTCACGCCTACTTGGTGATCTGGTGAACGCCAAGGTCGTCGCACCTCTACTCTACATCGACAACAAATCTGCGCTGGCGCTGGCCAAGAACCCGGTGCTTCACGATAGAAGTAAGCACATCGACGTCCGGTTTCATTTCATCCGTGACTGCGTCAGCTCCGGTGTCATTGAGACGGACTTCGTCAAGACTGGCGACCAGCTGGCGGACATCCTCACTAAGCCGCTCCCGCGCGAACGCTTTCAAGAATTGCGCGTCCGGAGTGGTGTCGTCAAGATCAGTTCATCGCAACAGAATTAGGGGGGAGTGTGTCGAGTTTCTCTTTCTGTTGCATGTGTTTGTGTTGTCTATTTTTAGTTTGAGTGGTGAGCACGGCGCATGTCCGCGTCGTGCGCGTTCGTGGCTGCGGCGATCGGCCCGGGCATGTCGCCCACGTTCTGTGGCCATGGCTTGGCGCAGGAGATCAGGGCGTGGGCGTAGGAGTCGGAATTAGTTTTGAGCATGTAATCAGAGTCAATAAATAGAAGAGAAAACAAGAAAAGCAGTAGTTCATGCACTGCGCCAAAACACTCTGTGCACTGCTCGTTTGTGTTCTTCCAGTTCATAGCAAGTTCATCGTGTTCGAGTGAAAGAGAGCGAGTGTTCTAGCGACGATTGATCTTGAGCCGATTCCAACAGCGCCCGCCAGACCTGTCCTGCTTCTCCGTCCACTGCCCGTCGCTGCAGGCGATGGCACGCGACGACTCCTTTCTGGCCCCCAAAGCCATCGCCGCGGACGCCGACCTCGTCCTGTTCCGCGTCCCCCTCAACACCGCGGGCAAGCTATCGTTTCGTGAGAACGACTAGTTCGTCTACCGGGCACACCCTCGGCAACCGAAGCTGGATCTGCTCCCGAGATCGCCGCACGCTTGCTTGGGAGACGACGAGATCGCCGTGATGAGCTGCGCTGACGGCGAGCAGTACATTGTGGTCGGTCTGAAGATCTGTTGTGGCAGTATTCCCACCTTCGGGCTGCAGCTGTACCGCTCCAGACCAGATGGTGTGGGGCAAGGCAGCTGGAACTACCAGCAGCTATGCGTGGAGGAGCCACTGAGGGACATGACAGCCAAGGTGATCGTGCTCGGAGGTCCTAAAGGCACGGTTGGCTGGGTTGATCTCTGGCGAGGCATCATGCTCTGTGATGTGCTCGAGGAGAGCGGCCCCAAGCTCCGGGACATGCCGCTGCCATTGCCAGCCGAAGGCAATCGCAAACACTTCCTCGGTTCTTGTGCAGACCATTGCCGCGATGTCACTGTCAGCCAACGCGGGGACTGCATCAAGTATGTCGAAATGGAAATCGTTCCGCCAAGAAAGGTTATACCTGGCGCCGTTAAGCCTCGTACTTACCTGGAATGGCTGCGCCTTAGAGAATGCTTCTCACAGCAGAACTGCAAATTGGTCCCAGGTCACTGGAAGGCCACCGTATGGAGCATGCCGATCCCAGTGACTACTTGGAAGGACTGGCACCGAGACTGTACTGCTGATATGGCCGACCTTCATGTTGACATCAAGCCAGAAGATTATGAGTTGCTGCATGAGCTGAGCAGCAGTCACAACGAGGCATCAGAGGCAATCTTGTCCTTGGGAAGCCTGGCCATGGCTTACCCCACCATGAGCATGGATGGTGATGTTGTCTACCTCTTCACCAAGGCCACCAAAATGGGAAAGGACGACGATAAGACGAAAGTGATGACAGCAGTTGATGTGAAGAGGAATACGCTGTGTGGATTGGCCAAGCTTGATAGCAGAAAGATTACCTGTTACCTGCTGCCTTGCTATTCCAAACATATCAAGCCTACAGGGAGGTACTTTACACTGTCTACCACTTCTTCGCTGTGGTGATTGAGTGCTCTGCTTACACCACCAAATATCAAAAGTTCCATCACATCAATGTTTAGACATATGCATAGAGCATTAAATATTGATAAAAATTGAAACTAATTCGACAGCTTCGCAAAATGTTACGAGCCAAATCTTTTGAGTTTAATTAGGTCATGATTAGATACTTATTACAAAAGTTAGCACGTTGCTACATAAAACATTTTGTAAAATGGGCAATCTAAACACCCTCTATTATTGAGGATCATTTGCTAAAGTGCCAAGTAGGCTAATCAATACTGGTTTGGAATGTTATAGACCTCGAGTGAACCCGAATAAGTTTAGAGACGTAAAAAGGGTCATAGATTATAGCTCCAAACAAGTTAGGATCGCTGGAAAAACAAGTTTCACGTGTGATCTGTCAAAAATCTAGGGTGTAAAGTTTTCTCGTGTCAAATCAGATGTTTTACGGGACACTGGAACTTGGAAGAGTCTTTAGATACTAATAAAAAAATCTAATTACATAACTCGTTTGTAAACAACGAGATAGATTTTTAGAATCTAATTTATCCATCATTAGCAAATATTTACTATACCACATCATTGTCAAATCATGTATTAATTATCCTTAAAATATTCATCTAGGAATTTACACGTAATCTTTGTAATTAGTTATTTTTAATCTATAATTAATATTCAATGTATGTACCAAACATTCGATGGGATGGGAGTAAAATTTTTACGATCTAAACAGGGTCAGAATAACACTTGACACTTTGCTCTACGTGCAGGATTTCGTTGATGGTCAAACACTCTTTCCTGTACGCTGTGCAGGATATCAGAATCTGTCATGAATGTATGCATGCAGATGCAGCAGCACCGTGCACCGTGCATGCATGCTCCAGTGAAATGGACCCAGCCATTCATTCACCTTTCACTCTTTCAGGCAGGCAGCTTATCTGCTGCCAACGCCAACCATGGACTCTGGCCGCTTGCTTATGCCTGAATCAGATTATTGCCATAACTCAGTCTGTGCAACTGTGCCAGGAGGTTTTACAAACTGGGGCTACCGAAACAAGCAGTAACAAACAAGATCCATCCCTGCGCTTCCTTTACCAGGAGTATCCGATGTAGTACCAACTCATGGCGAGAACCTTTGTTTTTTGTTTTAAAAAAATGAGGAGCTAAATAAAAAAAAATAGAATAAGCATCCGATCGATCTTCAGTACTTCAGGGTTCGGAGTTAATTAAAGAAACCGTGACAAAACAAGTTAAACCGATGTGATTCGATCACCACACCAACCCCGTCGTCTCTACACGTTTCCCCAAGCCCCAACCCACCTGGTTCTGTTCTATTCTCCCATCTCAAAAAGCACCAAACGAGATGCAGATCGAGTTTGGTTGCTGCATTCTCAATTCTCAATCTGGAGATGCACTCCCTCCATTCGACGACCACTATCCCAAATCCCAACTAAATAAATCGAGGTCTGCACTGCACCGAAAGAAACTACTAATTAATAATGATCTACTATACAATTAGCAATACGGCCCGAGGTCAAAGCGCCCGGGCCGGCAAGCGATGGGCGCCCACGCAAGCTGCACGAGGGCTGCCGTGGGCCTGTGCCCTGGGCGGTGCACGCGGGGCGGCGGCTCGATCGGACGGCGGTGCCCGGCGCCGCGTGCCCGTGGCGGCGTGGCGCGTGGCCTTGCTTGATCGCTCTACAGCCGCAGCCGGCGGTGCGGAGCGACCCAGAGCCACGTGACCGCGGCGGCGGCGAGCGCGAGGGGACGTGGAGCCGTCCGGGGCGGCGCCGACGCGTAGGCGTACGGGTACGAGCCCCCGCCGTCTCCCCGCCCGGCGAAGGAGACCGTGTCGTTGATCAGAGGCAACCCCGGGTTGTTCGTGCTGCTGCTGCTGCTCACGGACGACTTGAGGCTGGTGCAGACAAAAAGTTCAGTTAGAGACGATGCAAGGCAACGGCAGGTTGAGTTTGCATGCAGCGTTTACTTGGGCGTGAGTGACGTGACACGACTTCTTGTCATTGTGTCAACCACCCACATTTTTTCAATGATAAACGTTAAATCATGTGCATGCATGTTCGTTGATGAACGGATCATTTGTTAGTACATTCATTCATGTCAAAATGATCAGTCTGAATCTGCAAATTGGTTGGCACGCAATGTCAACTGGTTTTGTTACCTGGAGATGCTCGGGCAGAAGGTGATGAGGTAGCTGACGACGGTGCCGGAGGTGCAGGTGAAGGTGGACGTGGCGTCGTCGTAGGCGTAGCTGTAGGCGCGCGGGCAGGCGTTCTTGAAGAACTGGGAGCTGGCGGACGGCTGGCACGTGGCGGGGGTGGCGTAGTCGCCGCTGCAGCAGTCCTGGGGCCGCCCGTAGGCGCCGCACGCGCTCTTGCAGGCGATGCCGGCGCCGTCGGGGCCCACCACCCTGAGGTCGGCGGGGCACGGCCCGTTGAGGTCCGCCAGGCAGCCCGTGGCGCCGCAGGCGGGGCCGGAGCCGCTCTGCGGCACCACCACCATGGGCAGGTTGGACCCGTCCACCAGGCTCACGTCGTAGAAGTCGTTCCCGCCGGCGCCGTCCAGCGTGAACTCCGCCAGCGTGGTGGGCGGCGCCGCCCCGCCGCCCGCGCACTCCACCGCCCCCGACCCGCAGTCGCCCGTGGCGCAGGCGAACCGGCCGCCGGCCTGGTCGTCCGCGGCGGCGCAGCGCGTGCGGCCCCAGATGCGGCCGGACCACCCCGCGGGCGCGTCCAGGGCGCGCGACTCCCCCGGCGCCAGCGCGAAGCCCGTGGTGGGCAGCGGCGCCGAGCCCGCGCTCGACAGCAGCCCCGGCCACACCGTGTAGCCGCAGGAGTTGGCCAGCGTGAACGTCGTCGCCGACACCACGGCACCTGAGAGTGAGCTCAGAAGGATGACAGAAATGGGAAGCATCAGATGAATCGCCATTGCAGGGAGCTAGAGTGCTCGCTCGCTAGATCGTCAGAGGAGACGACGGTTGCTTCGTTCTTGATTTGATTTGTTTGGAGTTTGTGGGCGCGGCCGATGCAATCATGTGCTGCCGACTTATAAGAGCAGAGGAGCAGGGCGGCTTGGACATGGAAGCTCGTGATGGACGGTGGCGCGTGTAGTGACGCGGTGTTCCGTCAACAGGTTGTCCTGTGCTAACCAATATCAATACGAGTGGCAGCTAGCGGCAGCCTGCAGTTCGCTGCATGTCATCACACAGCGCGTTGTCTCGTGGCGCCTCTGCCACTGCTGGCCTACCCTTGAATCTTGATGCAGCTGGCGCACCGTTCGAGTGTGAGGCTCCCAATCGGAGGCCGCCACGTGGTTTGCGTCAGTACTCAGCGAGTAACAACAAGCATCTCATGTGCACACCCGATGTGCAAAGGATTGCAACTGATGAAAATCCTGGAGGGGAAGATTGGAAGATAACCCCGGTACGTGTGTTGTGGCTCCAAATTCTAATGATGATCACTTGCTGTTTTTACCATGGTCACTTTACGCTAGATCACTGATCTACTCGTCTTTACAGAAGCTTGAAGCGAAGGCATTGAAATGGGGGAAGGAACAGCGGCATTGTGGATCTAGAGGAGATGCGCATGGCCTATGCGTGGAGCTGCAGTCTTATGCTCGAGACATTCGTCACCCCATAGCTCACAAATAGTAAACCCAGCCCCCCAGGGCGGCCACCAAGCGGGATTCGCGGTGGAGAATCTCACTGTGAGCCTGCAATTCGCTGCCAAGTCCAAGTGCCAACTGTGTGCGCATCGGCATCTACGGAGTACTTACACATTTCTTCGTATTTTTTATCCCATATCTGCCAGTTTCACAACTGTTCATCCCACGTAACGCGTCCAAAAATGATGACTTTTTCTACTTCTAACAAAAATGATGACTTTTTCTACTTCTAAACTTCCCGTTTAACCATTCATCTATTATATATAATCATTATTTATTTTATAATAACTTATTTTATTAATAAAAATACTTTAATAATTTTTTTTATTTAAATAAAAGAATAAATAAGACAAACGGGCAAACAAGAAATCATAAAATCAAAAACATTTTTTTGATTGAGGGAGTAGAGGTGAAAATACTAGTGCTTCCATTTCACTACTCTCAGGATGAAATGAAGTATGCATTTCTAAGTAAAAATTCAAAGTTATTTCTTTCTACCTACACCCTTTTATGCAACACGTTAAATACTCCCAAGTTTTACTATATATATCTGAATTCGTAGAAAAAGTAATATACTTAGAAAAAGTCAACTACCTACAATTTGGAACTGATGAGGTTCTTTTTTGTCTCAGTTTACATACTACTAATATCAAGGCACGCTCTCATTTCCTTCTTTAAGGCGTTGAGGCAAACGATTCAAACTTTCTAACCTCAAGCCTTGGTTTAAGCGTTTGCTGATTATACCAAACAAATTTACTATGAGACATGAGTATTAAAATTTATGGAAACTTTTAGTATATACAATTAATGAAAATTTACTTATATTTCTACTCTCTCTCTCTCTCTCTCTCTCTCTCTCTCTCTTTCTCTCTCTCTCTCTCACACACACACACACTCATTCTTTTCTAACATAAAATCTTTGTAGATGATATGTGATCTTCACCAATTGACCGTTGTGGTCAATTTATCAACTGGTCTATTTTTAAAATCATATTCATAGATCTTTCCTCTTTGCATCAAGCTTAGGTTATATCGCCTCTTGTTGTAGCCTATGTCTGATGTCATGAATATTATTTAATCGGCTCTCTTATAAGTTGCGATCGAAATCTCCGGTATAGAGTCAAGGTGTTTGGCAATCAGTATTATATGGCATCCAGAAGTGTAAGACTACTCTCAGTTGTTGTTGCCTTTCCTCTGCCATCTTTTATCGCACGAGAGATTCCGCCTCAAACTCCCACTTTTTCATCATCGCTTTTCTCTCGATGTTGTTGGTTGCGCTTGTGCAAGGGAGCAAAGAGCCAGAGTAGCTCCAACCATGCCTAATGCGGGGCAACTTCGACCGAGGCTACCTCAGCGGCGAGCCGAGGGGTGGATAAGACGGGGGTTGCCACCAACTGAGCCTGTGAGGGGGCAGCGGGGAAGCGGACTCGGATGGGCAACAGGTAGAAAATGCTAGCCATTGAAGAAAACACTAGTGGGGAGGCTGCAGTGTAGTAAACACACTCTTAGTTGAACTGCCATTGTTTTGACTGCTCGATTTGTTTTTCTTGATCGTACCATGAGGAACGAGGAAGTAGAGTTGAACAAATTACATAACAAGACTGTTTGATTTGTAGATCGATGAAGTTGAAAGGTAATAATGGCTTATGCTGATTTATGTTGAGAGGAAAATACTATTCTATGTCTAAAAATACTAAAATAAGCACTTATAAGTTGAATCGAACATAGCCTTACCAATCAAGGATGTTTGGATGAGAATGTCGATTATTTTCACCTACAAGGCTACAATCCCCAAAAACGCGTTCCTATTTATCGGCATGCTGATTTTTTCTCCTCCCGCGTGATATTTTTTTCCGAGGAAATCCTCCCGCGTGAGATGGTTGCCACGTTACAACAAAAAAACTCCGAACGCCCCCAGGCCCATTGAGCGGTCCACGTAAAAGGAAGCCCGCATTGCAGCTTTATTACAACTCACACTGGCCCAAGTATTGTTCGCCCCAGTAATGCCGACAAAAAAAAAAATCGCAGCCCAGTGCGCTACTAGCACATCTCTTTCTATTGGCGTTTTGCATACGACAGTTCCCTAGATAGAACAATATTCAGAGGCGTAGTTTTGATTGGCCTCCTCAGCACCAATCTATTCGCTTGAACTTACCAGTCAGCATCAACCAACCATTCAGCAGTGTTTTTCTCTCATAATAATCAGCCAGCCAGCCATAGAACTTAGAACCTTCCGAATAGTGAGTTGGCAGTGACGGATCCAAAGAAAAGCAGGAAACAACCAAATCAGGAAACAGGCCAGGTATTATTGGTACTGCAAAGAACGGAAGAGCTCCACATGGTGGCCACGCTACATGCACTGATTCACGTCCAGTTCCTGCCGCAGGACCATCTGCTACTGTGGGCATGCATGGGGAGGAAAAGATAAAGGCTGGATTATGGAATCAGATTGAGATCCATAACAGATGAGTGCACAAAAAAGATACAAAAAGGAGAGATACCTTAACATGTTTCATGCACCGAAAAAGTTCATGCTATCTTGGAACGATGGACCAATCATAGGGAAACAGAAAATTACAAAAGATCGGCTGGTCCTTGCTGAGATCTTTTTGTCAGCGACAATCAACAGGTCGCATCACATAACAAGAAACTGACTTTTTTTTTTTGTTTGGACTGAAAAATGAGTGAGGCGCCTTAAACGTAGCAAAATACTAAACCAGACAATTCTAGACTTCTCGACATTTTTGATAAATGGCATTTTCAACTGTTCAGTTTCACCGCCCAGACAATCCAAATAAACACGTACTCCCTCCATTTCAAATTGTAAGTCATTCCAAAAATCTTGGAGAATTAAACTATCTCAAATTTGATTAAATTTATAGAAAAAAAATACAAAGATTTATGATACTAAATAAGCGTATTATGAAAATATATTAAATGAAAAATTTAATGGTACTTAGTTGATGTTGTAAATATGAATATCTTATTATATAAACTTTGTCAAAGTTGAGATGCTTTGATTCTCCCAGATTCTTGGAATGACTTATAATTTGGATCAGAGGGAGTACATTAGAACATGAGACTCGTAGTCGGAAAACTGAATGTGTGGTAAAGTATATTGTTGACCAGTTACAACGGACAGGATTAGAACCTCATATTACACCAGGGAATGAGGCACACTGTCAAGCATTGTATGCCAGAACATAACTGCAACTGCAATAACCTTCTTTTTCTGATGCTACTTACAAGAAACAGTCAAGCTAGCATGAGGTCAGATGCAAGGAAAAAATTACGCTCTCAGTTACAAGAAAACTTCTCTGATAGATGAGTCAACAATGTGAAGATCACGACCTCCAACTGAACATGAAACATAAAGGAAAAGGGTGCATCGTCAACAAGTGAGCATAAAACAAAATTAGCAAATTTCTGAATTCAAATGATACCTACAAGAAAGAGTCAAAGAAACCATGGGGTCAAGTGCACGAAAATAATATTATGGTCCTGGATTTAAGAATTTTTTTTAGATTGATGAGTGAAATGTAATATATATGATACAGCATTAGGCCAAAGAGAGTACAAGATGCTAATCTCCCAAAAACTATACCACCAACAAGAGGAATTGGAGTTCTGAACATCCAAGCCTACAAACAAAACTTACTTCCCTGTATCGAGAACCCAACCAGAGGTGCAACTTCAACAAATTTTGCCATGCCGGGAATCAAAAAGGTTTAGCCAGAGTATAGATAGAAGCCGTTGGATGTATATACAGTACTTGGCCAATCCACAGAAGAACGCCTTAAAATTCCTCTTTCATGCCTTTCCACAGCAGGTAATGATCTAATGATAGCCTTTTGCGCCTCTGGATTGATACAGTTCCAATCTGATCTTTGCTTCTGGCAACAAGTTGTCTATTACTGGGTCTTGCATCATGTAAGCTTGCTTGGAAGCCCATTCGAGCACCGTGAGGATTTCTGCTTGCGCCAACTCCTCGCTGTCTGGGACATTGTGTGCAATGTAGCATACAAGGGTGAGTGATGCAATCTGAACCACCTGCTCACTGAAATACACAAGCTGAACTAGGTGCTTCGCTCCGCCTGCATTGATGATCGCCTTAGAATGGTCAACGTGCAGGTAATTATCCGTGCACGCAAACTTGGTCAGGGCAATTGCTGCCTCCCGAGAGACATCTGCTTCCCTCTCATCAAGAAGCTTCACCAATGGTCCAATAATCCGGGTCTCTGTAGCACGGAAGGTTCTGGACAAGCAACCTAGTGAGATAATGCAGGGAATGAGGAGATCATCATACTCAGCCTTCTCAACAACACGTAGGAGCTGGTCAACAACAGCCCGGGCAGCAGGAGAGGTTGGCTTGAACGCTGATCGTCGTAGGTCGGAATTCTGCTCGGCCACACAGCAGATCTCCATGAGAGCCATTGCAGAATTATATTGCACGTCGCCTTCACCTTTCTCAAGAAGAACAGCGAAGCAGAGCAGAGCCCTTGACTCTGTGATGCTCTTGCAGATAGCTGCATTTCCCTTGGCAAGCTGCCACAACGCCTTAGCTGCATTGGCTTTCATGTATGCCTTTGTCTCAGGGTCCTCGAACTCCCTGCCCCTTGTGCTCGTCCCTGACAATGACGCATTGTGCTGCTTCGTTGCCACGACACCACCATTAGTAGGTATGTTGTGCTTACCACTGCCTCCATTAGACTTGGCAGCCATGGTGGACTGCACCAAGCTGTGGATCTCATTCTTGCTCTGGGAAGCGAGTCCGGCTGGATACCTCATGCCGCCGCCGTGTCCGTCCCCCGCATCCAGCAAGTCCGGCTGAACATGATGAGCTGCAGAGCTGGTGCTGTTCTTTTTGTCCATTAGCACGGAATGTATCGACATCTTGGACGTGACGGCGTACTTGGAGTGTTCCTGGACCGTCTCGAAAGCGAGGTGGCCGACGAGCAGGCGGATCACGTTGTGCTGCGCGAAGGCGTCCTGGCACTTGGGGTGGTTGGCAGCGAGCTCCGAGACGGCCCAGGCCACCATGGCCTGCACCTTCATGGGGCCCTCCTTGAGCACCTTGGCGAAGGCCAAGCAGACCCCGGCCTGGACCATCTGCTCGACGCACTCCGGATCGCGGCCCAGGAGGCCGATGGCGAGCGCGCAGTTCTCCTGCCCCTCGAGATGGCCCTCCTTGACGAGCTTGAGCAGCGGCGGCACGCCGTCCTCCTCTATGATGAGCTTGGAGTACCTGTCATTGTCGCGCGCGAGCGAGACGAGGCTGGCGGCGGCGTCGGCGCGGGCCTCGAGGTTGCCGGTGTAGAGGACGGCGATCTGCTCCCAGATGAGGAAGAGGATGGGCTCGTTCTGCGCGATGGGCGGGAGGCCGATGTGGGCGTCGAAGTCGTCGTCGTCGTCGTTGGCGGAGGAGGAGACGCGGAGGAGCCAGGAGAGGTCGCCGATGGAGTTGTCGAGCTGGTTGGTCATCTTCTTGAAGGAGCCCGCGGGGATGATGGTGAAGACGCGGCGGACGAGGCCGTGGGCGCGGCACTTGTCGACGAGGGCGAGCGCCTTGTCGAGCGCCTTCTCGGTGTCGTCGAAGATGCGGCGGGCGGGGCGCTCGTAGAGGTCGGCGCGCGCGGCCTGGCGGAGCAAGCCGGCCAGGCGCTCGACCTTGGCCTTGAGCTCCATGCACTCCTGCCGGAACGTGTAGGCCTCGTCGGACCACTTTATTACCTGCTCGGCGAGCTGGATCGGCCGCGCCAGGATCTGCTTGAGGTCGTCCATCCCGGCCGACGACGCTGCTGCTGCCGCGGCGGCGGCGGCGCGGTCAAGCAAGCTACCGAATGGCGGCCGGGCCCTCCCCCCTGGCCCTGTCCCAGTCCCCGCAGCAGGCGGTGGGGCGTCGGGCTGTTCGGTCCGGCCTTCCTCCCTGCCTCCTCCGCAGGGTTGGAATTGGGGGGAGAATTGGAGGAGGAGGTGGAAGAGGAGGAGGAGGAGGGAGGTGAACGGGGGGTGGTGGTGGTGGCAGGGAGTTAATTTGGCATGGTTTTTGGTTTTTTTGGGGGAGGGCCCCGCGTTGGGCGCGCGCCGCGCGCGTGCGTGAGCTGGCTGCTGCACGCCACGCCGCGGAGACCACGGGACGGCCGTCGCGTCTCGGCAGGCACCGGTTGTTTGCGGTGTCCTTCGCTATACTCGCGTCGGTTTTGCGGGTTCTCTCGCGCGCGCTGGTGCGGTGCGCCGGTGCCGGTGCCGGTGCCGGTGCCGCTGCTGGTGCGGGGTCAAAAACTCAAAATGCATCCAGCGCCGAGGGATGGATCATGGATGGAATCGGAATCCGTCCATCGGTTCGGCCGGCTGTTGCCTGCCTGGGCCTGGCTGGCTGGCTGTATATAGTTTGGAGGCTGTGGCGACGTGCCGGGCTGATGGCAAGGTGCCGCACCACGTGGATGGAGCCGTCCTGTCCTGCCCCGTGGCCCGTGGATAATGGGGGATACACCGCAGCGGGCAGATTAGGCAGACCGGGTTGCAATTGTGGTGGGTTGGGTCAGCTACTCAGCTTGCTGTTTATGCTGCGCACACCTTTTCCGCGATGGAAACGCTGAGCATTTGCTGCCTTGCCGGACTATATTTTGGCCAATCACTGATTATTGCAATGCTTCAGATCCAGATCCGCCGGCGGCCTTCACAGAGGCCGTGTTTAGAACAAGGTTTTTTTTTTGGTAAAAATCAAATTGATTTCTACGAATTTTTGTAATAATCCTGTCAAACGGGCCCTAAATCTATTTTTTTTTCTATCAATCATTTCCTATCAAGTTTCGATTTGACTTCATGTATTCAATGTAGATTATACTACAAACTTTATATACACCTACTTTTGTTCGTGCTGCTTTGATTTCCGCAATGATAGGTACTCTATGTTGAATGGTTACAACTAATGATTTGTCAGTATTATATGTGGCATTTAATATTAGGCATCCAGGTGAAACCATCCCAATTGTGCCTTCGATGAATCAATTGGAGGAATCCATATCCTTTTTGTCATTTGGCTCTGTTCGCTGAAGCTGAAAACCGCTGAAAATAAACGTTGATGCTGATTTTTTGTGAGAGAAAAATACTATAGAAAGACTGAAAAATAAGCGGTGTTAAGCTCAAGCGACCAGAGCCAAAAAGCTTATAAAAACCAGTGTATAATCATTTAGTTTCTGCCCACAAAAAAAGGATCAATGATTTTTCTCCAACCTCAAACACACTAGCTACAGGCTTGTCCGAAGTAATAATATCTATAAAAATATATTTTCTTGTGTGGAAAGGTTTATATACTCGTATCAGAAAACATGCCATTTAGGACTTGTGGTTAAACGTGGAAATTATGTGTGCATATATATGTATACAAAATACTTCCAAAATGTCTTCGAATTGAAGGCTTTACAGAAATATTTCTATAAGACAAGAGTGTCCAACAATGCGCATCTAAAGAGACAAAGATCCGGCAAAGCCACATGTACAATTACTATTGACCTTTGGTAACAGAAGTTGTCTTTGCTGAAAAGAAATAGGTTTCATAACGAAATGAAAGTAAGATACAGCTAGCTATATAGCCAAGTGGAATCAGAGCAGAGCAGGGCATAAACGAAACAGAGACTTTACTGTATGTGCTCACATCGCCACTATGCCGTTGTTTCTAATCCCAAAGTCCAAATAAACACAATTGGCACCACAATCTGCTCCCCGGTTGAGACGAAAAGAAGGCCCAGGCTTGAACGGATGGACACCACAAGATGCCACTTTTGCGGTTTGGCACGTTCAGCGGCCGCATAAGCTCAGGAGTCAGGACAAACAGCATCGATGTCGTTGTCCACCCCCTCTCATCGGTGCGCGAGAAGGAAAACGATGCATATGCAAGTGTCGCGTTAGCGGCGTGCCACTGCCCAGAGAGCAGTAGAGCACCAAACTGAACGAGCTCACCGCGCAGAGAATGAGAGAAGGACGACGGCGACAGGAGGCGGAGAAAACTGAAAACTGAAAACGTCACCCAACGGCGGTTGCCCGTTGCCGCCAAACATCTGAATGTTTCGGTGGCAAGGACTAAAGTTTAGGATGCATCACATGAATGTTTGATTATATTATTTAAGAGTATTAAGTGTTGATTATTTATAAAACTAATCACATAGATTGAGGCTAATCTATAAAATAAATTTATTAAGCTTAGTTAACCTACCGTTACCATATATTTACTATAGCACCACATTCTTACATTATGGACTATTAGGCTTAAAAAAATATGTCTCGTAAATAACGTTCATCTAAGTGCTATTTGTAGACAGATTAATAGGTTATTCACCCCTCCTCTAGGCATTAGAACTTTTCAACCGTAGATGCACCAGTTTGCCAAATTATTGCACTAAACCGAATATTTTACAAGTTGTTGGACCAATTTGAACCCACATGCTAAATTGTTCCACTAAATTAAATATTTTACAAGTTGTTGAACCAATTTGAACCCACATGCTAAATTGTTCCACTAAATTAAATATTTTATAACTTGTTGGACTAATTTCCACCTGAAGCATTTAGGCCCTAATGGTTTAGGTGATTAATGACAACAAGACGGTTATTATGACTAACGTGTGTTTTGCAGGATAACCTACAGGTTATGTTATAATAACATGCAGGTTCAAACCCCCAGCAATGGAAATCGTTTCGGTTTTCAAAGGATAGAAGACAAGACGGTGATAGGCTAGCGCCAAGTGTCGTTTGGAGTTCAGAGCCACTTGGAGTAGTCTTACGTTTTGTTTTTCTCTTTGACCGTACTATTAAGAGGGGTTTGGATGGGTAGCTTGACTTAGAGCAAAGTTAAAGAGTGTAGATGTGATGCACACTTGTCCAACTTAGTTCTAGACAGCTCAGGGAGACTTTTGAGAGAGAGAGTATCAAACTTCGTTTTGGAAAGTTTTCGATTCAACAAAGTTTTGATCATTTTGAGGGCGTCAGACTGTTGACAGTATGAGCGTCGGACCAATGTTCACAGTCCGACGACACGTGGCAGCCCCTGGTTGCATCATAGTGCATCAGGGACCGTCGGACGCTGCTGGGATGGTCGTCGAACCATTGTCCAGTGTCCGGCGATGCTAAGGTTTCTTCAGGCGAGCGTCGGACCGTATGGGAGCGAGCGTCGGACTAAGATTTCTTAGCGTCCGACACTTCCAGAGAGGTCATGTTCACGCTTTTGAGCGTCGGACTTGGTCCGATGGAGTACGTCGGACCATTGACGCGTGAGTTAACCGTTGCAGGTTACTGTGTTCAAGTTTACCCGTGAGCTTGAGGGCGTCGGACGGTGGTCCGTCAGACCATTGAGTTCAGTCCGACGCCCCTCTGACACAGTGCCGTGCACAGTGCGCCTGTGAGAGTCGGACCGTGGGGTTTGGTCTGACGGTCATGCCTCGGCAGAGTCCGACGGTACGCAGAAAAGTGAGAAACGACTAGTTTTGGAGAGGGTGAGTATTTATACTCCACCTTGGCCTCCATTCTTTCGCTCTTGCCACTTGTAACAGCTGAAGGAAGCATTGTGACTTTGAGAGAGAGAGAGCAAGATCTCTAGGGAGGATTGAGTGAACTCCATTGCTTGTGAGCTTCTTTCCTAGAGTGTGATCAAGAGTGACTTGTGTGCATCCATTACCCTTTTTGGCCTTGTTCTTGGTCAAGTGAGAGTTTAGGCTTGTTACTCTTGGTGATCGGCATCACCTAGACGGTTCGGTGGCGATCGGAGGCTTGGTGACCGCTTGGAGAGCTTGTGGGCGGCCCAAACTAAGCTTGTGAGCGGTTGTGGGCGATCCACCGCGCCGGAGAGGCAAAGGATCAGCTTGTAGAGAGCACTTGGTCCTTGTGAGGATCAAAGGGGAGCTACACCCTTGCGCGGGTGCTCCAACGAGGACTAGTTGGGAGTGCCGACTCTCCGATACCTCGGGAAAACTCGTCTTGCATTCTCTCACTCATTTACATTCCCATACTCTCTTGTGTGCTTTACTTTTCTAGAGTAGTATACTTGTGATAGGACCCGGCTCTAGGTTGCATAACTTGTTTTAAGATTAGAACTTGACACAAGCACAATTGGGTGATATTGGGCAATGGCGATATGTTGAATTGATTTGCGAAAAATTATTAGTTGCCCAATTCACCCCCCCACTCTTGGGCATCCTCGACCCTTTCACCACCCAACGGTCAAATTGTTGTATGGTGCTTACAATTTACTCTAAAAAAAATTACAATGATGTGAAGATAGAAAACAATACATCATTCAGGCAGGAGCTAGACTACTGTGAGGCTCTATGACCTTCTTATTAACATTCCATTGATGACCGGTTACACTTAGGACTAATTTTAAATTAAAATACTTTCTCCGTCCTAAAATTATAAGCTATTTTAAGAATTTTAGATAGTTAAAACATCTCAAATTTGATTAAAACTATAGAGAGAAACATAAAAATTTATAACATCAAATATATATGCTACGACAGTATAGCTAATGAAGAATCTAACAATAATTAGTTGGTATTATAAAAGGTAATTATCTTGTTATATAAATTTTAAAACTTTGATTATAAAATTTTTAAAATGACTTATAATTTGTAAACGAAGAAGTACTTTATAAGTCATGTGAGAATATTCTTTTTATATGAACCTTATAATAATTGTGATTTATTCCTCTCTTAAGGAGACTAATCCGGATTTTTTTTTGGAAATGGTAGAGGCGTACGGTTCAACTGCTGCCGCTCCTTATTATCACACCATGTGCCGAAACCGTTGTTAAATGCTAAGTAGCTCTAGACCTCCGTTTCTTCGTGCGGCCCGGCGATCATTGCAAGGACGCACAGCGGCGAGCAAATCAGCAATCGCTTACCACCATTTTTTTAGGCGTTGTGCGCTGTCACGCGCGTTTCTCCTTTTCTTTTCCAACGACGAGGAATGGAAGCACGGAACGCATGCCATGCCGGCCCAGTCAATGCGATCGCGAGCAAGCAGCGTGGATTCTTATCCGCGATGTGATGCGATGCGACGACGACGGGACGAGGTCAGAGGTCACGAGGCGAGGGTCTGTCCCGTTCAAGGTCGCGTGGCGATGGCGAAATTGCCAATGACCGAGCGCCGGGAGCGCGAGCCACGAGCCGAGCAGTTGAGTACTTGCCCACTTCTTCTGAAGAAACGGCACAGCCAACCGAGTCCCTGACATTTACGGGCGATGGGTATAGTCGGGGAAAGGTCCGAGAGCGACCAGCGAGGCGGAGACACCAGTGCGCCGCTACCTGCTGCCTAGAGGTGGGCATTCGGTTAACCGAAACCGATCGGTTTGGTTTTTCGGTTATTACAGAAATTCGGTTATCTAAGAACTAGGGACCGATCGGTTCTTCTGAAAACATAGAACCGAGCAAATTCAGGTTCGGTTCGGTTTCGGTTCTAACCGAAAAAACCGAGTACATATCACTATCAGATCAGATCGAGAAAATAGAAAAGAAAAAAAAACGAAAAAAATGGCTACCACTACTGCCCTCGTGACCCAGGGGAGGGGCGAGCGCCGAGCGGCCATCACTGGATCTTGAAGCTGCACAACCGCTGGATCTTGAAGTCCCCACCACCGCTAGATCTTGAAGCTGCGCCACCACTGGTTCTTGAAGACACCGCCATCGTCGAATCTTGGAGCTAGCGGCAACGGAGGAGAGGAGGACGAAGTAGGGGCGTCGGGCGCTGCCGCTGTAGGAAGTGAAGGAGTAGAGGCGCCAAGCGCCGTCGCGTCGCTCGTCGAGCAGGGAAGGAGCTGGGAGGTGTCGTGTCTGTGGGAGAAGGAGAAGAGGAGCCGCCGCCACTGCCAGGTCGCGACTCGCGATGGGGGCCGGGGTGGGGGGCACGGCCGCTCGGGCCTGAGTGCCTTGATGGGTGAGATGGCTTATATTCATAGGGTTTTATTGTGGGCTATTGGGCTGTATATTTGTTGATGGGCTTCTTTGAACATCTCGATTATTTCGGGTATTTCGGTTAACCGAGGGTCAGAACCGAATTGACCGAGTAAAATTCGGTTACCTGAAAATGAGAACCGAATTAGGGACCGAATTTTTCGATTTTGGCTAGTTCAGTTCGGTTTTCGGTTCTCGGTTTATTTTGCCCAGGGTTACTGCTGCCATTGCCGCTATTGGCTATTGCATACACGTCGTTTTCGCTTGCACGTAGCCGCCGCGCTCGCTGGGCGCTACTGTTGCTGGTGGTCGCCGGTTCAATCAAATGGACTAGTCGTCTGTGTGAGGCTGCAGCTGCAACCCATTCAATTTGCAAGGGCAAAGACACATCTGTAACAGAACCGTCTAAATCATATGGTCCACAGACACCTGCCATTGTCACTAATGACCTTTGACAGTCGGACCCGTGTCCCAAATGATCTAGGAGGATCTGCCGGGTTACATCAACACCCGTTTCTGCGACAGGATCCCATTGCGAAGCCATTACAGAATTATAACATTTCATAATAAAATACATCAGAGTAATTAGTACTTAGGTTACAAACCGGTTGTCCAAATAGAATTCAAGTGCAGTTATTACAGAACATAATTAAAATAGTAGCTATAGCAGTAGAACAACAACATAACATAATAGATAGATGATAACACGAACCTTGCCTACGGGTTCAACTTTACTCTTCCTCGCTATCCTAAATGATGGTCACACAGCATGGGGCGAGACAGACCTCCTGCTACTGACTATCTGCAACGGGGTTAACAAACCCTGAGTACGGGATACGCCCAAGACTTACCCGACTAAAGAAAAGGAATGAGACTCAGAAATGCAGGCTGAGGGGAGTCAAGGTAAGTCTTTAGTAAGATTCAAAGTATCTTTACGAAAAAAACATTACTAATCCTGTTTTTAATATTTTACTCAATATCATTATTATAATCAACGTCAATAGTCCTCAATTCTTTCACATATATCCTTCAATTCCAATTACTTATTCATTCTCAAAAACATCTGGTTCCGAACCACTTTTCGATTCAAGTCAGTGGATCAAGTCTCCATAACCGAGGAGCAACGACGATTCGAATCGATTAGTACCCAGCTGGGGATCCCTAACCATACTGTATATGTAGCACATAAGCTTGCATATACCAGCTGGGGATCCCTAACCATACTGTATATGTAGCACATAACCTTGCATATACCAACCCCGTCTACCACGGCTTTTCTATCCCTGAACCGGTCCTGTGCCACGCGAGAGCACAATACTCCTCTCATCTCCAGGCACGGTGGCCAAGAGGGTACATGCTACTCTCGTCCTCTCTCCACTCCCAGTGCGTGGTTGTCGGTTCAAGCAATAGAGCCACCGGAGATAGGGCTTCCCGTAGTATGTGGCTAGTTGCAAAGTCTCGATTACAGCAGGCCGACAACGAACGGTCCCTAAAACTTTTCCGTTGGAAACCATGCACTGGGACTCTAACCTAAGTACACTGGTGACCACCGGTTTTCACATCCCTTTTCCGCTGGCGACTATAAATTGGGACTCTAACCCAAACATACGGCCACTGTCAGTGCTAGTTTTAGCGGGTGCTAACACCGGCTAGTGAATTTGTGTTTTGCGGTTGAGGCTCCGGACGGTGTGCAAGGAGGAACACAAGGTTTATACTGGTTCAGGCCAAGAGGGCCCTACATCCAGTGGAGAGGAGAGTCGTGTTGCTTGCACCGGGGTGCTCGTAGTAGGGGGTTACAAGCTAGGCGAGAGAGGGAAGTGCTCCCAAGTCTCTTGTGGGTGTCTAGGTGTATACAAGCCGCTTGTTGTTGTGTGTGTGTTGTAGGATGTGAGAACCTAAGAGCTTGAGAGTGATCCTCTAAGGCTGGCCTCTGCTCTCCCTTTTATAGTTTCAAGGGAAGGGCTAGAGTTACATGTGTTGCCCTGTGTTACAGTGCTCGGCATGGCGTAGTCGGTGATGACTGGTGGCGATGGTCAGCCACGCCTTCGTCTTGGCGCCTCGGCGGCATGGCATTAGTCATTCGGCCGATCCACCACTGTTCTATTGGTGAGTTCCAATGCGCCTCACAATGCTGGTCATGGCTGGCTGCGTGGCGGTACGTCATGCCGTCGCGTTCGTCCCTGCACAGTGCAAAGAGTAGATAGGTTGACCTTCGGGTACAAGCTCCCAAGGCTCGGGAAACCTTGGTGCCGTCGGGGGCTTGATGGGACAGAGCGGGGGGGGGGAGTGTCCTCCCTCGGACGCTTCTCTTTCCCTGTGAGGTACGTTCCAGAGGGTAGGCAAGACCGGTCGTAAGGCTTGCCCATTCCCCGGGTTGGCTGGGCGACTGTTGTTCCCCATTTCCTGGTGTCACATGTGTGGCCGGGGTATGGCAGTCGCCGTCGTGGTTGGCGAATCTTCTCGTCAGCCCGGGGAGCCGTATGGTTGACTGTCCCTGTAGCGGCGTGGGAGGAGGAGGACCGTCAGATCGCCTGCCAGAGAAGATGGGGCAGTTGGTACGACGTACGTGCGCGTTCAGGGCGCTGTAGTGTCAAGGGGCCCACCCGATGGGACCATGCCTGTAAACTGGTCAGGGAGGTCCCTTGTGGTCCAAGATTGCTCCGCTGACGTCAATGGAGCATTGGATGCTTCAGAAAGGTTGCGCCTGAGGGGGATGGGGTAGCTTGGGCGAATCGAAGAATTGGCGCCCGAGGGTGCCGCTTTCCCGAGCTCTCTCGGGGAGGCTCGGGCGAATCGGAGAATTGGCGCCCGAGGGTGCCGCTTTCCCGAGCTCTCTCGGGGAGGCTGGGGCGAATCCGAGATTTGGCGCCCGAGGGAGCCGCTTTCCCGAACTCTCTCGGGAAGGCTCGGGCGAATCGGAAAATTGGCGCCCGAGGGTGCCGCTTTCCCGAGAGTAGGCTGGCGTTGATGCAGTGCCGTCATGGGCCTCCGTAGGAGCGGCCTTCATGGGCTTTCACAGGCTTTGCCTGGGCTGGGCCGTGTTGGGAATATGTGTTGCATCGAAGTTGGGTACCCCATAGTTTGGTAACTGACAGTAGCCCCCGAGCCTGTGGTGGAGTGAAGGCACTCCTCCAGAGGCTCAAGTAGGTTTCTCCTGTCATGTTAGTAAAGTTTGTTTATTTTATCCGGTGGGTGCGCGCGAGCGCACCGCCGGGTGTAGCCCCCAAGGCCTTGGAGGGATGATGCATCCCTTCAAGGGCTTGAAAATCGAGGTGGTAGAGTCTCGGCTGCTTTTTTATTTCCTGGAGACTTGTCCCTTGGTAGGCGTCGAGGCCCCCGAGCCTTTGCCACGGGCGGGCGACCTGTCCGGGTGCGTCTTTCATCCTGCCGAGGCACAGAGAGGGGGAGAGAGAGAGAGAGAGAGTCCCCGAGCCCCTTTTTCGTATCGGGGGTCGATCGAGTCCTTTTTGGTTCGACCTTCACGCTCTTTTTTCCGGAAGAGGAAGGTTTGGTCCTGCTCGACTTCCCCGCTGGGGCGCGAGTCGGCATTTCTGGTGAGCTACAAACGGGTTTGTCCAAGTGAAGGTCCATGCCCCGTTCGTTGGGGGTCGGCTAGTGGCCTAAGCACACTCCAAATGTTTCCCGAGGGTCAATTAGTGGATGTTGGGTCCCTTCGACGGGTCCCGAGGGCCTGATGCCTCCCACAGAGGGATTCCACGTAATCGACTCACTACCGGGACTTGGACACAGCACGAGATGTCTCTTGTGATGCTCGGGCGTCCGGATATTGGCCATTTTCGTGACCCATCCGCTAGCTGTCCCTAACTCGGTTTCCCTGGGGCGACTGTTTGAGCCATTGTGGGCCAGTCTTCGATCCCCTGGGAATGTAACGGGTGTCCGAGCCCGAGATTCCTTCGTCGAGAAGGAGAATGTATCGGCGGGATCGAGGCGGGCGGGCGTAATGATTCGGCTCACCTTTTGAGGTGCGCAGCTTGATGGACGCAACGGTTCGGGGCAGTCGAGGCGGTTGCGTGCGTGAGGCCGGCGGCGATACTGGGATCGTGGCGGGCCCCACGCAGTTAATGCGGCGGATTCTCCGCATCTCACACGGTTCTCCGCCTTGGTACATAAGGAAAAAACCGTGATTTTTTCTTTCTACCCTAACCATTTGCTTACGTGGCTATTCGCCTTCTCGTTTCCATCGTTCGTCTTCTGGTCCTCATTGCTGCTCGAGCGAGAAGCGCCGCCGCGGCCGACATTGTTGCCTTCCTACAGCTCTTCTCCTCTAGCTCGCCATGGCTTCTTCCCCGGTTCGCACCGATGCCGCCGCCGCCGCCGCCGCCGGCATTCTCCGGCTGGAGCCGTGGCCGCGCAGCACCGTGGCAGAGGAGGATCTGGAGCGGCTCGTGGAACTGGGGTTCCTGTGCCCCCGCACCGACGCGGAGCATCCGGAGTGGGTCGTGCCGTCGAGCGACCATGACGAGCCGAAACCCGACGAGGGGTACGTGGTGAGCTTCATCGCTTACCACGAGCGCGGGCTCGGGTCGCCACTGAGCCGCTTCTTTCGGACGCTGCTCTTCAACAACAGGCTAGAGCTCCACAATCTCACCCCCAACTTTATCACGCAGGCGTCGATTTATGCCGCCCTGTGCGAGGGTTATCTCGGGGTACCTCCGCACTGGAACCTATGGTGCCGTATCTCCCGCGTCGACTGGTACACCAAGGCGGCCGGTTCGAAGAAGCCGCGGGAGATCCCGCGTGCGGGGGGCTGCGGTTTAGTGATCCGCTCCGGTGAGTACATCCCCTACAAGGCCCCTCCTCTAACAAGGGCTGGCACCACGGCTGGTTCTACCTCCACAACGACGCGGATGCCTTCCCCCAGTATACGGCTGGTTCTAAGGAGGCCAGGCACCTTGATGCCTACTTCAGTAGGCTCCAGACACTGCGCGACCGGGGGCTCACGGGAGCCGCCGTGGCGGCGTAGTTCCATTCGCGGACGGTGCTGCCACTGATAGACCGCCGGCTGGCGCTGAACTAGATGCTCATTGAGACGTCGCGGGAGGGCACGGCAATGCTGTCCCAGGACATCGGCTAACAAGAGATCATGCGCCGTGTTAAGTACATGGTGGGCGGTTACCATACCTGTAATGAGCTGAAACGGATACCCATGCGCCCCTGCACGGGCTTCATCGCGCTGGTGAGCGTCATCTGCTCTGTCGAGTTTGCGGTTCCTCCGTCTTTTTCCTGATTTCCCTCTTCGTTCGTCACAGGGTCTTTCGAGGTCTGGGAAACCTTCCCTTCCGCCTGTCCCGGAGGACAAGGTTCAGTGAACTCAGAACCGCCTTCGGGACGAGGCGGCGAAGGCGAAGAAGGACTGGAAGACTAAGCTGGAGCAGAAGAGAGCTCGGAAGACGGAGGAAACCTCCTAGCGCCATCTTCGCCGTAAGGAGGCGGGGGAGCCGGAGGAGGACACCCTCACCGACGAAGATGACAAGGAGGATGACGAAGAAGAAGAAGATTTTTACGATTTTATGGTGCTGGATCGGCCCTTCGAGGCCACAAAGCCCACGGTGAGCGCTGACGAGCCTGGGAAGGCTCCAATGTCGACGTCCGCCGGTGGAAGTGCCGGGGCTCGTGACCCGAGCCCCCAGGCAAAACTGCCGGAGACCGTGTTTGAAGGCGCGGTCTCTGGCAGCGTGACTACTGGAGCCACGGTTCCGCCTTCTAGCGGCCACGAGGGCTCGCTGGAGAGGCCGAGAACGGGCTCGGAGCCGGCGCCCGAGCCAAGCCTGGCTGCTACCGGCGGGACCGGGGGATTCTCGTTTCCGCGCACCCTCCCCCCGACGAGTCCTTGATCGGCACGACGGCCGAAGGCGGGGGAAGCGGTGAGCGGACGCCGTTGAAGCCGGAGCCGACCGGCGCCAAGACGCCAGAACTTGAGCTGGGGTCATCTCTGACTCAAGCTCCCCCCCGAGGGGCCTCGGCGTCGAGGCGACCCCCAGAGCCCAGGCAGGGCCCCTGCCTCAGGGCGGGGCTGGCCCGGACGCCGTGGTGGCGCCCACTCCTCCGCCGCCGGTGCGGCCCACGTCGTCCATCGTCTCACCAACCACGGGGGCAGCGAAGAAGAGGAGGGTGGTTACGAAGATGAGGTAGGTGTCTTTACCTGTTAGTTCCTTCGCTAGAGATCTTGTCCTGGTGTTACCAACGTTCCTTTCTTCCTTCCCTACTTTAGGAAGCACTCGGGGTCAGACCTTCAGGTGTCGCACCTGAAGGTCCTGAAGGTGAAGGGTCAGGACACGGCTGGGGGGAGCGCCCGATCGACGGACGAGGAAATCCACCCCCCCGTGGGTCCGGTCATGGCGTCCGAGGTTCCTCCTTCGGGAGGGGTCATTCCGGCCGCGGCTGCCGTCATCGCGCCCGTCGCAGACATGGAGGCAGCGCCAGCGCGGGCTCCTGAGACCTCGGTCGTTAATCCGGGAGGAGCCTCGAGAGCGTCAGCCAATGCCGCCCCCACGGAGCCTGCCGCCGCGGGTTCGTCGGTCGTGGAAATGGACGCAGGAGCTCCTTTCTCTCGTGAGGAAGATCCCTGGGCGTTGGCACTGAGGCAGCCTCGACCTCGGGAGTTGACCGCCTCCCGGATCGAGTGGGTGGACCGAGCGGATCCTCAAGCGCCGGCCGTCTTCTCGCTCCGGGACGACCTCGAGGCTCCCAAATGGGACGCCGTTCAAGAGCTCGGGCTCAGTTCGGCGGTGGGTCTCCGTGCGATCGCCGATGTCCTCGAGACAGAGCTCCCGGCCCAGCTTCAGGTGAGCCCCCGTGTCGCGTAATTTTACCTGCTATGAGCGTCGTTTTTACTGTCTCCGCTCCCCTCTTCTTTCCAGGACCTCATGCATACCTCCCGGGACAAGTCCCGCTTCCTCCGCGGCGGGCTCGGGCTCTGGAAGCAGCTTGACCTCAAGGGGAAAACCCTTGCCCGTGCGCAAAGCGAGCTCTCCGCCGTGACCTCTAAGCTCGCCGAAGTGAGTGTTGACAACACTATCTTGAAGGAGGAGGTCACGGAGGCATAGGGCCGAGCCGTTGCCTCGGCGACACGGGTGAAGGAGTTGGAGGGCGCCCTGGCCGAGGCGACGAGGGAGCGCGATGCCGCCCGACAGCTTGCCGCCGAGAAGACTTCTACCGCTGAAGTCTTGGCTCTTGACCTGAGTGAAACTCAGGCGGCATTGCGTCTGGCGGTCGGCGCGGTGGACTCTGCTTGGGAGGACGCGCAGAAGGCTGGAGGGGAGGCTGGCAGTATGTGCAGTGTCGTGCTTTTCGTTTTGTTCGTCTTGGTAGCTTGTTGCGTCTTTGTTCACCTCCATGTTTTGCTCCCGCAGTTCTGCAGGCGGCTTATGACGGCGAGGCGGCCGATCACCTGGAACTGCAGAAGGCAGCGCACGCACTGTGCGACTCCATCGGCACCGGTGGGGAACCCTCGGGGGTCTCGCTCCGGAGCCAACTGGAGGCGCTCTATGGCAGCGTCGGCGGCCGGGTCAAGGAGGCCCTACTGACGGGTGTCCAGAAGACATTGGCGGTCGTGAAGTCCCACTATGGGAACTTCGACGCCGGCCCTGTCAGTGAAGTCTTCCTTGAGGCCGACGACGCCGAGCTCCTGGCGCTGGAGGACTCCATGAAGGAGCCCGGAGAGGCACTGGCGGGCCGTAGTGTCCTTGTAAAAATAACTTTTCGTGAGTGGTTGGGAGGAAACAAACATGTGGCCCTTCGTGGCCGTAATATTTGTGTAAATATTTGCTGCATGTTTGATTCATTTCGTGCTTTTTCCTTAGGCATTTCTTCTTGCCGATCCTGTGCCCGGGCCATCGAGCCTCGGGGGACTTTTTCGGGTGTCGTAGCTTTAGCGGCGTAGACACAGCCGTAGTCCCAGGAGCTTTGGCAGAAAGAATCTTTGGAAAAAAGGCTTAGGTATTTCTTCCCAAGCCTCCTCCCTTTGCCGAGCGTAGATCCTATAAGTTTTCTTCCGAGCGCGAGTTAGCCTTCGAACGCGGAGTGGCAAGGGGAGATGCTGTAGCCCAGGGGCGTAAGCGGTCTCCTCGACTCGGCTGGCTCTGTCCTCTGGGACTTCTCTTACTCTTCCGAGTCTTATAAGTTCACGCTTCGTTTTAGGATAGAAACATGTTTTGGGGAGAAACGATTTCAACGGGTTTTGAAATTTTTGCGTTTTCAAAATCGTTGAGGCTCAGGAAAGTCTGGGGGTTCCCCCCGTCCTAGCCCGCGAGGGAGGATCGGCCTTTCCGTAGGTTAGGCCAAGCCTCTCTTTTTTAATGCACGGTGAAATGAAAGGTCATTTCACTCCCGAGTGTAGGTTCGGATCGAAAATCTAAAAATCAGGTAAAAAGAGTTGAACTCGGGTCTTTTTATTGATTTCTGTTGGCGCAAAAAGTGGTTCCCTAAGCCCAACACACCAGCGAAGCCGGAAACGACCCTTGAGGCAGTAAAGCTCTCGCAGATCCAGCTAGCTTCAGACCCGGTCTGAGAGTGTCAGTAACACCCAAGCGTGCCAGTCAATTTGACCTGCAATTGACAAGGAAACAAGACGTAATCAGTAATCACAGGGCGGAACTAACCGGTATGTCCAGGTAGTTCCAATTGTATGGCTTGAAGAGCCGATGTAATGGGAGATCGACTAGAAAACCGATTCCGTCATGTTATGAACCGATTGTAGCGAAACATGCATTATAACTCAAGTTAACCGATTCAGACATGAATTCAATGATATATACTTGCATTAGACGAAAGTGTATTATAAAAGATGTAGTCACAGCAAGCTAACATGATCATAAGATGTCTCAATGTAAAACAAGAAGAAATCGGCTATTTCAGCCGATTTAGTGTATACGAGCAACATACAAGCCTATAAAGCAAACAATGTTTCAACTCTCCGGCTAATAGATCTAAATCACAATCTTGCAACAGTGGAGATCGAGCGGATCGAGGCAGTCATGATGAAGTTGCAACTTAGATCCGTTAACCCTCGAATCTAGACAATGTTTATTTTATTACTTGAGTGCGACCCGTATCTAATCTAGATCCAAAATACAACCGGCTGGTGCAAAACATTCTATCTTATCAATATAAAACGAATGGCAAACATAATTCGTTGAACATATAGATCTATTAGATATAAGCCGACGCATATGGATCAAGACGGGCAAATTGATGACTGCTTTAAATAATAAACAATAAACATAAGCAACATCAGTAACTTAATGAATCTAGCTAAACTGCCAAATTAACTAGAGCCGATAACTACCATGCATGCAAACTGTCTTAGTCTATAGCCTGTCCACCGGATGACATTAACTAATAGATTAATCAAGCAAACAAACACGAATCGATAACTAATCCGCGCGTGAAAACCGTCCTAATCTGCATCTCGTCCACCGGATGACGGTTAACACAGATTGATCGGGTAAACCAGCGTGAATCATCCTTGACTCACTGTGCTTCCCACGTCCACCGGATGACGCCAAAGAAATAGAGCTTAGCAAGGACCCTGGTCCGCCATGCTTCCACGTCCACCGGATGACGCTAAAAAGACATAGTTTAATAGGGGGTTGACGATACTTACAAGCAAGCCTGCGTCCACCGGATGACACCCAGCCTGGATGAAGTAACTCGCCGGACTCGACTGACTCTAGGGTTTGTTTGGCCGGAGCCGAAAGTTGTGTTGTATTGATGTTGTTGTATATTTTACAATGGCTGAGGGCTTATATTTATACCCCGAGCGTAGCTAGAGTCCTAATCGAATTACAACTCATTAATAGGTAAGGAAACCAACAAACTATCCTATATCTAAGGTAACTTGGAGTCCCAACTTCCCTTTCATAACGGACTCCGATCGTGATCGCGTCTTGGCAGTGCGGACTCTGGATGACGTCACCAATACCGACGCTGCACGCCTCCTGTCACCTTTGCCCGATAACCGATTCACCGTTCAATCGGCTATTTTCCTTCCTTCCGCTGGACGGAGTCTGCTTCCGAAATCGGCTATCTTCCTCTGGTATCGGCTATCTCCCTTTAGTATCGGCTATCGGCTCCCAGCCCAAAATTTTGTGTATTTCTTTGGTTCTATACCATCGGCCAACTCTTTCCTTTCTGGGGCAAATTTACCAAATTTTGGTGTAAACACAGGCCCCCTAGTTCGGAGTATGATTTCTTCATGCTTCGAACTATGATCCGATGGTCTTCCTTGTGCCGAGAAACTCACTAGCAGCCATAGTGCGTCTAGGTCTTCTTCCTTTAACTCTTGAAATATAAGCATGTTCTCACCATATTTTCACACCTCTGTATGCAAGTCCTGTAAATTAATAATCCTCCAATACATGTGGAAATAGATTAGTAGTAAATGCATATGTGTATAAATATTATAGTTTTATCCATTCTTAGATATTGTTGATCAGAAGATGCTACAATGTCGATTACATCTCAAGAGTATCATATTTATAACCAAGATTTCTTTTAAATTTGAATAAAATGGTACATTACTCATCCATCTATCTCTTCAACCATGGGGCTTTTACTTTTCACTAAGTCCTCAAGCAACTGCAAAACAGAACAGCTACAGAACTGCTTATCTGTTATCCCTTGAACACTTTTCTTCCGGAGTTTTATTATTATCTTTTTATAAATTGTATCACATAATATTGCAAAGTCAAAAAACCGAACCTTAAGGAGATAAAAGTCATATACTTAGATCAAGAAGTGCAAGTGAATATTTTTTGTATTTTTATTTTTACTCTAAAGGCGACGCTTATCGCATCGGCTGTTACGCCCCATCGAGGGTATTTCATTTTTGTGCTAAGGATGACTCGTTACTACGACGTCGGCCATTTTTGTTGTGAAGACGACCCGCTTGCACGGCATCGGCTATTAGAGCCAGATTCACATGAATCGGCTATTATCCCCCAACTGGGATGCTAGGGTAGTATTTCTTCAGATGCTTCCCGTTGATGGCCCGGACGAATCTCTGTCCTTCCAAGTCTTCAAGGATGTAAGCGTTGCTCGGGGCGCATTCCACCACACGATACGGGCCTTCCCAGTTTGGCGACCATTTACCGAATCGGCTATCTTTGGTACCAATAGGTAGAATGACTTTCCATACTAGCTCTGATTCGGTGAAGCTCTTGCTTTTTACCTTGGTGTTGTAATACTTGGCCACCCGTACCTTATTCTTTTCAATGTATTCCAAAACCCTAAGCCGATGACAGTGCAAATCTTCTAAACTGTCCATCATAATGTCTTTGTATTCACCGGCTGTAAGCTTGTTTTGTAACGTGACACGCCATGTCTCAGACTGAATCTCCCATGGCAAGACAGCAACGTGTCCATAGACTAGCTCATAAGGTGAGGCCTTGATCGATCCATGCTGTGCCATGCGATATGCCCACAGTGCCTCGTTCAAATGCAAATACCATTTTCTGGGGTTCTGCTCAATCTTTTTCTTAATGACCTTGATCAAAATTTTATTGGAGGCTTCTGCTTGTCCGTTGGCTTGGGCGTAGTACGGCGATGAATTATAAATCTTGATGCCCATGTGGTTAGCAAAGGTCATAAACTCCTCTGAAGTGAACATTGTCCCATAATCGGTTGTGATCGTCTGAGGTATGCCGAACCTGTAAATAATATGCTCCTTCACAAATTCGATCACGTCAGCAGAAGTGGCGCTCCTCAAAGGAACGGCTTCTACCCACATGGTGAAGTAATCAGTCGCCACTACGATCCATTTGTGACCCTTGCTCGATGGTGGGTAGATTTGGCCGATGAGATCAATACCCCATCCCCTAAACGGCCATGGTTTAATTATAGGATTCATAGCAGAAGCTGTAGACTTTTGTATATTTCCAAACTTTTGGCATTCTTGACACCCTTTATAATATTTGAAACAATCTTCCAGCATCGTAGGCCAATAGTAACCAGTCCTCCTGATGATCCACTTCATCTTGTGAGCTGATTGATGTGCACCGCAGACTCCATCATGTACTTCGCTCATCAGCCTTACTGATTCTTCTGCCCCCAGGCATTTGAGCAGCACTCCTTCAACAGTCTTGTAATACAACTGACCATCCAACAACACGTACTTGGTGGCTTTGTATCTTAGCTTTCTGCTGACCTGTTGTGAAGGATTTGCCAGGTAACCTGCTATCTCGCCCCTCCAGTCATCAGCTGATTGCTCGCTGTTACAAATCTCCTACATCGGCCGATAACCCGACGCGTTCTGCGCTAGCCGATTAGCTTCCTGGTTCTGGGCCCTGGGGATGTGACAGAGAGATACCGTCACGAACCTCTTGATGAGAGCCTGGCACTGATCATAGTAGCCTCTGAGTATCTTGTCTTTACACTCATACAAACCGAGCAATTGGTTGATGACTAGTTGTGAATCGCCAAATACTTCAACTGCATCGGCTTTTGCTTCATGCAGAAGCTGAAAACCTTTCCATGCGGCTTCATATTCAGCCTGATTGTTTGTGACAATCGGCCCTATCTGGAAAGCATACTCAAAATGCAGACCTCGCGGTGAGATGAGCACTACTCCGGTGCCACCACCTTGCTTGCACGAAGAACCGTCGAAAAACATAGTCCATGGCGCTATATCCGCTACATTAGCCGATCCTCCGTGATGCTGTGTAATGAAATCGGCTATCTCCTGCCCTTTGACCGCCTTAGCCGATTCGAACCTCAAGTCAAACTCTGAAAGCGCCAGGATCCATTTGCCTATCTGACCATTTAAAATAGGCATTGAAAGCATGTGCTTGATGACATCCTCCTTGGACACCACCACACACTCCGAGGCGAGCAAGTAGTGCCTCAACTTGGTGCATGAGTAGAATAGTCACAAGCACAACTTCTCGATCGGTGTGTATCTTGTCTCAGGGTCAAGGAGCCGCCTGCTCAGGTAGAAGACTGCTCTCTCTTTCCCTTCAAACTCTTGAAAAAGGGCCGACCCAATGGTATGGCTTTCGGCCGTCACGTACAACTTAAAAGGCTTCCCTACCCGCGGCGGTACTAAGACAGGAGGAGTCTTCATGTATTCTCTGATCTCGTCAAAAGCCTTCTGTTGCACGTCACCCCATTTGAACTCTTGATCATTCTTGAGCTTCAACAATGGTGAGAACGGCAGCACCTTCTCTGATAAGTTGGCAATGAACCTTCTGATAAAGTTAACCTTACCAAGTAAAGACTGCAATTACTTCTTGTTGGTTGGAGGTACGAGTTCATCGATCGCCTTCCTACTCTTGCTGCCGATCTCTATCCCATTGCGGTGGACCATGAATCCTAGAAATTCGCCAGCTAACACGCCAAACGCACACTTGTTAGGATTCATCTTCAGACCATGTCACCTTGTGCACTCCAAAGTGGTTCTCAAATTGGCCAGGTGATCTTTATTGCTTTTGGATTTCACCACCACATCATCTATATAAATTTCAACGACTTTGCCGATCAACTTGTGAAATATATAATTCATAGCTCTCTGATAGGTTGCACCGGCATTCTTTAATCCAAACGTCATGACCACCCATTCAAACAAACCAAGCGCACCAGGGCACCTGAAGGCGGTCTTCGGGATGTCTTCATCAGCCATAAAAATTTGATTATAACCAGCATTGCCATCCTTGAAGCTAATAACTTGGTGCCCAGCAGCCGAGTCTACCAACATATCGGCTATTGGCATAGGGTAGCCATCCATCGGTGTAGCTCTATTTAAATCCCTGAAATCAATACAGACTCGCAATTTACCATTTTTCTTATACACAGGGACGATGTTCCATATCCACTCGGCATATTGGCAAGCTCGAATGAACTTGGCTTCTAACAACCTCGTGATTTCGGCCTTAATGTCGGGCAGAGCATCCTCTCTAAAACGACGTGGAGGCTGCTTGTGTGGCCGAAACCCTGACTTGATAGGTAGCCTGTGCTCAACAATAGATTTGTCCAATCCAGGCATTTCATAATATTCCCAGGCGAAACAATCTTTGTACTCTTTCAATAGTTGAACCAGCTCCTGCCTGAACTCTGGGTCTAAATTGGCGGCAATAAACGTCGGCCTTGGTCTGTCGCCGGGTCCAACATCCATTTCTTCGAGCTTGTCGGCCGATGTGAATCCTTGCCCCAACTTACCCTCTGTGCCGTCGATCGGATTCTCCATTTAATAAAAAGACTCAGAGCCGATTGCCCTGATCGGCTGTTGACTCTCATCACTGACCTTGATGGAGCCTCCTTCCCAAATCTTGCTAGAGAAACAGTCATGATCCCCAGCTTCCCAGTATGTGGCATCTGCCATCGCCACGCTGACCGAGTCGTCGGCCGGGATCACTTCGACCTCATCGCCATGCCACTGAATGAGGCACTGATGCATGGTCGATGGCACGCAGCAGTTGGCATGAATCCAGTCGCGTCTGAGTAGCAAGCTATAGGCACCTTTACTGTCGATCACAAAAAAGGTGGTAAGCAGTGTCTTCTTCCCCACTGTTAGCTCGACGTTGATTGCCCCCGAGTGTTGGAAGAATTGCCCCCGAAATCCTTGAGCATCAGATCAGTTTCTATTAGATCATCGGGACCCTTGCCTAGCTTGCGGAATGTAGTGTAGGGCATGAGATTGATAGTGGCACCACCGTCCACCAACATCTTCGTCATGGGCATGCCGTCGACATAACCTTTGAGATAGAGGGCCTTCAAATGTCGATTCTAGGCTGGCTTATCAAAAGTAGCTTGCTGTGCGAGCACTAACTTGGCCATTCCGTCTTCTGATCCCGAATCGTCTGAGTCGGACTCGGTATCATACTTCTTGGCTCTGAACTCTGCAGGCTGCGCGAACACCATCTGTGCATCGGCTACAGCCTTTCCATTATTTTGTGGAGGCTTCTCACGCCATACCTGTTTGGCACGTCCCTCAGCTTGGCGCTCTCTGTTTTTGAGCCGCTGCACCCGGCGCCTTTGGCTCCTAGTTAGATCCCCTAGGCACCACTGATTCTCTTGCCAAACCGGCTGTCAGCGTTCAACTACCGCTTCATCAAGCCGATCGTGCGAGTCCCTTTTTTCACGCCGATCCCGCGGGCTGTGGGGGCTCCCCAGCCTCTGATGCACAGACCGACGGTTGACCTGGGACTGCCTGTACTCTCGGTACTGATCACTGCATTCTGGGCAGTTGCGCAGCGTTGGCAGTCTCAGGCCTTCATTCCAACAATGTCGGAAGAATGGGCAATGCCAATGATCCTCCTCACCTCCCCGGTGGCGGGTCATTTCTTCGTGATAGCGCGTCTCTTCTTCTTCGCGGAGCCACCTCTGATGATCTTTCTCTTTCTGTCGCCGCCACTTGTTCAGAAGGTGCTGGTGTGTGGGCCTCCTGCTCTTGGTGCCACTGGATTCTCCCTGCTCCGGCTGCCTCTGATCCTGTTCCCTCCTTCCTTTGATCAGCGCCAGCTCCTCAGCTGTGATTTGTGCATCGGTATCAACTGAGCAGTTCTTCCTGGCCCGTTCGGAGGTTAAGACCTTTACTTTAGTCAGAGGATTCGCGATCTGGACCATGTTCTGCCCTTTCGGGAATGAGAATTTGTCGATCTTCATCTTCCCCTTGGGAGGAGCCTCAAATTTCAACAAATCGCGCCTAATAGCATTCTGGATTGCTGCTTTGAAATTGCGGCAATTGTTTGTGGAGTGTGAGGTGAGGCCGTGGTACTGGCAGAACGGTTTTCCCTGCAAATCTTCAGGAGATGGCTTGACGTAATCAGCTGGGAAGGTGATGTGGCCTGCACTGACTAATAGGTCGAAGAGTTTGTCCAGCTTGCGCGTGTCAAAGTCGTATTGATCTTCCGCGCTCCAACCCTTCGGTACGGCCATGGGCTTTGATCCCCATTTAAGCTCAACAGCAGCCACTTCTTCATTCTCTCCATCCTCTGAGTCGGAATCACAGACGTAGGCCTGCTTGTATTTTGATTCCTTCTTGAAACTCTGGGCCTGCTGTTCTAATGCGACCACCCTCTACATCACCTCGCTGATGCTGTTGAAGTTGGTGCCCACAAGCTTCTCTTGGACGTGTGGGAGCAACCCACTGACCACTATCTTGGCGAGCTGCTTGTCGTTCAGGTTCAAAGAGTAACACATGTTCCTGGTCTCCCTGAACCGCTTGATGAAAGCCGATCCAAGTTCATTCGGCTTTTGACGCATGTTGGTGAGATCTGTGATGTCTTTCTCCCCAGTGCCGGAGACGAAGTAATTATGGAATTTAGTCTCCAGATCTTCCCAGCCTTAAATCGAGCCAGGCTCCATAGATGCAAACCAGCTAAACGCCGACCCTGTCAATGATAGCGGAAAGAGCCGGACCCTGTGAGCTACCTCATACGAAGCTTCGCCGAGCTGGGTCAGGTAACGGCTGATGTGCTCCATGGTGGTGATGTCGTCCTGCCCACTGAACTTGGAGAAGTCGGGTAAGCGATACCTGGGCGGCAATGTCACTCGGTCGTACCACTCGGGGTAAGGGCGCCTGTATTTGATTCCAGTCCCGGTCTTCGGCTGTAAACCGAACGTATCACGGAGCATGGCACTCATCTGCTCCAGCAGCTGATTGTTGTGTGTCTGGGCGTACCCCGGATGCGGCGCTGCCTGAAGGTCTTGATATGTGATCCCCTCATGGTATCCTGGAGTTGGGTTGGCCACGTCTGCCGCCGGCGTATTTCCAGTTGTCGGGTTCACTGCTGATGAGTTCATCGAGTTTACCGACTGTCCAGTGGCCTGCATGAAGGCGGCGAGCTCCTCCGAAGTATGATCTTTGTATAATCTTGGAGAAGCTGCTATTTTTTGAGCCGAACCGGCCGCAGTGGCACCCTGCCCTGGCGTTTTCGGCTGGCTCGGCTGTTGCGGTGAGGAATTGGAGGTCCCTGCCGCTGCTTTTGGATCTGCATCCTCTGCGGGTATGTTGAAGTAAACCGGACCCAGAGACTCCCAATCCTGCTGTTTGAGAACAGTCTTCATGATGTTATAGAATGTCTGCAGGAAGGATTTATGGTGATGGCCGACTGCTGAATAGGCGGCCTTCCAGGTCGCTTCTTCCAGCATCTGCTTGAGGTCGGCCTTGCACTCCTCTTCAGATTTATCAGAATGGCCATCCATGATCCATCTCGAGAATGCATTCTTCTTCACTACAGAGCCATCACGCTGCTTGCTGAATGAAAGCAGGCAGGCATCAGCGAATTCTTCAACAATCTTGTTCAGCACTGCCGCGTCCTCCTCACTGAGATCTTCGACCCTGACCCTGAGGACACCGTCATCCCTGTAGGGGCCGTCCGCCGCAGCCTTTCCTTTTGCCATGGTCTTCAATGAAAAGTCCCACCGGTCGTGCCAAAAAGTGTGTTGGTGCAAAAAGTGGTTCCCTAAGCCCAACACACCAGCGAAGCCGGAAACGACCCTTGAGGCAGTAAAGCTCTCGCAGATCCAGCTAGCTTCAGATCCGGTCTGAGAGTGTCAGTAACACCCAAGCGTGCCAGTCAATTTGACCTGCAATTGACAAGGAAACAAGACGTAATCAGTAATCACAGGGCGGAACTAACCGGTATGTCCAGATAGTTCCAATTGTATGGCTTGAAGAGCCGATGTAATGGGAGATCGACTAGAAAACCGATTCCGTCATGCTATGAACCGATTGTAGCGAAACATGCATTATAACTCAAGTTAACCGATTCAGACATGAATTCAATGATATATACTTGCATTAGACGAAAGTGTATTATAAAAGATGTAGTCACAGCAAGCTAACATGATCATAAGATGTCTCAATGTAAAACAAGAAGAAATCGGCTATTTCAGCCGATTTAGTGTATACGAGCAACATACAAGCCTATAAAGCAAACAATGTTTCAACTCTCCGGCTAATAGATCTAAATCACAATCTTGCAACAGTGGAGATCGAGCGGATCGAGGCAGTCATGATGAAGTTGCAACTTAGATCCGTTAACCCTCGAATCTAGACAATGTTTATTTTATTACTTGAGTGCGACCCGTATCTAATCTAGATCCAAAATACAACCGGCTGGTGCAAAACATTCTATCTTATCAATATAAAACGAATGGCAAACATAATTCGTTGAACATATAGATCTATTAGATATAATTCGTTGAACATATAGATCTATTAGATATAAGCCGACGCATATGGATCAAGACGGGCAAATTGATGACTGCTTTAAATAATAAGTAATAAACTTAAGCAACATCGGTAACTTAATGAATCTAGCTAAACTGCCAAATTTAACTAGAGCCGATAACTAATCCATGCATGCAAACTGTCTTAGTCTATAGCCTGTCCACTGGATGACGTTAACTAATAGATTAATCAAGCAAACAAACACGAATCGATAACTAATCCGCGCGTGGAAACCGTCCTAATCTGCATCTCGTCCACCGGATGACGGTTAACACAAATTGATCGGGTAAACCAGCGTGAATCATCCTTGACTCACTGTGCTTCCCATGTCCACCGGATGACGCCAAAGAAACAGAGCTTAGCAAGGACCCTGGTCCGCCATGCTTCCATGTCCACCGGATGACGCTAAAAAGACATAGTTTAACAGGGGGGTTGACGATACTTACAAGCAAGCCTGCGTCCACCGGATGGCACCCAACCTGGATGAAGTAACTCGCCGGACTCGACTGACTCTAGGGTTTGTTTGGCCGGAGCCGAAAGTTGTGTTGTATTGATGTTGTTGTATATTTTACAATGGCTGAGGGCTTTATATTTATACCCCGAGCGTAGCTAGAGTCCTAATCGAATTACAACTCATTAATAGATAAGGAAACCAACAAACTATCCTATATCTAAGGTAACTTGGAGTCCCAACTTCCCTTTCATAACGGACTCTGATCGTGATCGCATCTTGGCAGTGCGGACTCTGGATGACGTCACCAATACCGACGCTGCACGCCTCCTGTCACCTTCGCCCGATAACCGATTCACCGTTCAATCGGCTATTTTCCTTCCTTCCGCTGGACGGAGTCTGCTTCCAAAATCGGCTATCTTCCTCTGGTATCGGCTATCTCCCTTTAGTATCGGCTATCGGCTCCTAGCCCAAAATTTTGTGTATTTCTTTGCTTCTATACCATCGGCCAACTCTTTCCTTTCTGGGGCAAATTTACCAAATTTTGGTGTAAACAATTTCAAGATTTTACAAATTGTACAATGCTCGGAATTTTAAGGATAGAAGCGACGTAGCTGTTCGATGTTCCAAGCGTTGCTGTAGATCTCGCCCTTCTCGTTCGCGAGCTTGTACGTGCCACGACTTAGCACTTCGGCGACGATGAATGGTCCTTCCCACGGTGGTGTGAGCTTGTGGCGCCCCTTGTTGTCCTGCCTGAGCCGCAGCACCAAGTCGCCTACGCTAAATGCTCGGCCTCGGATGCGCCGAGCATGGTACTTGCGCAGTGATTGCTGGTACTTGGCCGAGTGCAACAAAGCCATGTCCCGAGCTTCGTTGACTTGGTCCAACGCGTCTTCGCGGGAAGTCTGATTGCCCTGTTCATCATAGGCTCAGACCCTCGGGGCGCCGTACTCCAAATCCGTGGGGAGGACGGCCTCGGCGCCGTACACCAGAAAGAAGGGCGTGAAGCCCGTGGCTCGGCTTGGCATAGTCCTTAGACTCCATATCACTGCCGGGAGCTCTGTCAGCCACCTCTTGCCGAACTTATTTAATCTGTTGAAGATTCTCGGCTTAAGGCCTTGCAGAATCATGTCCTTGGCACGTTCTACTCGGCCGTTCGTTCTTGGGTGGGCTACGGCCGCCCAGTCCACTCGTATGTGGTACTTGTCGCAGAAGGCCAGAAATTTCTTTCCGGTGAACTGCGTGTCGTTGTCAGTGATGATGGAGTTCGGAACACCAAACCGATGGACAATGTCGGTGAAAAATAACACCGCTTGCGCCGAGCTGATTTGGGCAATCGGCCGAGCCTCGATCCACTTTGAGAACTTGTTGATGGCGACAAGCAAGTGGGTGAAGCCTCCGGGCACCTTTTGGAGGGGCCCGACAAGGTCCAGTCCCCATACGGCGAATGGCCAAGTGAGGGGAATCGTCTGGAGAGCTTGGGCTGGTCCGGCTCATCGTCGTCCATCTAGGCTTCAATCTCCATCGTCTTGGCTTCGTCGCCATCTTTAGCCAGGGTCTTGGGTGGCTCCCCTTTGTCAGAGGGGTCGGCAGCGCCCGAGGGGCTTGCGTGGCTTGAAGACGACCCGAGTTCTCCCGGGAGCTCGGGGGTCTTCTTTCCCTTAGCCCTCGAGGGATCAACACTGACCGAGGGCTTGTGGAGGTCGTTGGCGAATACGCCCGTCGGGACCGTAGCCCTTTCGGATGCGATTTTCGCCAACTCGTCGGCCTCCTCGTCGTACCTGCGCGTGATGTGGTTGAGCTCGAGGCCGTTGAATTTTTCCTCGAGCAACCGCACCTGCTTGCAGTAGGCGGCCATCTTGGGGTTCTGGCACGTCGACTCCTTCATAACCTGGTCTACGACGAGCTGGGAGTCTCCTCGGACCTCGAGGCGCCGGATCCCGAGCTCGATGTCTTGTGGAGACCATTGACCAGAGCCTTGTATTCAGCCACGTTGTTGGAAGCCGTGAAGTGCTGCCGCAGCAGGTACTTGAGCCGGACCCCGAGGGGCAAGACGAAGACGATGCCAGCGCCGGCACTGGTCTTCATCATTGACCCATCGAAGTACATGACCCAATACTCCTCTTGGGTCGGGAGCGGCGGTAGCTGCGTCTCGGTCCACTCTGCCACGAAGTCCGCAAGCACCTGGGACTTAATTGCTTTGCGTGGCGCATAGGTGATGCGATCACCCATGAGCCCGATAGCCCATTTAGCGATTCTCCCAGTTGTCTCCCGATTCTGGATCACCTCTCCGAGGGAGAACGATGATACCACGGTCACGGAATGGGATTCGAAGTAGTGCCACAACTTGCGCCGGGCAAGGATGATCGCGTACACCTGCTTCTGGATCTGAGAGTAGCGTGTCTTGGTCTCGGACAAGACTTCGGTGATGAAGTAGACCGGCCGCTGTACTGGTAACGCGTGCCCTTCTTCTCGCCGTTTCACGACGATCGCTGCGCTCACAACTTGGTTAGTAGCAGCAACATATGGCAAGAGATTTTCCTCTTTCATAGGAGGCATGAGAACCGGTGCTTTTGAAAGCAGAGCCTTAAGCCTTTCGAGGGCTTCCTGGGCCTCGGTGGTCCAGGTAAAGTGCTTATTTTTCTTTGGCAACCGATACAAGGGTAGTCCCTTTTCGTTGAGCCTTGAGATGAATCGACTCAGGGCCGCGAGACACCCCAAGAGCTTCTGCACACCCTTAAGGTTCCGAATCAGACCCATCTGTGTGATGGCCGATATCTTTTTCGGGTTGGCATCGATGCCACGCTTGGAAACGATGAACCTGAGGAGCATGCCCCGAGGGACCCCGAAAACGCATTTCTCGGGGTTTAGCTTTATGTTCTGCTTCTTTAGGCATTCGAATGCCTCTTCTAGGTCAGTTACTAAATCACTCGCCTTCCTAGATTTTATCACTATATCGTCTACGTAAGCCTCAACGGTCCACCCGATGAGGTCTCCAAAAACTTTGAGCATGCAACGCTGATAAGTTGCGCCCGCGTTTTTGAGGCCAAATGGCATGGTTACGTAACAATACGTGCCGAAGGGGGTAATGAAAGAAGTCGCTAACTCGTCGGACTCTTTCATATGAATTTGATGGTAGCCAGAATATGCATCAAGGAAACTAAATCGTTCACAGCCAACAGTGGAATCAACTATTTGATCAATGCGAGGTAATGGAAATGGATACTTGGGACAAGCTTTATTTAAACTAGTGTAATCAACACACATTCTCCATTTTCCATTTTTATTTTTAACCAAAACAGGATTAGCTAACCACTCTGGATGGAAGACCTCCTTGATGAATCCGGCCGCCAAAAGCTTCTGCAGTTCCTCCCCGATGGCCCGGCGCTTCTCCTCGTCGAATCGGCGCAGGCGCTGTTTCACCGGCTTGGACCCGGCCCGGATGTCCAAGGAATGCTCGGCGACCTCCCTCAGGATGCCTAGCATATCCGAGGGACTCCATGCAAACATGTCGGCGTGCTTGCGGAGGAAGTCGACGAGCACGGCCTCCTATTTCGGGTCGAGGGTGGTGCTGATCTTCAGCACCTTGCCGTCGGGGGAGCTCGGGTTGAGGGGCACCTCCTTCACCCCCTCAGCGGACTCAAAAGTTTCCGTGGCCTTCTTGGGGTCGGGGACCTCCGTGGCCAAATCCTCGTGGTAGGCGATGAGGGCCTCGGACTCCACCAGCGCGTTGGCGTACTTGCAGCACTCGACGTCGCACTCGTAGGCATGCTGGTAGGAAGCGCCGATGGTGATAATCCCCTTTGGCCCTGGCATCTTGAGCTTGAGGTAGGTGTAGTTCGGCATGGCGAACTTGGCGTAGCATGGCCTTCCGAGAATGGCGTGGTAGGTGCCGCGGAAGCCTACCACCTCGATGGTGAGGGTCTCCTTCCTGAAGTTGTCAGGAGTCCCAAAGTAGACGGGCAGGTCGATCTGCCCAAGGGGTTGTACGCTCTTCCCCAGGACTGTCCCGTGGAACGGGGATGTCACCGGCTGGAGAAGAGAACGACCGATTCCCATCGAGTCAATGGTCTCAGCGTACAAAATATTGAGGCCGCTGCCTCTGTCCATAAGGACCTTGGTAAGCCGCGTGTTGCCAACAACAGGGTCGACAACAAGCGGATAACGCCCCGGCGATGGGACGTGGTCCGGGTGATCGTCCCGGCTGAAAGTAATGACGTCGAAGTACCAGTCGAGGAAGCGCAGTGTCGCTGGTCCGACGGTGTAAACCCCCCGGCGCTCGCGTTTTCGCTGGCGTGGCGTGGGAGCGGTCCTGGGTCCGTCGAAGCTCATGAGTGTCACAGAACTGACCAATTTATACGAGCACAAGTACGACGATCACCAATTTAGTAGCAATCAAGTCACACTTGAGCCAATATAAACCCGGTAGTCCAGAAATCTCGAAGGATTTCAAATATTTTAAACAGAACATACCCCAAGGATCTTACAAATTCAGCAACAACCCATCAAATGATACATAAGTTCACAACCGAATTAAAACATCAGAGTACAACATAGTCTTTTACATAAATGTAACAGTAGCGGAAGTCAACATAGTTTTGAAACAACGTAGTTCACATACGAGTACCACCAGCTGACCATGTCACAGCATCTTACAAAAGCAAAAGATGGATAACGACCTTGCCCAAGGTCTAATCTTCTTCGCCCGCAGGGGTGAAGCAGTTCTTGCAATAAGCGTAGTAGACCACTCCTTCTGCAACAATAGGAATAAAACCCTGAGTACTCAATTGTACTCAGCTAGGCTTACCCGACAGGAAGCAAATAAAAAGACTCTCAAGGATATGCAGGCTTATTTAGTGGAGCTTAGAGGATAGCAACATTTTGCATAAAAAGCATTACTACAGTAGTTCCTCAACTTATAAATTTTAGATATGGTTTAGCTTCGATTTCAGTTAAGCTATTAAGCTAAGGTTTGCAGCTATACTAAATAATCACTTGATATTATAGCAAACAATACAACCATATGATTTCCGATATCCACAGATATCAACCTCATCTCACCATAATTAGTATGTTCAAGTTATTAGCCTCTACCTCACCAGAAGATCAGTTCAGTTTCTCACTAACCAGGAGAGATGGCGATTCGAATCGATTGTACCAGCTGGCAAACATGCCAATCACAAACCCTGTCGACCTGATCAGTGGCTTCTTGGGTCACCGTTAGATCTTTCCGAGTCATATTATATCGCGAGCTTGGCGGGGGCCATATTCTCGGAGACAAACCCACTCACAGGAAGTGCAGGTCCCTGACCTGACTATGGCAAAATGGTGTCTCTGCACATCCTTCCTACCTCCAGAATATGTCTATCCATGTCACACCAATTCTTGGCTCAGAAAGAACTACTCGGTTTCGCGGTCAGAACGACTTATCTGGCCAGCTATGTGACGACGTCCTTCAATCTCAACTGATGTCTGGTGGCCTCAGCCCTAGTCGGCCGCAAGCAGCACCGAAGACAGCATGACCTCAACCATGTCATGCGGCTCCCCGCTACCTAGCCTTGATTCTCTCATTATCATTGTGGCATGGTGGCACATATAGTCAACCATGTGGAATCCATCCCCATCAGCAATAGTCACCACCTATGCTCGCGAAGGATAGAAAATCCCTCGACTTCTACCGGTCTAAGCATGGCTAAGCATAAGATCGAACCCATCCCTTGTCTAGTAATAGTACCAGGATCATATGTAGAGTGGACAAGGTAATTATGCAACAACGGTATCAACCAACTCCTATATTTAAGTGCACAATCATACAATTTAAGAAAGACCGGTGCATTTATAAAAAGAGATAGGTGGAGGCTTAGGGATGCTCCGGGGCTTGCCTTTCACGAAGTTAGAGGGCTGGTGGTCAGTGCACTCAGGCAGTTCAGTTTCCTCCTCGGCCTCGGGAGCTTTCGGCACCTCGATCTCCAGGGGTACTCCTTCCTCCGGCGGATCGAATTGCAGCACTGTAACTCCTCCCGGCGATCCTGTATGCATGATATGTATATATGAGAACTGAGAATGCACAAGGAATGCAATATAGAGATGCACAACTTGAGCCATGAGATGCCTTAGACAACATGTGAGCAACCAAATAATTTATCAAACATTTGACCTAGCTGCCCTACACATGAACAAGATCAACCCCAAAGTGTCTAGCAAGGTTACCAAGCGGGAGCATCACAGAAATGCATGAAAACATCTTCTAACCAATTATTACTCAATTAAAAACAATTAAACAAGCATTAGCTTATAACTGGACCCTTTATTTGCTATGCCCAGAAAATTTTAGAAAAATTATAGTAGATAACACACTCCCATATTAGGTTACTGGCAAAATTTCAAGTCATTTGGATAGATATAACATGCTACACAAAAATGACAAGCAGACAGCCATTTAAGCAATAGAAAATACTTACTACAGTGAAAAGTATCAAACAATAGATTTCCCATTTTTCTTAGCTTCTTTATCATAAAACAAGTCTCAGAAAAAATATTTATAACCATAACTTATCTACACTAAGCATGGTGAATTTAGCAAGAGTATAGCATGAAAGGCATGTTACACATAACATCATATAAATAACAGTAACCAACCAGCAACCATATTTTTCCCAGATCCTACTACTCTAAATAAGATTAATTCAAGTGGAATCACATTTTTAGCATATTCCTATAATTAGTTATGCATTTATCAAGTTTACAAGAATATAACAAATTAACTATAACTGCTTAAAAAGTTATCACAAAGTCATATTTCATATTTTTTCTGTATAGAGCTCAGAAATAAAAACCCAACAAAATTTGGTTCACCTCATTTGGACACTTCTAGCTCCAGATATGAATTTTAGAAGGTTTACCAAAATTTCTGGAAATTCATTTTCCCGTTTTCTTTCAAAACGAACCCGACTCAAAACGCTACACACACCCGGTTCAGTGCACCAGAAGCGCACCCGAGCAACTGACCGGTGGGCTCCCCGGTCAAACCGGTCCCACGCGTCAGAGGGAGAGGGAGAACCGCCAGCGCTGACCGGCGATATCTCGCCGACGGCGAGGTCATCGGCGACACCGAGGGCACCTACGTGTTCCTGGGAATGAGACAAACTCAATGAGCTAACTCCCGAGACCTAACTACCACCGGAGCAAACTCAACGGCGGCAATGGCGGACGGCGAAGCTCCGGTGAGCGCGCGTCGGCCGCTACCGGCCTTCACCGGCGAAGCTAAGCCTCGTTCCGAGAACCTGTAACCCTAACGAAGCTATACGGCCCGCGAATCGACCTTTGGTCCACTCCGACTTGACCTAACCGCGCGCAAGGCGGCACGGTGGCAGACGGGAACTCCGGCGAGCGGCGTCCCGGCCGAAACAGGGCTCGAGCGGCCCGACCAACCCTCTAGGCTAGATCCACGACTGGCCGAGACACATAAACGAGCAAGAGAGAGGGAAGCCGGCCATGGCATTGTGCTTGACGCGGCGAGCAGTGAGCTCGGTGGCGCTCCGACAATGGCACCGCGGCGAAGGACTCTAGGTGCTATACCTTGCCTCGGCTGGTTCCAGAAATAGGCGGGAAAGGTAGAGTAGAGGATGGCAAAGCTCGGGTGGAGATGGAGCGGTCGGAGACGGTGCGGTGGCAGCGGATTTCACCACGGCATCGCCTCGGCGGCCATGGCGACGGCGGAGCAGAGGAGAGGGAGAAACGAGAGAACGAGAGAGGGAGAGAGTGAATGGAGCGGCCAGGGGACAGGGTGGAGTGTTACCTTCGGCTTTGCAGGGCGACGGCAGGCGGACGCCGGCGTACAGTGACACCTGGCGACGATTTGCTGCGGCGGCCACGTCGGCCCCTCGCCGATTCAACTGAATCGGTTTTTGATTCAGTTCCAAAACCCGACTGAAACCCGATTTTGATCGAGCCATAACTCGCGATCTAGGGCGTTTCAGCAAAAACTTCACTAATATGGGTCAAAGAGCTACACGAGTACTCCAATCCATATTAGAACACCTTCAACTGAAACGGCTTGGTTTGAGAGATATCGGTTGATGAACACATGTACTTTGAAACTGTTTTCAGTTGGCACTTAGAAACATTTTCAAACTCCAAAACAACCCCAAAACTGTACAATTTCATAATTTTGACCACCTTACACCCATTTTTATGAGTTGACCCAAAATAAAGTTTGTTGCTTATAAAATTCTAGACAACTTTGATTAAGGGTGCTCTGACATGCAAAGTCTCTAAATTAACTTTCTTATTTGGTCAAACAAAATAGGTTTAGGAGGGCTTTCTGGTCAACTATGAGCTAGTGGGGTATTTTGGGGATTTCACCAACATGAACATTGTTCCAAATGTTAACCCAAACATGTTTAAGTCATCTAGAACAGTAAACAAGCATCACATTTGCATGCTAACACATCTATGGCATTGTAAGCATATAAGCAAACATAAAGCATATAAAGGAATATAAATCAAATCAAATGGTGATGATGCATGAAATGACATGATCAATGCTTGATGTCATGCAAATGTAAGTGTAAAAATAGTAACTAACACTAGGGTGTTACAATGAGGCACTTGTCGATGGGGGGGAACTCGTCGTCCTTCCCTCCCCGGTCCTCCTTGTCCTCGGCGGGCTTCTTGCCGGCGGCGTCCCGGAACGCCTGCCGGCCGTAATGCTTCTTGAGCATTACACACGCCCCGAGCGTGTGGTTCACCGGGCCCTGGTGATATGGGCACGGCTTGGAGAGTAGCTCGTCGAATCGGCCACGGGAAGGCTGTTTCTCCCTGTGCTTGGCAGCCGCGACGAGGGGCTCGTTGCGGACAGGGGCCTTCTCTTTCCCCTTCTTCTTCTTATTGTTGTGGGCTCAGGAAGAGGGGCCCTCGGGGGCATCCTCCTTCTACTTCCCTTTGGGGTCGGAGAATAGGGCTCCTACTGCCTCATCACCCAAGGCGAAGCTGGTAGCTATCCTCATGAGCTCAGCGACGCTTGTGGGGGTTTGACGGTCCAGCTCATGAACAAGCTCTTTGTAGGTCATCCCTGCAGCGAAGGTTTCGACGACGTCGGAGTCGGCGACCTAGGGCAGCTCATTGTACTGCTTGGAGAATCGCCGGATGTAGTCCCTGAGGGACTCGCTCGGCATCTGCTTGCAGCTGCGGAGATCCCAGGAATTGCCAGGGCGTACGTACGTGCCCTGGAAGTTCCCCACGAAGATCTTGACCAGATCACTCCAGTCGCAGATCGAGCGTGGAGGGAGGTGCTCCAGCCAGGCTCACGTTGAGTTGGCTAAGAACAGGGGTAGGTTGCGGATGATGATGAGGTCATCCTGCGCGCCGCCAAGCTGGCACGCAAGACAATAATCCACAAGCCAAAGCTCGGGGTTGGTCTCCCCTGAGTATTTGGCATTGTTTACCGATTGTCGAAACCGGGGCGGGAACTTGGCCCTCCGGATAGCCTCGCTGAAGACGCGAGGACCCGGTGGCTCGGGTGAGGGCGCACGGTCCTCGTCGGAGTCGTAGCGTCCTCCCCGGTGGACATTGTAGCCACGTGTGGCCCCGTCGGTCTTTCATCAACCGCGGGCCTGGAGAATGGCTCGGACGTCGACGTCCTTGCCAAGCCGCTGGTGGACTGAGGGGGCCTCGGCGCTTTGAGCTGCACCGAGGCCTCTCGTTCGTGGCGCATTGGGGCACCACGGTGGCGTTCCTCGGCACCACGCTGCCGGGATGCCGAGCTTTTTGCCTGGAGGACAGCGGCGTCCTCCAGGAGACCTTTGAGATGGTCCCTGAGCTACCGAGCCTCCGTACTGGGGGGCTCAGGTATGCTCCGGAGGAGCATTGCAGCCTCCGCGAGCTTCTGGCTCACCCGTGGTTTCGGCACAGGTGTCCTGGCTCCGTCATCGGCGATGACGTGGGTCTGGACATCGCGGGCTCGGCTTCGCGCTATTTCGCCATCCCCCCGCTCCTCCTCGTGCTTCAGGGCAGCTCGGAGTTGGGCGAGGCGCAGGCGGTCCTTGTCCATCCGGGCTTCGAGCTTCCGGAGTTGCTCAAGCTCCGGAGAACGATGGAGTGGGCGGGACGTTCCAGCCCCCAGGTCCCTTGAAGGCGTGGGACCAGGGGCTGATGGATGCGGTGTGTGTGGCTGTGCTTGTTCCACCGGTGCGTCCTCCTCCTCCTCCGAGTGGACGTCCTCCAACACAGCTTCCTCCGAGTGCACTAGGTGATAGCACTCCCAGGAGGGGTCGATGATGCTGCCATCAGAGGAGTAGACGCTGAGAGGGTTGTCCCTCGCATCGTCAGAGGAGAGGGATGCTTGGGAGTTGTAGACGTCGAAGTCCATGTTCGCCCAGAAGTAGTCGTCGTCGTCGTTGCTGCCAAGGTCCCACCGTGACGGCAAGACGCGACCGTAGCGGTCCCATCCCTCCGAATACTCCGGAGGGGTGGAGCTGCTATTGGAATTTGACCCCCCACCGCTACGTGCTCTAGGAGAGCTTGTAGGAGAGGACGATGGAGAGTCATCGAGGTCGCCCAGGCCCTCCAGGCGATGGACAGATGCCATCGCTTGGTCGTGCCCGTAGGCATGAACGGCACGGACGTGGGCGTCCACAGTAGTGTGGAGCCCGAAGGAAAATGGAGAGGGCATCACCTGTCTTCCCCAGCGAGGTCGAAGGGAAACGGCAGGTGATGCCGTGGTCCTTCCCACATTACTTCGTGGAGTAGTGGGGGAGCGCGGTTCCTCCACCGCTCATGGCGTCGAGCTGGTGGTGAGCGTGGGGGTGGTGTCCCATGCAGGGGGCACCGGGATGGCCGCGTCACCCGTGACGTGGCCCGGGTTGGCGCGGTGGCGCCTTATTCGCCTAGCTTGGCGGGAGCGACGCGTGGCGTTCCCTCCGTCCCCTGAAACGGGCGAAGGCATCGCCGAGATCCCTTCCCCACCTGCCTGCTGGGCTGGGGTCATGATGGAGATGACACGGGGCTCGGTCGAGCGGATGCTCATCTCGAGGCCGTGGCCAGTGGCCATGAACTCGAGGCTCCCGAACCGGAGCACCGCGCCAGCAGGAAGCGCAGGAACGTTGGTTGCCATCCGCAACCTGGATCAACACGCAAAAGGCCCCTACCTGGCGCGCCAACTGTCGGTGCTAGTTTTAGCGGGTGCTAACACCGGCTAGTGAATTTGCGTTTTGCGGTTGAGGCTCCGGATGGTGTGCAAGGGGGAACACAAGGTTTATACTGGTTCAGGCCAAGAGGGCCCTACGTCCAGTGGAGAGTAGAGTCGTGTTGCCTTGCACCGGGGTGCTCGTAGTAGGGGGTTACAAGTTAGGAGAGAGAGGGAAGTGCTCCCAAGTCTCTTGTGGGTGTCTAGGTGTATACAAGCCGCTTGTTGTTGTGTGTGTGTTGTAGGATGTGAGAAACTGAGAGCTTGAGAGTGATCCTCTAAGGCTGGCATCTGCTCTCCCTTTTATAGTTTCAAGGAAAGGGCTAGAGTTAGATGTGTTGCCCTGTATTACAGTGCTCGACATGGCGTAGTCAGTGATGACTGGCGGCGATCGTCAGCCACGCCTTCATCTTGGCGCCTCGGCGGCATGGCATTAGTCATTTGGCTGATCCATCACTATTCTATTGGTGAGTTCCAAGGCGCCTCACAGTGCTGGTCATGGCTGGCTGCGTGGCGGTACGTCATGCCGTCGCGTCCGTCCCTGCACAGTGCAACGAGTAGATAGGTTGACCTTCGGGTACAAACTCCCGAGGCTCGAAAAACCTTGGTGCCGTTGGGGGCTTGATGGGACAGAGCGGGGGGAGTGTCTTCCCTCGGGCGCTTCTCTTTCCCTGTGAGGTACGTTTTAGGGGGTAGACGAGACCGGTTGTAAGGCTTGCCCATTCCTCCGGGTTGGCTGGGCGACTGTTGTTCCCCATTTCCTGGTGTCACACGTGTGGCCGGGGTGTGGCAGTCGCCGTCGTGGTTGGTGAATCTCCTCGTCTTCCCGGGGAGCCGTACGGTTGACTATCCCTGTAGCGGCGTGGGAGGAGGAGGACCGTCAGATCGCCTGCCAGAGGAGATGGGGCAGTTGGTACGACGAACGTGCGCGTTCAGGGCGCTGTTGTGTCAAGGGGCCCACCCGATAGGACCATGCCTGTAAAGTGGTCAGGGAGGTCCCTTGTGGTCCAAGATTGCTCCGCTGACGTCAATCGAGCATTGGATGCTTCAGAAAGGTTGCGCCCGAGGGGGATGGGATAGCTTGGGCGAATCGGAGAATTGACGCCCGAGGGTGCCGCTTTCCCGAGCTCTCTCGGGGAGGCTCGGGCGAATCGGAGAATTGATGCCCGAGGGTGCCGCTTTCCCGAGCTCTCTCGAGGAGGCTCGGGCGAATCGGAGATTTGGCGCCCGAGGGAGCCGCTTTCCCAAGCTCTCTCGGGGAGGCTCGGGCGAATCGGAAAATTGGCACCCGAGGCTGCCCCTTTCCCGAGAGAAGGCTGGCGTTGATGCAGCGCCGTCATGGGCCTCCGTAGGTGCGGCCTTCATGGGCTTTCACAGGCTTTGCCTGGGCTGGGCCGTGTTGGGAATACGTGTTTTTCATCGAAGTTGGATACCCCATACTTTGGTACCCGACAGCCACCAAACGAAAACCCATCCCCATTGATGACAATGGACTGGCCAAGCACCACCAACAACGAGGACAATACCATTCCCATTTAAAGATTCATTCCTTGCATATCATCATAGTTAAAATAGCATTTTATGCAAAGCTAATTCAATTAAGCAGGGCTAAGCATTTTTCAATACTTTAATTAAATCAGGTTCTCGGGGTATAATTAGTGGTCAAGGAAAGGTAATGCATCAATAGGTTATCACTCAACTCCTATTAACCTAATGCAATAGATTAACTCAAGTGATAAATCATTTCAAATACAAGGAAGGGCAAATGCACCGGAACTTGCCTTGGATTGCAAGAAGAGTGGGGTCGGGGTCTGTGCCACATATGTCAAATCCCTGCGCCAGCTCAGGAGTAGGCTCCTCGGAAGTCACCTCGGTCTTCACCTCCTGATCTCCAGTCACTACACGCATGCGATGATGAATGCATGAATGCGATGCAACCATGCGAAAATACAAGACATAATAGATGAATTAGAGTACCAATACTATTGTTCTATAAACTGTTCAAGGTAATTAACCTAAGATGTTCTAGGTCATAAGAGTGTTTGACATAGAACCACAATTAATCATAAAATCACACAAACCCTAAGTCATTAGCATTTAATTACCTTTTTAATTAACCTATTATCCTAGTATTAATAAACCACTAATTAGATTACTTCCAAATGAACCCAAATTTCACCAACAGATAGCTTTCAGTCCTAAACAGTACCAAAATAAATTTTATCATTTTTAGAGTTACAGGGAATTAATTAAAATTGTTCAAAGTTTCATTTATGAATTCTAACACTGATTTTTTGTTCATACAGAAAGTGTCTGAAATATTTATTTCATATTTTAACTGCATTCTACTCATCTCAAAAAAAACATCCACAAACATTTTCATGATTCTTGGTGTAGTACAAATATTCATACAAAAAGAATAAAACAGGGACTATTCACTTTAATTTAAAATGGAAAAGCCATTCTAAATCCTCGGAAAAATGGAAAAGCCTATTCAACCCGAACCGGCCCAGCTAACGCGTGGCCGGCCGAACACGCCCGGTTGCGCGCCAGCCCGCGCGCTGACGTCTCATAGGGACGCTGACAGGCGGACCCCGCCTGTCAGCTCCTTCCCCAACCCCCCGCGTGCTCACGCGTGCGCGCACCCGCGACGTCCCACCGCGGACCTCGCCGCCGGCGATCCCAACGGCGAAACCAAACGCGTCACGGTGAAGTCTAGCACTAAGCGAACCATCTAGCGCACTGAGCCCTAACTCTACGCGCCTCCGACGAGCCGAGCTCGTCCATGGCGGACGCGGCGGCGCGGCAAACCCGTTCCGGCAATCCGAACGCGGTAGAGCTTAAGAAAAGCACATGGGAAGTTCCGGATGCTCACCACGACTTGATCTAGCTAGTTGGTCGGGGCTATGGCGGTGCAGAGAGGTGTACTCGACGGCAGCGACCGATTCGGCGGTGCGGACTTCACGGTGACCTGGGCACAAAATGATAATCCGTCTCATGCATGAGCATCGGTAAGGCACCCAGAACCCAAAACGAGAAACCATGGGAACAAACGTTCACCGAAGTGAGTAAGACGCGTCGAGGTGGCTTGCGGCGGCGCTCCGGCGAGAACATGAGGAAGAAGAAAGCGGCGCCCGAGCGTTTCCAGCGATGAGAGAACGCACTGGAGGGCTCAAGAGACGTGCTACGGAGTGGTGATGATGGTGGCGAGATGGAGAGGGTGGAGGTGGGATGGACACGGCGAATTTCGCCGGACACCGAGACGGCACGACGGCGACCGAGCGAGAGACGGGAGGAAGAAAGGCGAGGCTCGTCGCCTTTAAACAGCACCGGGAGGAGAGGATAAGGGCGAGGGTGACCGGGGCCCCAAGGCGACGATGGTGTGGTGGCGGTCCGGGACCCTGGCCGGCCAGACAGCGTCGGAGCGCAGCACGGTGCACGCGCGCACGCGCGGTGCCTCCGAGCAGGCAAGTGGGTGGGGGTCCGGAACAGTAGGCAGCAAAAGGGGGTCAAACCCTATTGGTTCTAATTATGGCCTAATCCAACTAGCTACAGTAGGAGTTCCAAAAATAAAATTTGTGAAGAATTTTCGTAGAATACTTTAGCCTTTTGAAGTATGTTCAAATTCGTAATATTTTTGAAAATATCAGAAAGGGTGTAAATCCTCAATTTGAATTTCAAGTGCAATTCAATGAAATTCTCCAAAATTATCTATATAAGTTGAAAATATGTAAACATGAAAGTTGTTCTAATTGTTGTGCCCTACAACTTTCATTAAAGGTGTTTTTCAGATTCTGCCTAATTTTTGAATTGATGTTTCAAATTTGAATGTCAAGTCACTGTTTTGTGTTTAATTCAATTTTCCAGTGCATAACATCAAAATCTCCAAAAATGAAAGTTGTTCCATTTTAATAGGTCTACGACTTTCATTAAGACACTTTCATCAGATTCCTTGTGTATTTTGAATTAGGTTTTAGGATCAAATTAGGGCTTAATAGCAATTTCCTATTTGAATTATTTTTTTTATTTTCTTTTTAGGGGCTTAATTTCACATTCAATACTAAACACAATCAAGTCACTCTAGAAACCGTAATCACAATCACATGCAGGCAATTGAATTAACATGATGACATGGCAGTTTTAATTAGGGTTAATACCAGAGGTATAACAGCATTCCCCCCTAAAAGAAATCTCGTCGCGAGATTTGATATATGATTGAGACTTGAAACAAAGTAATGGAAAAGAAAATGTGCCAATCACAACTTGAAATTTTACATCTACAGGGTAGCAAAAAAGTCGGAGAAATTTTCTGCGGGATAGTCTTCCGATTCCTAAGTGGCTTCATCTTCGGAATGTTGGCTCCATTGTATCTTGTACCACCTGGTCGTAGTTCTTTGGGTAACGCGATCCTTTCGATCCAAGACTCGAATCGGATACTCGGAGCATGTCAGATCCGGTTCGAGTTTCACTCCTTCAACCTCAACAACTTGATCGGGCACTCGAAGGCACTTCTTCAATTGCGACACGTGGAACACATTGTGCACATTAGAGAGGTGCTCTGGTAATTACAGTCTGTAAGCCATTTTTCCCACACGTTCCATAATCTGGAATGGTCCGATGTAACGTGGGGCTAATTTGCCTTTAACTCCGAAGCGGTTGACACCCTTCATTGGTGATACCTTCAGATACACGTAATCTCCTGTCTTGAATGCCAAAGGTCGATGCCTCTTATCGGCATACACTACTACAAAAAATCTTTTAGGAGGCGTTTGTAATTTATTTTTGGCGACGGGCAGCAATGAAAACCGCCGCGGTTAATACCTCGATTAACTGAGGCGGTTATTTTTAGACTAACCGAGGCCGTTAGAAAAAACCACCTCGCAAAATATATTAACCGAGGCGGTTGCATTAAAAAGACGGCCGCGGTTAATGTATATTAACCGAGGCGGTCTGTTCTAAGAGAACCGCCTCGGTAAATCATTAACCGAGACGGACATTATAAAACAACCGTCTCGGTAAATGCAGCCCAGCCCGGTAGCCCATCTCAGCCCACCATCGCGTTGCATATATAAGCAACACTTGGAAACCCTAACAGCACCTCTCTCACCTTCCCTCAGCCGAAACAATCTTCTCTCTCCCTCACAGGGCGGCGCAGCCGGCCCGGCCCCACGGCAGCGCGTGCTGCCGGCCTAGGCGGTGCGACGGCCCGGCCCCGAGGCGGCGCGCGCGTCCAGCCTGGATGGCGCGGCGGCCCGGCCCCGCACGGGCGCGACCGGCCACGGCGGCGGCGCGACCGCACGGGCGCGAGCGGGCCACGGCGACGGCGCGACCGCACGGGCGCAACGGGCCACGGTGGCTCGCATTATGGCGGCGGCCCTCCCCTTCGTGCGGTGGCGCGACGGGGCTACAACGGCGGCGCACAGCTCCAGCTATGGCGGTGGCGTGGCAGGGCTACAACGGCGGCGCGCGGCTCCAGCTACGGCTGCGGTGCGCGGCATGGGGGGCGGCGATGCGGAGGCCCGGTGGTCCGACGGCTCGACGGCGTGAAGGATCTGGACGACTGCGCGGCCCCCGGCCAGCTACCCCCTCAGGTGCGGCCGGATCCGGTGGCTGCTCTCCCTGCGGCGGCAGATCCGGCGGCGGCGCTCCCTGCGGCGGCGGATCCGGCAGGCGGGCTCACTGGGACAGTGGGCTCGCTGAGCTATTTTTGTTTTTTTTTGTTTTTTTCTGATTAACCATGGTGGTCACACAACCGCCTAGGTAAAGGTCGATCTGAGGTGGTTGGAAAAACCACCTCGGTTAATCAAAAACGACCGCCATCATAAAAATAATGTAGTAGTGATAGCTTTTCTATCGAGACTGTGCTACCTTCAAATTTTCTTGAATCAGCCAAGCCTTTTCTTCGGCTTCATTGACCAAGTCGACCCCATAAAACCATCTTTCCCCAGGTTCAGACCAATTCAAAGGAGTGCGACACCTACGACCATAAACTGCCTCAAACGGAGCCATCTTGATGCTTTTTTAATAGTTGTTGTTGTGTGAGAACTCTGCCAAAAATCCATACTAATGTCTTCCCACTTCCACGCAGGAACAGGCAATGGCTGCAGCTCTCCCCCGGGCTTCTATGCACAGCTTTCACCTTCTGACACGTATCACACCTGGCAACATACCGAGCAATTTCTATTTTCATCTTAGTCCACCAGAATTTCTGTATCAAGTCCTGATACATCTTGTTGCTTCCTGGATGAATAGAGAATCTTGTTAAATGTGCTTCATCGAGGATCTTTTAACGCAACTCAGCTATCTTTGGAACTAACAGACTATCCTTGAACTACACGACACCTTCATCATCAATCCTAAAGCAATCTGCCTTGCCGGCTTGAACTTTCTCATTGATGTGCTTAATTCCGTTGTTTCCCTTTTGAGCAGCAATAATCTCATCTCGGATAGGTGTTTCTATGCTGATATTGGCTAGACTGCCTTGTGAAACTATTTCAATGCCTAACTTTTCCAGCACATAGCACAAGGAAAGATCTTGGGGCTTCACTGTCAGAAAATTGCAGTGAACCTTGCGACTAAGTGCATCGACGACTACATTCGCCTTACCAGGGTGATAATGTACTTCAATATCATAATCCTTGATCAACTCGAGCCATCTTCTCTGTCTCATGTTCAACACTTCTTAGGTAAAGATGTATTTCAAGCTCTTGTGGTCAGTGTAGACATTGCAAGTACTACCTAGTAGATAATGACGCCAGATCTTCAAGGCATGTACTACCGCTGCCAACTCCAAGTCATGGGTGGGATAATTCTCTTCATGACGTTTGAGCTGTCACGAAGCATAAGCAATAACTCGACCCTCTTGCATCAGGACACAACCAAGACCGGTGCCAGATGCATCGCAGTACACATCAAATGGCTTTTCAATATCAGGCTGAGGTAAGACTGGTGCTGTGGTCAACAATCTTTTCAAAGTCTGAAAAGCTTTCTCACACTAAGATGACCAGACAAACTTGACCTGATTCTTCAACAACCCGGTAATAGGCTTGGCTATTCTAGAAAAATCCAGAATAAAACGACGGTAGTACCCCGCCATTCCCATGAAACTGCGGACTTGATGTACCGTGGTTGATGGCTTCCAATTCAAGATTTTCTCCACCTTACTCGGATCAACGGATACGCCGTCAGCTGACAAAATATGCCCGAGAAACGGGACTCTGTCCAACCAAAACTCACACTTGCTAAACATGGCATAGAGTTGATGTTCTCTCAAACGAGATAGGACAACATGGAGGTGGTTGGCATGTTCTTCGGGGGTTTTGGAGTAGACAAGGATGTCGTTAATGAATACGACCACGAATTTGTCAAGCTCTGGCATGAAGACGGAGTTCATGAGGTACATGAAATAGGCAGGAGCATTGGTTAGACCAAAGGACATGACTAGATACTCATATAGGCCGTATCTGGTGGTAAAAGCTGTTTTTAGAATGTCTTCGGGACGGATTTTTATTTGATGGTAGCCATACCTAAGGTCAATTTTTTAAAACACTTTGGCTCCGGCTAGTTGGTCGAAGAGTAGGTCAATACAAGGTAAAGTGTATTTGTTTTTGATGGTGACCTCGTTGAGTGGATGGTAATCGATACAGAGTCGAAGGGACTTGTCTTTCTTTTTCACAAAAATAGCAGGGCAACCCCAAGGAGACGAGCTAGGTCTAATAAAACCCTTATCCAGTAAATCTTGCAACTGAATCTTACGCTCTGCCAGTTCTTTGGGAGGCATCCTATAGGCTCTACGGGATATAGGTGCTCTTCCAGGTTTTAACTCAATAGCAAACTCCACATCACGGTCAGGTGGCAAACCAGGCAAATCATCGGGGAACACGTTCGGAAATTCACAGACTACTGGGATATCCTGTACTTCTTTGGCTGCAGTTGCACATATCCTACCAACTGCTCTTTGAGGGATTGGAAGTTGAATGAGGAGTTGGGTTGAACTATTAGGCAAGTTTACCCTGATGGTTCTATTCAGCACATCAATGAGAGCCTTGTGCTGATATATCCAATTCATGCCTAATATCACATCTATATCCTGATCTTTGAGTACTATCATGGTGGTAGGGAATATATGCCCGCCCAGTTCTATAGGTACTCGTTGCACTACCTCCTTAGTATTTATACGCCCCCGGGCGAATGTATTAGGAAATTTTCCTTTATTTCCCCCAATTGGTATCTCATGCTTGACGACAAATGTGAGATTGATGAATGAATGAGATGCACCAGAATCAAGAAGCATAATAGCAGGGTGACTTGCGATAGGGAACCTACCCATGATGATGGGTTCACCCTCGGTAATCTGATCAACCTGGGTGTAGTAGACGTGGCCTGCCTTCTTGACCACCTTTCCCTTCTGAGCATGCTGCTGATGACCACGCTGCTGATTCTGCTACTGCTGATGACCATGACCCTTCTGAGCATTCTGATTGTACTGCTTGGGAAATGGGCAGTCACGGGCCCAGTGGCCCATCTTGCCATAGTTATAGCACGGGTGATAGTAGTTGACTTGCGGGGTAGTGACACGAACGCCAGGGGCATTCGGCTGAGTGGTGTTTTGCTGGTTGGAGGTGTGGGAGGTAGCAGCAGTACGAACAACAACATGGTGCTATGGGTAGGGTGGACGAGAGTGGTGAGTAGGATGGTAAATGAGTTTCTAAAGCTTCTGACCGCCAGATGACCCAGTTTTCTTTTTCTTCTTCTCCTCTTGGTGTTTATGATCACTCTCTTCAAAGGCAATGTCAATGTTGACCGCTTCATGGTAGGTACAGTGAAGATTGTTGGACAGGCTTCGCTGAATCTTGTAATTTAGACCCCTGATAAAAAATTCCTTCCTTTTCTGGTCGGTGTTGGTGTGCTCAGGGGCGTACTGCGCCAGGTGATTAAACTGCCCAACATACTGCATGACGGTAGAGTCTCTCTGCTGCAGGGCTAGAAATTGGTCCAGCTTCATCTTCATCACACCCGCAGGGATGTAATGAGCACGGAAGGCTTCATGGAATTCTGTCCAGGTCATTTGGTGTCCATCGGGCTGAGCTGCCAGAAGATTCGCATACCAGGCACTAGCAGGACCTCGCACCTGCTGTGCTGTGAATAGGGCTTCTGCTGCTCAGTGCAGTGAATCAGACTAAACTTTTGCTCCATGGTGCGGAGCCAATCATCAGCTTCCAACGGCTCATCGGCCTTGGTGAACACCGGTGGCCGGATATCCGTAAAGTCCACATACGTTGTCTCATCCTCACCGCGGCGGCCACAACGCCCACCACGGTTGTCCCTGTTTTGCGCCATTGCATTGGCAGCATTGGCCAGGGCTGCAATAGCATCAGCTAATGTTGGTGGAATAGGCGGTGGGTTGGGAGCAGATCCATCCTCAGAGGTGCCCGCACCGGTCGATTGGGTGTTGACAGGTATTTGTTTAATTGCAAACCGAATTTAGAACTAACATTACTTAACAAAATATAATAGCGGTTCAAACTTAACATTACAACACTTAGACAATGCTTAAAAGACACGACTAGGACTTAAACAAGTTCCCAAACCCAAACTAAGGTTCTTGGCACTAACATTACAACACAAAGGGTAACAATAGTTTGACACTCCTAGTCCTAAGACTAGTCTAGTCGTCGTCGATGACGATCACGTCATCGTCATCATCATCTTCCACAATCACATCCTCCAGGGGATCAACTGCCTCCTCAAGGTCATCCTCCACATATGCCTCCTCCTCAGGTCCCACAACCACACCATCCTCAGGGTCTTCCTCACGTGGAACAAGGATAGGGTTGAGCTGGTCATTGAGTCTATGGATCTCCTCATGCAGGGCTCCGTTGTACCACTCAACGTGCTCCACATAGTCCTTTAGCTCATCGACCCTGGTACGGGCCTCATCCTCACGTGTCAAGGCCTCGTCTCTCTCCTGAGTCAGACGGTCAACCTCATGGCGCAGCTCGTTGTTCACCCTCACGTCCCTGTAGTGGTTAACACGAGCCACCCGGAAGTCCTCCGTCATGATCTTCACCCCCTTCTTAAGCTCCTTAATCTCCGTTTTCAGCTCCTTGCGACTGCGGCGGGGACGGCGGCTACCGGAAGCCTTCCCCGTCGCGTGGCGCCAGCAGGTGGCGCGGCACTCCCCTGGGACCGGTCATCTTACGAGCGGTGAGCTTGCAGCGTGCCAGCTGGAAGGTAAGTATGGATTAGCAAAGATATAATAGGTTAGTAAGAACAGGTTTGGTAAATCCTAACCCATATACCCACTTTTAAGGAGGAAGTTATTATCATGGTGAATTAATCATGATGCATGAATCGTACTTACGAATTTTAAATCAATACAAGATAAATAAATACATAAATAATTTAACATAGGGCTAGTAATAAAGTTGTTTCACATGCTACCCTAACTATTTTACGAAATAAGATAAGAATAAGCAATTTGGACCAAAATAGTAAGTTTAGATTTTTATGATCCAAAATATTTTGAAGTTTTGCAAAGTAATACCGTAATGATTTAGCAATGGAACGCTCTGATACCAGCTGTAACAGAACCGCCTAAATCATATGGCCCACAGGCACCTGTCATTGTCACTAATGACCTCTGACAGCCGGGCCCGTGTCCCAAAAGATCTAGGAGGATCTGCCGGGTTACATCAGCACCCGTTTCTCCGACAGGATCCCATTGCGAAGCCATTACAAAATTACAACATTTCATAATAAAATACATCAGAGTAAAAGTGCGGAAGATTAAATAGTTAGATTACAAACCGGTTGTCCAAATAGAATTCAAGTGCAGTTATTATAGAACATAATTAAAATAGTAGCTGTAGCAGTAGAACAACAACATAACATAATAGATATATGATAACACGAACCCTACCCACGGGTTCAACTTTACTCTTCCTCGCTATCCTAAATGATGGTCACATAGTAAGGGCGAGACAGACCTCCTGCTGCTGACTACCTGCAACGGGGTTAACAAACCCTGAGTACGGGATACTCCGCAAGACTTACCCGACTAAAGAAAAGGAATGAGACTCAGGAATGGAGGCTGGGGGAGTCAAGGTAAGGCTTTAGCAAGAGTCAAAGTATTTTTTTCGGAAAAAGCATTACTAATCCTGTTTTCAATATTTTACTCAATGTCATTATTATAATCAACGTCAATAGTCCTCAATTCTTTCACATATATCCTTCAATTCCAATTACTTATTCATTCTCAAAAACATCCTGCTTCCCAACCACTTTTCGATGCAAGTCAGTGGATCAAGTCTCCATAACCGAGGAGCAACAACGATTCGAATCGATTAGTAACCAGCTGGGGATCCCTAGCCACACTGCATATGTAGCACCTAAACTTGCATATACCAACCCCGTCTACCACGGCTTTTCTATCCCTGAACCGGTCCTGCGCCACCCGAGAGCACAGTACTCCTCTCGTCTTCAGGCATGGCAGCCACGAGGGTACACGCTACTCTCTCCCTCTCTCCACTCCCAGTGCGTGGTTGTCGGTTCAAACAATAGAGCCACCGGAGATAGGACTTCCCGTAGTATGTGGCTAGTTGCAAAGTCTCGATCACAGCAGGCCGACAACGAACGGTCCCTAAAAATTTTCCGTTGGAAACCATGTATTGGGACTCTAACCCAAGTACACTTGTGACCACCCAGTTTTCACATCCCTTTTCCGCTGGCGACTATAAGTTAGGACTCTAACCCAAACATACGGCCACCAAACGAAAACCCATCCCCGTTGATGACAATGGACTGGCCAAGTGCACCACCAACAACGAGGACAATACCATTCCCATTTAATGATTCATTCTTTGCATATCATCATAGTTAAAATAGCATTTTATGCAAAGCTAATTCAATTAAGCAGGGCTAAACATTTTTCAATACTTTAATTAAATCAGGTTCTCGGGGTATAATTAGTGGTCAAGGAAAGGTAATGCATCAATAGGTTATCACTCAACTCCTATTAACCTAATGCAATAGATTAACTCAAGTGATAAATCATTTCAAATATAAGGAAGGGCAAATGCACCGGGGCTTGCCTTGGATTGCAAAAAGAGTGGGGTCGGGGTCTGTGCCACAGATGTCAAATCCCTGCACCAGCTCAGGAGTAGGCTCCTCAAAAGTCACCTCAGTCTTCACCTCCTGATCTCCGGTCACTACACGCATGCGATGATGAATGCATGAATGCGATGCAACGATGCGAAAATACAAGACATAATAGATGAATTAGAGTACCAATACCATTGTTCTATAAACTGTTCAAGGTAATTTACCCTAAGATGTTCTAGGTCATAAGGGTGTTTGACCTAGAACCACAATCAATCATAAAATCACACAAACCCTAAGTCATTACCATTTAATTAACTTTTTAATTAACCTATTATCCTAGTATTAATAAACCACTAATTAGATTACTTCCAAATGAACCCAAATTTCACCAACAGATAGCTTTTGATCCTAAACAGTACCAAAATAAATTTTATGATTTCGAGAGTTACAAGGAATTAATTAAAATTGTTCAAAGTTTCATTTATCAATTATAACACTCATTTTTGGTTCATATAGAAAGTGTCTGAAATATTTATTTCATATTTTTACTGCATTCTACTCATCTCAAAAAACATCCACAAAAATTTTCATGATTTTTGGTGTAGTAGAAATATTCATATAAAACGAATAAAATAGGAGACTATTCACTTTAATTTAAAATGGAAAAGCCATTCTAAATCCTCGGAAAAATAGAAAAGCCTATTCAACCCGAACCGGCCCAGCTAACGCGGGCCGGCCCAGCATGCCCGCTCGCGCGCCAGTCCGCGCGCTGACGTCTCATAGGGACGCTGACAGGCGGACCCCGCCTGTCAGCTCCTTCCCCAACCCCCCATGTGCTCGCCGCGGACCTCGCCGCCGGCGATTCAAATGGCGAAACCAAACGCGTCACGGTGAAGTCTAGCACTAAGCGAACCATCTAGCGCACTGAGCCCTAACTCTACGCGCCTCCGACGAGCCGAGCTCGTCCATGACGGACGCGGCGGCGCGGCAAACCCGTTCCGGCAATCGGAACGCGGTAGAGCTTAAGAAAAGCACATGGGAAGTTCCGGAGGCTCACCACGACTTGATCTAGCTAGTTGGTTGGGGCTGTGGCGGTGCGGAGAGGTGAACTCGACGGCGACGACCGATGCGACGGTGCGGACTTCACGGCGAGTCCTCGTTCCGAGCTGACCTGGGCACAAAATGATAAACCGTCTCATGCATGAGCATCGGTAAGGCACCCAGAACCCAAAACGAGAAACCATGGCAACAAACGTTCACCGAAGTGAGCAAGACGCGTAGAGGCGGCTTGTGGCGTCGCTCTGGGGAGAACACGAGGAAGAAGAAAGCGGCGCCCGAGCGTTTCTAGCGACGAGAGAACGCACTGGAGGGCTCAAGAGATGCGCTACGGAGTGGTGATGATGGTGGCGAGATGGAGAGGGTGGAGGTGGAATGGACACGGCGAATTTTGCCAGACACCGAGATGGCACGACGGCGACTGAGCGAGAGACGGGAGGAAGAAAGGCGAGGCTCGTCGCATTTAAACAAGACCGGGAGGAGAGGATAAGGGCGAGGGTGACCGGGGCCCCTAGGCGACGATGGCGCGGTGGTGGTCCGGGCCCCTGGCCGGCCGGATGGCGCCGACGCGCAGCACGGCGCACGCGCGTACGCGCGGTGCCACCGAGCAGGCAAGTGGGGGGGGTCCGGAACAGTAGCCAGCAAAAGGGGGTCAAACCCTATTGGTTCTATTTATGGCCTAATCCAACTAGCTACAGTAGGATTTCCCAAAATAAAATTTGTGGAGAATTTTGAGTAGAATACTTTAGCTTTTTGAAGTATGTTCAAATTCGTAATATTTTTGAAAATATCAGAAAGGGGGTAAATCCCCAATTTGAATTTCAAATGCAATTCAATGAAATTCTCCAAAATTCTCTATATAAGTTGAAAATATGTAAACATAAAAGTTGTTCTAATTATTGAGCCCTACAACTTTAATTAAAGGTGTTTTATCAGATTCTACCTAATTTTTAAATTGATGTTTCAAATTTGAATTTTAAGTCACTGTTTTGAGTTTAATTCAATTTTCTAGTGCATAACTTCAAAATATTCAAAAATAAAAGTTGTTCTATTTTAAAAGGTTTACAAATTTCATTAAGACACTTTTATCAGATTCCTTGTAGATTTTAAATTAGGTTTTAGGATCAAATTAGGGCTTAATAGCAATTTCCTAGTTGAATTAATTTTTTTATTTTCTTTTTAGGGGCTTAATTGCACAATCAATACTAAACACAATCAAGTCACTCTAAACCCTAAGCACAATCACATGCAGGTAATTAAATTAACATGATGACATGGTAGTTTTAATTAGGGTTAATACCAGAGGTATTACGGAGGAGAGGGCTATAGACTATACTTGCAAGGGCAAAGACACATTGGAGGAGAGGGCTATAGACTATAGTAATGACAGACATGTTGTCTGATCGAGCAAGGGGAGCATCCCGACCCGATCAAATGATCACTGGTAGTCTGTACTCCTATCACCAATTGGATTTATCTGGGGAAGTCCGAGGAGAGGCGAGACCGAGTGACAGTTTTCAGTTGGACAGGCAGCTACAAGCAAATCTCGCGACTCAGCGAGGCCATGGACGACATGAGGATATGGTACAAAAGTATCTTTTCCTATACTGTCGTCCCAACTTTAATCTCTAGGACCAGCCTATGCATATTCACTCATTTTCAATACAAAAGTCAGAAGTCCTTCCACGTATAGTTATTTAAACCGGACCGGACCGACACCTGTTTATATGGCTATCTCGCTACTATCTTATTCTATTTCTATACTTCTGTTGCTCCATCTCTATGAGTGGAGAACACTTCGCTATCTCAGCTGTGCTGCCGGAGGCTCTAGAAAAGTCGGATGAGAAAGCACTCATCTTGGGGTGGACTTACTAGTATGCTTTCAGCGGTTATCCTCTCTACACTTGGCTAGGAACAATAACTGATACGCCAGAGGTGCGTCCTTCTCGGTCCTCTCGTACTAGGGAAAGGTCCTCTTAATGCTCTAACGCCCACACCAGATATGGACCGAAATGTCTCACGACGTTATGAACCCAACTCAAAGACCGCATTAATGGGCGAACAACCCAACTCTGGAACAACTTACAACTCAGCATGTTATTCCTAGAGTAACTTTTATCCATTGAGCGGTGACCCTTCCACTCGGCACCGTCGGATCACTAAGGCCGGCTTTCGTCTCTGCTCGATGGGTGAGTCTTGTAGTCTAGCTCCCTTCTGCCTTTGCACTCGAGGACCAATGTCCGTTTGGTCCGAGGAAACCTTTGCACAACTCCGTTACCTTCTGAGAGGCCTACGCCCCACAGAAATTGTCTACGTGAGACCGTCCATTGGCACACAAGTCTGACACAATGTTAGAATCCAAGCTCTTCCATCGGCCCCTAGAAGGGGGCCTTCTTTGCCTTCCACCTAAGCTGCGCAGGAAAAGCCCAAAGCCAACTCCAGGCAACAGTAAAGCTTCGTAGGGTCTTTTCTGATTGGCAAAAAGGTCAAACCAGAGCCTCGACTAGTCCGGCCCGATCCACCTTAGAAGCTAGTAAGCAATTGAACCGGTTTGTCGAGCCCGGTCCACCTTAGAAGATAGGTATGCAATTGAACCAGTATAAAACCGGTGAACCAACGGTTTTTTATAGAAACCGTTACAGTGAAAGAATTGACCAATCAGACACTGTGTGGGAGGAACAGGAGCAGATGAGTCGAACACTGGTCTGGTATGTACGGTCAGAGAGCAAGTTCTCTACCCAGCCACGGCTTTAGTTGTGCATGCAACATTTCTCATTCTATTTGAACCTGCTTAAACATACGGCTCAACCAGTTGAACTAATCAAACCGTGAACCGAGGACTTAAGCGGTTCGACGTCTAGTCCAATCCAAATCGTCCAACTATGATAGGGGGGTGTTTGGTTTTGTCCCCTCACCCCCAAGATCTCAGCCCCACCACTACAATCGAACGACTGCTTAGGTCATTCTTAAAGTGAGTTTCATGAGAATTTCATGGCATTAAATGTGCTATGTCATGGAATAGGTGAGGAGTGAGAAGACAGAGATTTCACGGGATAAAATAAGTTTTATTATGATGAAATTTCTAGGACTACAAAGACAAGGTTTTCCCGACGTTTCTATCCAGTACATGTCACCTAAAATTATCTTATCTGTCAGATTGTTCCAACCAACGGCTCTAGTTCCATCTACCTTTCTACTTTTTTTTCCAACTTAAAATATTTCAGCTTCCACCGTGGCACTAAAAATATCTGTTCGCCCTCCCACGCCCCCACCTCCTCGTCGAAAAAAAGAAAACGCTCTCCCCGTCCCGTCCCGTCCCCTCTCTCATCTCTTCCGAGCCCTTCGCGGGCGGGGCGACGGAGCCCCCGCGGGTGCCGCGCCGGCGACCTCCTCCCCCTCCGTCCTCCACGCAGGTGAGTCGCAGCCTCTTCTCTTCCCCTCCCCCTCTCTCTCCTCATCTCTCCCGCTGAGCGGACCTCCGCGGTGGTGGGCCGTCGGCGCGTTGGCGGCCGCCCTTCTGGTACACCACGTTCCCCCTCGAGCCGCACGGGCCCCGCTGGGTGTTGCGCTACCGCGGTGGGTGGCCGCCCCCGGCTGTGAGCGCAAGCGTAAGTGCCCCCTCCTCGGCGTCGCGCACCACCTTGCCAGCCCTTGGATCCACGATCCATCCCTCGGATCGCTGAGCTGGATGCATCGCCGCCATCCACCTCTGCCCGGCACAGCACGGGGCTGGGTTTCTTTTGTGCGGCTGACATCCCGACCCCACGTAACGCCGGCATGCATTAGCTCCTCTGATCCGCCCGTTGCCAGCGTGAAGAGGAAAATATCTTCCACTGTGAAGCACTACCTCGTCCCTGTTCAGGCCGCCACCCTCGGTCCCGGCGTAGCCCTGCCGGACCAGGCTGATACCCACCAAATTCTCTAGTTAGACATTATGAACGTGTTTAATTATGTGGACGGACTATATTTTTCTCTCACAACAAATCAACACTAACCAAAATCAACGCTTATTTTTAGTTCAAACGAACAGGATTGTCTCAAAAAGAAAAATAAAGACGTTCTAACTTTTTGGAAAATTAACTTTTTAAAACTTTGATAAGCATATATAAGAAAAATATTAATGTCTATAATATATAATTAGTATTATTAGATAAATCGTTGAATATATTTTTGTAATAAACTTATTTTTGAGAGTGATGAAGCATGTTATATAAACATCTCGAAAGTAAACAGGGCACATCCCTTTTAAAAGATGTCCATTTTATCTGTCACCCACTTTATTCTAATGTTACTAGTTTATCTACAATGTATTGTGTCTTGAAAACTAGTGAAACTTGCGACTGACACTGGCCTTACAGCCACCGCCGGTTCGGGTTAGGACCGGACCGGATACCACTCAGGAATCAGGATCAGCCTGTGGTGCCGCCGCCGCCACGGACGCCTCGTGGTAGCGGCGGGAGATGGTGAAGATAGTGACGTACAACGTGAACGGGCTGCGGCCGCGGGTGGCGCAGCACGGCTCGCTCCGCCGCCTCCTTGACGCCTTCGATGCCGACATCATCTGCTTCCAGGTCCGATCAATTGCTGATTTCCCACTCACTAAACTGAATCCCTGTCGAAACTCGAAACCCTAGCTCAGTAGTGCTTACCTGCCTGCGCTTGTCACTCACTGTCGGACTCAGACCCCCCATTGAAGCTGCCAAAATTTCACTTGATAGTGGACGGAATGCAAACCGGCGAAGTTTGAAGCTTACTGCGATTGGCACTGTATTTCAGGGAAAAAGAGAATGTGTCTAGTTTAGTTTAGTGTTGATCAATGAGTTGTTTCTGTGGTCGGATGCAATTCATCGTTGATTCTGTTCTGTCTAACTAATGCACAGAGTAAAACTGGGTGATCTGGGTTAGGCATAGGCTTGTGATGTGCTGATTTATTCAAGATAACTGTATCATTGCTGTTGTATTGTAGGAGACCAAATTGTCAAGGCAAGACCTATCTGCTGATGTCATTATGGCTGAAGGATACGAGGCTTTTGTTTCATGCAATCGCTCTTCGAAAGGCCGTGGAGCATACTCTGGTATGTTTTTATGGCGTCATAATCGGTAATTACAATGTCGATAGGATGATTTTTCACCCTATTGATGAATAGCATAGTTGCTTGGCTGGTTGGAGATGTTCTATGGGTTCAGCATTACTTTGATCACAACGCGTCCTCTGTCAATTACTGTACTTGAATTCTTTGTAGGTGTTGCAACATTTTGCAGAGTAACATCATCATTTTCCAGCCAGGAGGTTGCTTTGCCAGTAGCAGCTGAAGAAGGCTTTACTGGACTTCAGGACTATGGAAAAAGTAGTCAAACTGTTGGGGATTTCATTATTGCAATGCCTGTTGAGGAGGAGGGTCTTGGTGAAATCACAAGAGAGGACCTCCTAAGAGTGGACAATGAGGGGCGGTGCATCATCACTGATCATGGACATTTCGGTTAGTAGCTTGCTCCCTCGATAGGAACATAACATATCTGCTTGCATTTTTCAATTTTTTTGTTGCATAGATTTTTGTTTTGGAGGTAGTAATGATAATGCATCACCACTTGTTTTAGTTCTTTTCAACATATATGGTCCAGCTGTTGAAGAAGATGATAAAGAGCGGGTTCGTTTTAAGCTACTGTTTTACAAGATACTGCAGGTACTTTGTGTGTGTCTCTGCTAATAAGTATGTTTCCAATGCTTATTGCTTTTATGCTTCTATAATTGTTTCTTTCTTTCAATACCTCAGAAAAGATGGGAGCATCTATTGGCTCTTGGAAAGAGAGTCTTTGTTGTTGGTGATTTGAATATTGCTCCTGCTTCTATAGACAGGTGTGACGCGCCACCTGGCTTCGAGAAACAAATGTAAGCCTCTTTTTAGTTTTTTTGGTTATGATTCCAATTATAAAGCATCTGGAAACGATACATTTTTATCTTCATTTTCCTAATTAAAGGTTCCGAGAATGGCTTAGATCCATGCTGAGAGAACATGGAGGTCCCTTTTTTGATGCTTTTAGATCAAAACACCCTGAAAGGTACTGGAATGCCCCCAGAGCTACCCCCTTGTGCATGTGAATTGTTATTGCAAGTTGCTCATATCTATTTACTAAAAACATCCACACTGGTCAAATAGAACCCTATTTTTGTTATCCATGGTTGAATTAGCCCCAGTTTTTTCTGTGCTTCTGCTGTAAGCTGGAAAATCTTTACAAAAGATATAAAAAGATTGTTTTTGAGGAACCAGTTTTGAAAGTTTATTGATTTAAAGTAAAAGCCATCTTTTGAAAATTGCTTTTCAAAAAAGTCTAATTGACTTTCACTTCTTTATAGTGCAGAAGTTTTTCTGGAAAAGCCAAACAAACTGGGGCTTATAAGTAGACTCATGCTGAGCTACTTTCTAAAGCACACTTTGCTGTGTTTCTTTTGTGCAGGACAGGAGCGTACACTTGTTTTAATCAGAAAATTGGTGCTGAAGAGTATAATTATGGTTCTAGAATAGACCACATTCTTATTTCCGGTTCCTCTCTCCATCACTGCGATTCTGTGGAGGACCATAGCATTTTTTGTTGCCATGTAGAAGAATGTGAGATAATGGATCATTTCAAAAGAGGAAATTCTGAAAATTTGTCAAAGTAAAGAATAATGGATATCAGTCTTTTTAAAAATAAAGTGGATAATGTACATGATTTGCTGTGTTACATTAGAATGATTTACTCTATCCATTCTCTACAGGTGGAAAGGGGGAAGAAGTAGTAAGCTAGAAGGATCTGATCATATTCCAGTTTATATTTTACTGAAAGAAATACCTGAACTTCCAGTTCATAATATCCCGCCATCAGCTGCAAGATATCTTCCAGAGGTCCGTGGACGGCAACAAAGTATTGGTCAGTGAATTTTAGTGTTCTGTATGCATTTTTATTATAGCTTGCTTTTTGCAGTTTTGGTGTTTGTGCTAAAACCAGTTTCTGTGTAGAATTTGTTTTTGCTATAGCAAGTAGCTGAGTTGTTCATGGAACTTTTCTATCTTACGTAAGGACTTCACTTTCTTATCTGTTAATATTCTTTTTCATGTTGTGTTAATGTGCGTGCACAAATCCATACTTATTTTTATAGAACTTTCGGTTAAGGCAAGTGCACTTCATCATTTTTTGCTTGAAGGAAATCATAACTTGCTTCAAGACTTGGCTTTCTTATGTGTTTATTAGACACAAACTATGCCAACAGAATGATCTATGCAATTATTGTTCACATTTTCTTGATGCTCACTGTTGATTTCTAAACTCCTACGTTATGTGGCACTCTGCTTGGCTGAGTTAGAAAATAATCCGTATGTTTGGTCATGCTTAATATAGCATGTTTTGCTGTTACACTTTAGTGTTGTAGGCCTGTTCTTTTAATATTCAGTTTCATCATAGCTTGTATAAGTTGGTAAGGCATCTGCTCTTATATGGCATAACCCCTAAGTTATACTTGGGCGCAATGGTGCACTTTGTGTGAAGTGGTACTACTTACAGTATATTGTGCATAATTCTGACTGCTACTGTTGTCACAATTTGCAGTATCATTCCTCAATAAAGGGAAAATTTACGAGCTGCAAAATGCTGCAAATTTGATTCCATCCGAAGATACAGTTGTGAATAACCACGTTAGTGATGACTTGGAAAATACAATTATAGCTAAGGAAGGACTGACAACTGGTATAGCTGAGTTTGCAAAAGGTGGTAACCTTCCTAGTTTGATGACCAAGGGGACTAATCTTGATCATTGGATAAATGAAGGTTTAATTGGCGTCTCTCATAGCAGCCAGAAAGCTTCACTGTCTAGCACCAAGTTTGTGCCAAAAAAGAAAATTAAACGCAACTTATCGTCTCAACCAACAATCAAGTCATTTTTTCAACAGCCAGGATCAAAGACAGTAAATGCCAGTACCAGTACCTTAGTTACTCCAGCTCCAGCAGAAACATTAGACCTTACAAATCAAACATGTGTTTCAAACGATGATAGTCTGCCTGAAAACATGCAGTGCACAAGTTCAGCTGCAAAAGATCAGGATAATACAAATGCATCATCCTATTCACTTTCAACAGACAAGTCTAATGCTGCAGCATTAGAGTGGAAGAGAATTCAACAAAAGATGAAGATGACACTACCACGTTGCAAAGGGCATAGTGAACCATGCATTCCAAGGTCTGTGAAGAAGGGACCTAATATAGGCCGTTTGTTCTATGTCTGTGCTCGTGCTCAGGTACGTATTTACTCACAATACTTCTAAGTAGTTAGTAGGCATAACATTATCATGTCATCCGAACAGTCAAATAGGCTGTGAACAACGTAAATTGCCCTTTTAGAGAATATACAAAGCTCTATATCTTACAGTAACCATCACTTATATTTTGTTAGGGACCTGCATCAAATCCAGAGGCAAATTGTGGCCACTTTCAGTGGGCACCTGGAAAGTCTAAAGAGAAGAGCTCTAAAGAGAAACATCTGTGACTGTTTTTTCCCCTCCCAGGTGAAAGGAATCCTTCAGCATTCAGTGTACGCTTTTGTGTTCTGCTAACTGTCAATTTTAACTAGGAGTCCCGGACACTTTGCTTCCTGAGTCTGGTACATCACTTCATCCCAACATGCTCATGACGTGGTGTTATACTTGTGGAGAGGTAAGCTGATTATTTAGGGCGTGCTTGGGAGGGCTGGGTCTGATGCTATCGTCACGCTACAGTAGCCAGAGGGGCCACAACGTGCCTCCATTGTTTTGAGAAGGAAGAAAAACTGCTTCATGAACGTTGCAGTTACAGTGCCTTGAACAGGCTACAGTAGTGCATCAGCTGGAGCCGCGAAGAGCTGTCCCAGACGTGGCCTTAATAAGCACTTGTTCCCTAAGGCAGGTACATATTCTGATCCTGTAATTGGCTGTAAGATTAACATGTAGCCTACCGTTGGCTGGCTAACAACCAAATGATATCTCAGAGATTCTTAATAGACTAGTGGCTACTAGTGGAGAAATCTTACTCTCAAGTAAATGGTACTCGCTCCATTCCAAATCAAAAGTCGCTTCTACTTTTTTTGGGACATGGATTTTGCTATGTATAGAGACATACGCTGAATCTACACACATATTAGCAAAATTGATGTATCGAAAGAGTTAAGACTTATAATTTCCGCGGAAACTTGTCACTTTGCCAGGTCATAAACACTATCTATGCCGTGTCAATCCTGTTATTAATTATAAACCAACATAAAATGCTCGGGCATAACGTTCTTACTACAGAGTAATAAATCACAAGGATGATGCGTTAGTGAATTGGCCCAGGAGAAAATGTAGAAATCTTTCATCTTGTATACTCTGCCACTGAAACGCTAAAATGCCTCTCTTCATTAACGTTTATTCCATCACTGTATATGTTTATTCCCACGAGCAATTCATTGCTATAGACAGTACATGGATGCACACGTTACACAATGAATGAATACGTATGCCATATATAAATCACATTCACCTGTTCCTGTACGCAGATATATATACTGCACGTCCGGATACTGTATACACTACACAATACAAACACTGCTATAGCCGTACGTCTCGGTTACTACACACAACACCAAAATACAATTCCTAACGAGACAGCAGCAGCACGCTGTGCACACTCGCTCACAAGTAACAAGTCGTCCCGACGCCGACGAGTGGGACCAAACCAACGGATTAGCCCTGCCTGTAATCGCGGCGACTCCACTAGCTGCTACGAGCCCCATGCACGGGCACATTTGCTTGCTAATCCTAATATAATTACTTGCTAATCAAATCAAATTGGGAATAACATGCACTGACTGGTTGGTCGTCGATCGATCGCGGACCGACGACGGTCACGCGGCGCCTTCGACGCGCGCCTTGGTGACGCCGGCGCAGGCGTCGACGAAGTCGCCGTCGATGAAGTCGGTGGAGAAGACCTGCAGCTTGTCGCCGAGGCCCTTGGCAAAGGCCTCGGCGATGAAGAGGCGCGCGTATCCGTGGATGCGCTTGGTGACGGGCCAGACGCAGAGCACCGGGTTGTCGGCCTTGGGCGTCACCGTGTTCTCCACCCGGTAGAAGAACCTGCGGTCCGCCACGGGCGGCTGCTGCCCCAGGAACCTGAGGTTGCTCTCGAACTTGGTCTCCGGCAGGTCCGTGTCGATCCAGTTGTCCTTGAGGTACCCGGCGCTCCACAGCGGGTCCCCCGGCCTCGGCGCCGGCGCCTTGCGCGGCTTCCACACGCAGATCACCCGCCGGGGGAGCAGCTCCGCCACCGTCCGGTGGAACACCGCCTCGTCCTGCGGGATCAGGTGCTCGCCGAGCTTCTCCGTCAGGAACCTGTCGAACTCCGGCGGGTCCTCGTGCCCGAACTCGGTGCGGATCTCGAGGACGAGCACCTCGGCCTCGGTCTCGCCGAGGAAGCGGAGCACGTCGTCCAGCACCACGTCGACGGGGTACGTGGCGAGGATGCCGTGGCAGACGCGGCGCTCCTCCTGGACGCGCACGTCGATGACGCGCGCGCCGGCGGCGAGCTGCTCGTACACGGACAGGGACTGGCACTGCGCGAAGGGGCGGGTCACGAACGGCACGCCGATCTTGTTGGTGGCCGAGTCGTGCGTGCCGGGCCACACCACCTGGTGCACGCGCAGCCGCTCCGCGCCCAGCTCCGCCATCCACCGCTTCCGGTCCGCCGGCCGGTGGTCGGAGCCCGGGAACGTGTCGCCGGAGGACGACAGCCGCGTCGCCAGCGCCCGCTTCTCGGTGGTCACCAGCTTCCGCCGGTCCGCCTGCTTCGAGAAAAAGGCGCCCATGGCTTCCAGCGGGTTGCTGCTGCTATTGGAGGCAGCCATGGATGGATAAATAAAGGATGATCCTCCTGGCTGTCTGTGTGCCTCGAGCTCTGACCTGGACCTGGACGTCGCTGTAAGCTGTGGAGATCGATTGATAGCAAGCAGCTGACAGCAAGACAAACAAAGGAAGGAAAATATCAGTGCGTGGGATTAGCCAACATGTGGCGATGCTTCATTTGTAGTGATCGATCCGGAGGAGGCACGAGGAAGTGAGCCGTACGTGTTCTTGTGACCTCCGCTGCTGCTGCTTCCTCCTTCCTCTCCCCCAAAGATTTCGGTTACCTTGGATTGGATGGTACAATTGGCGTTAGGTGCGGTATGGTGCTGATGCCAGGCCAGGCGAGATATGTTTTTTTTTCTTTGACCTACTAGTACTCCATATCCAAAGTTGCTACTGGACAGAGGGTTTGGTTCGTTGCTTTTCTCGTTCGGAGTATGGACGGGGTAATTTTTTTAATGGCGAGACGGTGACGGAATCGGGGCCACAAGGGTTTGGTTCATCATCATGGACGGAGACGCCCGGCCATTGGCGACTTGGTGGGTGATGAAGGTTCCAGGTTGGTGCAATAATTTGTCGGCCAAATGCCGCAAGCTTTTGTTGCCACAGAATGAAAAAAGAGGACACGGGTGGTAAATGGCCATGATCGATCTATTGGCACTTTGGCAGAAATGTTTTCGATATCCGCTGCTGCATAAGCAGCCGCTCCGTGGCAGTAATTGATTCCACACAAAAAAAAAACAAAAAAAAACGTGGCAGTAATTGGCGAGCCTCATCGCGACGTGCATATACCCCAGACCCCCAAAGAGGCATCTGTCAAGCGTATTTTAGCACATGATGATGCGTTCGCATAGACGCCACTAATTGCCAGATAAATTCGCAATTTAGCATGGGAAGGGGAAGCACGCTGCCTGTAGGCAACAGGAACTGTTGAATAAGACACACCAACGTTTACGATGTGACAACCACGACAGCGGTACCATCCTGTTGTTTAGAGGAATATAATGAGGCCTGAAGCCAGAATGTGTAGCCTTGTCCGTAATAAGTTGGCCTTCACTCTCGCTTATTTTGATCTTAAATTTGACGCCCATCATATTTATCCCGTGAACGTTCTTTTAGCAGTAGCACGCAGCACATATAATGCAAAAAGAAAAGAAAAGAAAAGAAAAGAAAAGGAAACAGAGAAGAAAGAAAGAATCAAACGTAGGAGTATATAGGAAAGAATAAAGGTCTCCGCAAAACAACCAAAAAAAAAGTCAACCAGAGTTTCCTTTCTTCCAATCATTTGAAAGTCAACCAGAGTTTCCTTCTTCCAATCATTTGACTTCCACGTGTTCAAAACAAAACTTGTGCTCCGCTTTCAACGGCTCCTAGCGAGGTACTGATTTGATGGGAGAGAAAAACATTGTTTCAACACTGATTTTGGCTGATCAAGGGCAACGGCTGATAGCTTCGCCAACCATGCAATGGACGTACTCAGTAGCTAGGCTACTCGGGGCTGCTATTTCGAATAATCGACCTCATCGTGCCTTCCAATGGGCTCGGAAACATAACCAATATTAAGACATTTTGACATAAATTGTTTTGATGTATATCTATAAACGCAATGTATATACAAGTGTATAAGAGCTCCAATAGATTAAATCTTTCGTAAATGTTTTTTAGAAAGGCGGCAAAAGCTTTGCCGTATTTTTATTAGACAAAAAAATAGAAAAAAGAGCAATTACAAAACCGAAAACAACTTACCAACCACTACTCCTCTACAAAGCAGAAAAAACAACTACTGAAGCTACTAGGAACTGACAAACACCCGGGGCAGAGAAAAACTGAGAGCTAAAGCAAAACATAAACAAAAACATCTAGATACAAGCTGACATTAGAACCGTTAGCTGACTGTGTCAAGGATGGTATTGGCCGCCTGGAACTGTTGAATATCATCCTTGCAAAGTACAGCAACTTGATAAGGATGCAGTGCTTGATGTTGGATTGTCCTTCTATTCCTTTCTTTCCATATATTCCGTCCAAAAATAGATCATGATTCCATCAAAACTCCTCCTATGTCTTTCGTAAATGTTAAAGAATAAATATTTTGGTGAAAAACTGCGGTCCGCTGTCGATCGACCACGAACCAGTGAGTGGTACCCGTACGTACGTATTATTCCCAATTTGATTTGATTAGTAAGTACAAATGTGCCCGTGCATGGGGCTCGTAGCAGCTAGAGGAGTCGCCGCGATTACAGGCAGGGCTAATCCGTTGGCCCCTCTCGTCGGCGTCGGGACGACTTGTGAGTGTGCAGACTGCAGAGCGTGCGTCTGCTGTCTCGTTAGGAGTTGTATGTGGTGGTGTTGTGTGTACTGTGTAGTAATCGAGACGTACGGCCATTGCAGTGTTTGTATGAATTGTGTAGTGTATGCAGTATATATTTGCGTACAGGAACAGGCGAATGTGATGTGTATATGGCAGTGTGCGTCCATGTACTGTCTATAGTGATGAATTGCTCGTGGGAATAAACATGTACAGTGATGGAATAAACGTTAATGAAGAGAGGCATTTTAACGTTACTGTCTATAGATTTCTACATTTTCTCCGATCCTGGGCTAATTCACTTGAACGTTATGCCCGAGCATTTTATGTCGGCTTATAATTAATAACAGGATTGACACGGCATAGATTATGACCTGGCAAAGTGACAAGTTTCAGCTGAAATTATTCGTTGTCCCTGAGCTCAACGGCCCCACGACTAATAAATAAATCAATCAATCACGAGGGACCTTCTGGGAATCAACAATTGGCAAAACAAGAGCCACATGGCTTTCCGATTTCCACTTGATTCAGGTCCCCATCAATCAATCAACACCCTACCTCTGTTTTCTTTTTCATTTCATCAAAACTGTGTTTGGGGCCTTGGGCAAGGCAGGGAGGAGCTGTGCACGCCCTTATCCACGGTGAGCGGCTGATCGCAACATGCCAACTGAAAATTGTGATCGACGGCCGCTCAGAATGTTTGCCGCAGCTTCTGTGTCTCCACCCTATATCTTCATCCATGCCTTCACACTTTTAGACCTGGCTGAGTCGTGAGCCCTCAGTTTTTTTGTAACCAGACAACCAATTATCTATCATGGTGTTGATTTATATTAAATTTATATCCATCCGGCTATCCCGCACTTTTTTTCTTAATCAACTTGTGAGGCTGTTTGTGAAAAAATTAAGAGCGTAGATCGGTAGATGGTCTCTAGAAGGAAAAAGTCCACTTTGCATCCCTCAAATATCACAAAACTTATGAAACCGTTCATATTGCGTTCCTGACCTGGTTATGAGTGGTTTCGAAAGCGGTTTTGTCTTTTTCTTTTTTATTTATTTCGACTGAATCTTTGAAAAATCATAATAAATAACGAAAAAAATCATAAAATGAAAATTTCAATTTTGTTGGACTCCATATGATTAAATCTACACAATAAATATATAATATGATATACTTTAGTACAAAGTTTCTGTTGTACCATTAGATCTATGATTTTCTGTAATTAATTCATAGCTGCAGTTTCTATGGTCCAATTATGGTGGAATTTTTATGGTGGGATAATTATTATATGCTTGAACTGTATTAAAATTTTCATACTCATCGGATCATTTATAACTTAGTTATAGATTTATTTCGGTTTAACAAGCATAAATCTAAATAAATCTATAACTACGTTATACATGATCCAATGAGTATGAAATGTTTACTACAGTTGAAACATATAATTATTAGCCCACCATAAAAATTTCATCACAATTGGACCATAGAAACTGCAGCTATGAATTAATTACAGAAAAGCATAGATCTAAAGGTACAGCAAAAACTTTGTACTAAAGCATACCATATTATATATTTATTGTGTAGATATAATCATGTGGAGTCCAACAAAATTGGATTTTTCATTTTATGATTTTTCTATGATTTACTATGATTTTTCGAATATTCAGTCAAAATAAATAAAAAAGAAAAAGACAAAACCGCCTTCGAAACCACTCATAATCAGGTCAGAGATGTAATATGAACGGTTTCATAAGTTGAAGGAGGTATTTTACTCGGTTTTGAAATTGAGAGATGAAAAATAAACTTTTGCGATAGTTGAGGAACCTAAAGAGAGGACTTTTTCCTCTCTCTAGAACAAAGAGACACAAAGGCTCCAGCCTAGAAGAATGTTGGAAGGCCCAAATGTCTCAGCCCAGTAGTTGTCGCCAAAGGCCTAGGCCTGCATACTCTAGGCCTTCTAGGTGCTACTTGGTTTTGGGTCTAATTATAGTTTCAGGTGGGCTTTACACATGAAACCGGTGCGACGCCGTAGGCCGTAGTTAACTGACGAGGTGCGGTGAGAAATATTTTCTTGGATCAAGTTCCGCTTTCTTTCTCGGTTCCTCTTAGTTTTAAATTTATCTATTTGGCCTTTCAAAAAAAAAGTTATCTATTTGGCACGAAATGTAATTTTGCTTTCTTATCTGGCTCTACATTGATTTTAGGCACTAACAGTGTTAAGTGAATATGTTTGCCCCTTCCACGATATATTTCATTTTGAGAATTATTTATACTATTTTGTGATAATCTCAAAATGGATTATTTATACTAGTTCATTTGTGCATTCTTGCCTATCCTGGCCAGAGTGAAAAAAGTTTAATTCAGATTTCACTTAAAATCGTTACTTGTCAAATCTAATGAAGGGACGGATAAGGAAGTAAAGTCGTATTTCAAACCAAATAGGTAACTTTGAAACTAAAAGGGGCTAGTTTGGATGGAACTCTGGGCTAGTTGCTTGGGCTTCTCACGGCTTTATTCACTTGCAAGAATGCTTAGGCAGGAAAAGACAAAAAGTCAGGCACTGTTCGGTTGATGACCTGAAAAGTCAGCCTGAGCTGGTAGAAAAGCCGAGCGCTGTTTGCTTGTTTTGCCTGGGTTACACGCATCATTGTCTACCAGTGGCACAGTTACCTTCATATGAAGCATTTTATTGTTAAAGGCTCTGTTCGCTGGAGCTGATAAGGTGAGCTAATTTTGGCTGTTGCTAATTTTTTGTGAGAGAAAAATACTGTTCTAGAGCTGAAAAATAAGCGTTTTTTAGACAAAGCGAACAGGGCCAAAGTAATTGTTGATATATAATGCACTCAAAGTATGAGAACAAATAAACAAAATAACCGATATAAATGAGTAAACCGCAAATCAAAGTCCACCATTGCTATTACATTTGAGTTGGGTATAACGTTTACTACCTCTAAACCCGTTAACTATATTTTCAGGGACAAATGTGGGGGATATTAGTGCCATCAAGTGCCCCAATACAGTCCTATATTGCAAAGAATTTTTATTCCATAAAAAAATGAAGTTATTGCAAAAAATGTATGTTTTGTAGTATACTTTAAAACGGTAGAACCCTAGGGCTACTGGTTATATCTTTTAATGGGTAGTTACATACCTAATTTTTTATCATATCTTTGGCAAGGGAACATAAACCTATTAAGACCTCACTGGAATACTGGATTTCGGTCTCACCGGATATCTTGAAATTTAAGGCAATCACACAGTTTCTCAAATTGTGGCCAACTGTAAGCAGAAACACAACAAAATTTTCTTCAACCGAGACGTGTATACTATCCCGTAGTAGACTGAAATAACACAATCGCGAGTAGAGCTTCTAGAACACAACTTTCCTCATCCCAAGTTGATGCAATTTTTATCTGTTCCATTATATAGTTCATCTAGCCTTGTTTGCCTCACTAACGGGTTGATTGGTAGGCAGCACAAGTTGGTCCTTTAGTTGGGTGATTTTATTCAAGCTCTTTGTTTGGTTCTCTGAGCTGAACCAAATCGATGCTTGCGACCATGCAGACTTTGCATCCGCAAAAATCGATCTAAACCTAAAAAATGGATGCCGGCGTGGGAGGCGATGGTCAGTAGATTTGAGGTGCTGAGATGACCTGTGTGGTATGACGGTGAACGGTCTCGCATTGTGGCGGATGTTTCCGATGCGAGGAGGCGTTCTGACTGGCAGTTGGAGGGTTACATGAGGCAACTAGGTCCAGAATCTTTGGTGTGCGTGCGTTGTGTTTATGTTTCTATGGTATTGAAACGCTTGTGGTATAACAAGGAATAACTATATGTATTGTTTGATGTAGAAACTGGAATATTAATATATATTTTTTCTCTAAAAAATCATTTAGACATAAAACAAGCAAAAAGAATGATAGACCAAACAAATCAAGAAAAAAGAAACATATTTTGCTCACCTTTACTGAACTAGATCTCATATCAGTACTTCTTGAGGTCAATAAAAAGGAAAGAGAGGAAATAATAGAGCAAACCACTAAATCTACTAGTTCAGATGCGCCCCCACATTTCCGGTCTGCAGAGCACCGCCCAACTGTAGGCAGTCCCCAGTAGCCACCTCACGGTCACGGCCAACCAAGAATCCAAGATAACACACGAGGAGGAGATCAATTCAATTCAAATTCATGCACATAGGAGTAGATACAGTAGAGGTGATCGGTCCACGGGCCACATTACTCCGCAGGCAGCACACGGATTCGCTGCGCCAGGCCGGCCCTGCGCCCGAGCCGTGTTGCCTCGAGCTTTCGGCTGCAGCATGCAGGCACAGTGTCATGACCGTTGGGCCGGTTACTTGGGCCTTGTACTCTGAGTGTGTGGGCCGGAGGCCATGTCGGTGTGGTGAGGCCACGGCAATATAAGCGGCAAGAGAAGAGAGAGAGATTCATTCATGAACGAACTCTGAAACCATTCAAACGACGGTGGGGTCTCTGCTGCTCGAGCATTCCTCCCAATTCCAGTCTAATTGCTTGCTTTTCCCCGTCTAATTCCATCTATCTCTCAATTTATCATCATACCTACATCAGGAGTGTGACATTTGGTATCAGGAGCTCGGTTGTTGGGGGCGAAATTTTTTTCCCCATTTGATTCCCTGGCGCCGAAGAAGCGAAATCCTCCGAAGTATCAAGTGGAGATGGCCGCTTCCATCGACGAGTTGAAGACGGCCATGGATTCCATGGCGACCCAGTTCAGCGCCCAGTTTGCCGGATTCCAGGAGATGATGAAGACCTCGCTGGACAAGCTGAGCGCATTGGAGGCCTGGCAGGTGTCCGCCGACGAGTCTCTCGGCACGCTTTCGCGGCACGTCTCCGAGTTGACCACGCGCATCGATGAGGCTTCCTCGCGCATCGGCCGATTGGAGGCTCGCCCTGCACCACCTCCACCTCCGCCACCGCCTATCTGTAACACCCTTGGTGTTACGGTAACTAAAACCTGCCATGTCATCATAATTGCATGCAAATCATCTTGCATAAACTCATTATTACTGTGCATCACTAAAATAATTTTTATTTCTACATGTGGTTCTGCATAGGTGATTTAGAGTGTTTTTATTATATAAATGTTGGTATTGGTGTATAATTACATAAATCCAATTAGAAAATAAAAAGAAAATTATTTATAAACCCTACGTCGGACCCGAAACTCTAATTTAGGAACTAAAAGGAATTAGGTGTTAGGTCTTAAACAAAAGGTGTAAATCTTTAAAAGTTGAGCAACTTCTATTTTGGGCAATTTTGAAGTTATTAAAAATAATTTCAAATAAAACCTCAATTCATGCTTTAAGGTTTAGAGTTGAAACTCAATTTCAAAAACTAAAAGGAATATGATGAAAGTTATTTAATAAAAATTATAGATATTTTAAAATGGGGAAACTTTTGTTTTTGGAGATTTTAAAGTTTACTAGTGGAAATTTGAATTAAACCCCAATTAGTGTTTGTTTATTCAAATTTAAAATGCCCTTTCAAAAACTATCAAGAATTTGGGCAAATTCCTTTAATAAAAGTTGTAAGGATTTTTCAAGTTGAACAATGTTTATGTTTGGGAATTTTGAACTTATGCAATGAGATTGCAATGAGATTTCAAATTAAACCCTAATGGGTGTTTTAGAATTCAAATTTGAAATGCTATTTCAAAAATTATCAAGAATCTGACAAAACATCTTTAATAAAGGTTGTAAGGCTTGTCAATTAGAACAACTTTTATTTTTGGATATTTTCAACTTATTGAGTGAACTCTTGAGATTTGGCTGGGATTTGAAATTAAATTCAAATTAAAGAATTACCCCCTTTTGAATATTTTCAAATCCATTCAAAATTTGAATGTGGCCCAAAAATTAAAGTTGTTCAGCACCAAATTTACTATAATTCATATTTGGGAAATTTTTCCACTTGTTATGTAAAAGAAAAAGTAATTTCACAAAAATCAAAAGGGGGCAGGGCCCTGCTACAGTAACCGGTCTCCCCCCCCTCACTGACCGCGCGCCGCGCCGTACGCCGGCGTCACCCGGGGCCGGCCGGCCGCCTGTCGCCGTTGACACCGGGTCCGTGGGGGTTGGAGTCGCGAACACCTCCGCTGCCCTTTAAATAGCTCGAGTCGCCGTCGTTTCTTCCCTCTGTCTCCATTGCCGCCATGGGCGAGCTCCACCGTCCCCAGCCAAATTCTTCACCTCTACTCCACCATTATCCACTCCATCTCACAGGTAGAAGGTACCCTCCTATGCGCGTCGATTGAGCCGGTAGAGACGTCCTCTCATCAACCGAAGCCTCGAAGCCATCTTTTTTCTTCTCTGCGCCCGGCGGGAACGCCACCGCATAACACCTCATCGTGGAGAACCCTCTTCAGTGAGTCACCGGAACGCCGTGTCATCGTCGGGTTCGCACCGCCGGATCCACCATTAACGTCAATGTGCTACCTCCGATACTCCTCCGACTGAACCAGTGCGCGCAGCACGCTATGGTGAGTCCTACGGACCCTTCTCATACCTCCACCCAAACTCTACCGTGCCCGTTTTGCCGGAACGCCTCGCGCCGGCGAGCTGCTCGCCGACCGAGCCGCCATGGCCGCCGTTGCTTGTGCTGTGGTGCCCCTGGTACCGAGTTTTAGGACTAGATCATTTCACTTGAGGATGGGGAAGCTTGGGGGTATGCTCGTCCGGGCTGGAGTGCTCGTCACCGGCACGCTGCCGCGGCCGGGGCCGCGCGCGTGCATGCGCGGTGCCGTCGGGAGAGATAGGAGGGAGAGGAGGAACTGGGAGGGAGAAGGAGGGAACAGGCCGCGCTCAGGCCGACTTGGGCCGGCCCAGTAGCGCGGGAAGAGTGCTGAGAGAGGGAGGGTGAGAGATGGGCCGTCCACGGGTTGAGCAGGCCGGCCCAGTAGCTCGTTGGATTTGGATAAATGAGTTTTCTCATTTTCTGGGATTTAAATAGTGCTATAATTTGGTATTTTTTTAGACTATAAAGGGTGAAATTAATTGAGTAAGCTCTCTGCAATATGGTGAATGCATGAAAAATATAAAATAAAATTTTGGAGTCCTTTCGGTATATAATAAAAATGCCTAATTAAATTCACAAATGCGACTTCCATGAATTTTGTAGGCTATAAAATTTATCCAAAAATCATGAAATTTATTTTGTTACTATTTTAGGTTGAGACCTATCTGTAGAAAAAGTTTGGGCTCAAATTGAGATAGTTTGTTTGGTTACCATTTTTGTTCTATTAAATGATTAATGAAATAAATAAACCCTAACGATTTAGGTTTTGTGTGACATTGGGATTGTTTGTTGACCCTGGATTATCGTCTTACAAGTGATTCTTGGCACTTTAATTTATGCTTGAGCTCATAATTAAATTGCTAGTTTGAGTTAGTAATAATAGTTCATGTAATCAATATCTGTCGTTAGCGATTAATTACTTATTTAGTAGAAGTTGAAGTAAGTTAAGGTTGCTTTCAACGATTGTTAAAATGGTCAATCAAACAATAGGATAGTTTTGATGACCTGTAACTTTATCGTGAAGGAAAGTTGTACTCAACTTTCTAAAATTAAGTTTACTTTCTCTTAACTCACAATTTAATGCATCTCATGCATCTTGGCACGCATATCATCATGTTAAGCATGGATTATTATTTCGTGTAGTGAACGCGCGGTAAATATTATTGGAAGCAAGTCCTGAGTAAGGTCTTCTCTCGGTGTACATGGATCTTCTCGGCGTTTGACTTCAAAGTTTTATCTACTCCAAGCAACAGGCAAGCCCCGGTGCATTTAGCCCTTCCTTGTGATTTATAAAATGTTTATAACTTGAATTAATCTGCTGCATTAGGTTTATAGGAGTTGATTGATAACCCAATTGATGCATTACCAACCTTGACCACTGAAATATCCGGAAACCATTTTAAAATAAAATGTTTGAAAAATGCTTACCCCTGATTGAATAATTTAGATTTGCACAAATGCTATTTTGAGGTATTGTGATAAATATTATTGGTTAATTCATGAAAAAGAGAATTGATATTGTTCTTGTTCGGTGGCCGTGCACCTGATCAGTCCATCGTCACCGATGGGAATGGGTTTTCCGTTTGGTGGTCATATGTTTGGGTTAGAGTCCCAACTTATCGTCGCCAGCAGAAAAAGGATGTGAAAACCGGGTGTTCACCAGTGTACTTGGGTTAGAGTCCCAATGCATGGTTTTCAACGGAAAAAGAATTAGGGACAGTTCGTTGTCGGCCTGCTGTGATCGAGACTTTGCCACTAGCCACCTACTCCAGGAAGCCCTATCTCTGGTGGCTCTATTGCTTGAACCGACAACCACGCACTGGGAGTGGAGAGATGGCGAGAGTAGAGTGTACCCTCGTGGCCGGTATGCCTGGAGACGAGAGGAGTACTGTGCTCTCGGGTGGCGCAGGACCGGTTCAGGGATAGAAAAGCCGTGGTAGACGGGGTCGGTATATGCAAGCTTATGTGCTACATATACAGTGTGGTTAGGGATCTCCAGCTGGGTACTTAATCGATTCGAATCGTCGTTGCTCCTCGGTTATGGAGACTTGATCCTCACACCTACATCGAAAAGTGGTTCAGAACTAGGATGTTTTTGAGAATAAATAAGTAATTAGAATTGAAGGACATATGTGAAAGAATTGAGATCTATTGATTAAAATAATAACGAGTAAAATATTGAAAGTAGGATTAGTATTGCTTTTTCGCAAAATACTTTGACTCTTGCTAAAGCCTTACCTTGACTCCCCTCAGCCTGCATTCCTGAGTCTCATTCCTTTTTCTTAGTCGGGTAAGTCTTGCGGAGTATCTCAGTACTCAGGGTTTGTTAACCCCTGTTGCAGGTGAGCCGAGAGTACAGTTCTACTTGCGACCGTGCCAGTTGGCGGATCGGGCATGGATGATGATGTGTGTGATATAACCCTTGGGCAGGGTGTCTAGTTGTATGATGCTACTCTACTACGAAACTCTGGTTTGAAATAATGTCATTTATATTTGTAAACCTATGTTTATGTAATACTTCCGCACTCTTCACTCTAATTTATATTATTTGTGTAAACTGTTGTAACACTTGCAAGGTCTTTACAATGAGATTCTCGGGTGAATTAGGGTTTCCGAGGAAACCCGACAGGCCACCTAGGTCAAGGAGAACTCGTGCAGACTGATCGTGGGTCCTTAGGGACGATGACGGTGCACATGGGCCCTATGATTATGGCGGTTCTGTCACACTATCGAGGAGCAGCCGAGGCACCACACGGTGCTCGGGGGATTGCCTCACCCGCCGATTCGACTGCTGCTTCCTCGCCTGGACCTCAATCGTGGACCAGGATCGTTGAGCCCGGTGGGGTCGCTGCATGAATTGCCCATGGGGCCTGGCTTCGCAACGATTCCACGGGACACTAGTGATGGGCTCCTCGGAGCACCACCACCACGCCCGGGCAATGGTACGCCCGCAGGTTCTGAGCTCTCTGTCCATCCTGTTGACCCATCTTCATCTCGTTCGGCACCTAAGATGGAGTTTCCACGTTTTGATGGTACTAATCCTCATCTATGGCGTGATCATTGAGAGATGTACTTCAACATCTATGCGGTGCATCCATCGATGAAGACACGCTTCGTCGCGCTTAACTTCAAAGGCGCCGTAGCGACGTGGTTGCAGACGATGGAGCAAAGAGGACGCATCACTGATTGGGAGACTCTCTGGCCGAAGGTGTTCCAAAAGTTCGACAAGGATCAGTACCCATTACTTCTGCGTCAGATGGATACGATCCGACAGAAGGCTCGGTCCAGGAGTACCAGGATGAGTTCGAGTAGTTGGCACACAGTCTTCTGCTCTATAATGAGGCATTTGATGACACATTTTTTGTCACCCGGTTTCTCAGCGGCCTCAAGGAGGAAATTCATGCAGCGATTGCTCTCCATCGTCCTAGTGATGTTGATACGACCAGTGCCTTGGCCCTAATTCAGGAGCAGGAGTTGGAGCAGAGCAAGGGTCGGTCTTTTGGGCGGGAATTCACTAGAAACCACCTGAAGCCCACTCTGACCAAGGAGAAGTTTATACCAAAGGAGAATGGCAAGGCTGCTGGGAAAGTATTGAAACCAGAATCAGAATACAAGTTGGCTTCACTGAAAGCATTTCGTCGTCGGAATGTCTCTGTTTCAAGTGTGGCGAGAAATGGGGCCTGAAGCATAAGTGTCCGACTCAAGTGTCCTTGCATGTGCTGGAGGAGATCTTGGAGGCTATGGACATTGCTGACATGGGGGACACTGAGGATGTGCTGGCATGTCCTGAAGAAGAACAAGAGGTAATGACAGTGGAACCAAGCATGAACAAGTCTCCTACAACAGCAGTCAAACAAACTCTCAAGCTCATGGCTCGGATTGGGAAGTAATGGGTACTCATTTTGGTCGACTCTGGAAGCGTGGGCACCTTTGTCAGTGACCAGTTAGTCAAACTACTTCATCTGCCTACCACAGTTTGTGATCCAAGTAATTTCAGAGCAGCTGATGGTAGCCTCATGGTGTGCAATCAGAAGGTTCAAAACCTCCAGTGGTTTATTGAGAGACATACATTTTCCTCAGAGGCAAGAGTGTTGCCCTCGTGCTGCTATGATCTCATCTTGGGAGAGGACTGGCTTGAGGAACATAGTCCCATCTGGGTGGACTATAAGACTAAGGTGATGAGAATATGGGCTAATGGCAAAGAGATAGCTCTGCAAGGTGTGGTGGAAGATACATCAAGCTGTATGCATATCTCAGCTGTCAAGCTGGCTGGATTAGTACAACGTGGAGCTATTTCTCAATGTGTCCAGATGATGGTACCTTCATTGGAAGCTGTGGTTCCCACAATCTGCACAATCACCGAGTCACCCTTGCCTGAACCCGTAACACACCTGTTGAATAAATATGAACAACTCTTTGCTGAACCCACAGCATTACCTCCAAACCGAGCAGCTGATCATCACATCCCATTAATTGATGATGCCCAGCCTGTGAGAGTGAGACCTTACAGATATTCGCCCATACAGAAAAATGAGATTGAGTTACAGTTGCAGCAGATGCTTAACCAAGGCGTCATTCGACCGAGTACCAGTCCATTTGCTTCCCCAGTGCTTCTTGTGAAGAAAAAAGATGGCACATGGCAATTTTGTGTGGATTACAGGCATTTGAAGGCCATCACAGTGAAGCACAAGCATCCCATGCCAGTTGTCGAGGAGCTGTTGGATGAGTTAGCAGGCGCTCAATGGTTCACTAAGTTGGATTTCAGATCCGACTACCATCAGATCTGCATGGCTCCAGGAGAAGAGTATAAGACAGCATTCCGTACTCACCATGGACTATATGAATTCTTAGTCATGCCATTTGGATTGACAAATGCACTGGCCACATTCCAGCGGTTTATGAATGAGATATTTGCACATCTTTTGCGCAAAGGCGTATTAGTCTTCATGGACGATATCCTGATATATACTGCCACCTTTGAAGCTCATTTACAGCTCTTAGAACAGGTGTTTCAAATACTGCAGCAACATCAATTTCTCATTAAGCGATCCAAATGCTCTTTTGCAAAGAATTCTGTGGCCTACTTGGGACATATAGTATCTGCTGAAGGTGTTGCAACCAACCCTGATAAGATACAGGCTGTGCAAACATGGGCAACACCAACTAATGTGAAACAGCTGTGAGGGTTCCGCGGCCTCACAGGCTATTATAGAAAGTTTATCCGTCATTATGGCATAATTAGCAAGCCCTTGACTGATATGCTGAAAAACAACACACACAGTTCTTATGGACTCCCCAAGTTGACAGTGCCTTCCAATTACTGAAGAAAAGATTAATTGAAACTCCAGTGTTGACTGTGCCCGATTTCAGTAAGGAATTTGTTGTAGAAACTGATGCAAGTGACCTTGGGGTAGGGGCTGTCCTCATGCAAGAGCATCATCCTATTGCTTACCTCAGTAAGTCTCTGGGTCCAAGAAACCAGGCCTTATCTGTTTATGAGAAGGAATGCCTGGCAATCTTGCTAGCCATTGACAAGTGGAGACCTTATCTGCAGCATAAACCCTTCTTGATCAAGACTGATCATCGTAGTTTGCAACATTTGACTGATCAGAGAATCTCCACTAAGCTTCAGCAGAAAGCCATGCTCAAACTCATGGATTTACAGTATAGAATCCAATACAAGAAAGGTGCTCTTAATGCTGCAGCAGATTCCTTATCTCATTATCAAGGACATGCTGAGGTTCAGGCAGTATCAGAATGTGTACCATCTTGGCTACAGAAACTACAGGAAGGGTATGAGGATGATCCAGCTTCTAAATAGCTCTTGATGGAGTTGACTCTTGCCTCTCCTAATGCTAAGGGATATTCACTGCACAGTGGTATAATTAGGTACAAAGGTCGTGTCTGGGTGGGTACAAATGCCTTGGCCCAACAACACATCCTCACTGCATTACATGACAGTGCCTTAGGAGGGCATTCTGGAGTAACTGCAACCTACAATCGGGTCAAACAGCAGTTTGCTTGGCCTGGATTGAAACAAGATGTCATGGCATTTGTTAAACAGTGTCAAATTTGCCAGCAGGCAAAGCCTGAGCGGATCAAATCACCTAGGTTTGCAACCACTTCCAATACCAGATCAAGCATGGGAGGCGGTGAGCATGGATTTCATTGAAGAGTTGCCGCAATCTCATCAATATAATGCTCTTCTGGTGGTGATTGACAAGCTGGCCAAATATGGGCATTTCATTCCACTGAAACACCCATTCATGGCTCTGCAAGTGGCATAGTTGTTCATGAACAATGTTTATAAACTGCATGGACTGCCAAAGGCAATAATCTCTGACAGAGATCGCATCTTCACCAGTGCAGTGTGGCAGGAGCTCTTTAAGTTGTCCGATACGAAGCTTCTGATGAGTTCTGCATACCATCCCCAAACGGACGGGCAAACAGAATGCCTAAATCAGTGTGTTGAAGGGTTCTTAAGGTGCACAGTTCATTCTTGTCCTCAGCAGTGGAGCAAATGGATTGCAGTGGCCAAATTCTGGTACAATACCTCTGCCCATTCAGCACTGGGCAAGTCTCCATTTGAGGTACTCTACGGACACTCTCCTCGTCAGCTAGGCATTGCCAACTTCCACTTGTGCAGCGTGCCAGACCTAGAACAGTGGCTCAAGGATCGAGAGCTTCTGTCTCAAGTGGTAAAACAACAGCTGCAGAGAGCTCAACAGAGGATGAAGTCTCAGGCCGATAAACATAGAACTGAACGTGAATTCAGTGTTGGGGACTCAGTGTTCTTGAAACTGCAGCCTTATGTGCAATCCTCGGTGGCTCAACGTACAAATCAGAAGCTATCCTTTCGCTACTATGGTCCGTTCAAGATAGTGCAACGCATTGGTCAGGTTGCTTATCGTCTGGACCTTCCTTCGGACTCAAAGATCCATCCCGTGGTGCATGTGTCCCAGCTGAAGCAGCACATCCCACCAGCAACTGAGGTTTGCTCTGACATATCTTCAGTATCTACCGACCCAACTGCTGTGCAAGTTCCACAGAAGATTCTGCGTACAAGGATGGTTCGTCAAGGCTCTTCGACTGTGAAGCAGTGGTTGATTCAGTGGCACAATTGGCCTCATTCCATGATCACCTGGGAAGATGAGTCGATACTCCATCGTCTGTAGAAAACCAAAGCTTGAGGGCAAGCTTCAGCTTAAGGGGTGGGGAATGTCATGACCGTTGGGCCGGTTACCTGGGCCTTGTACTCTGAGTGTGTGGACCGAAGGCCATGTTGGTGTGGTGAGGCCATGGCAATATAAGAGGCAAGAGAAGAGAGAGATTCATTCATGAACGAACTCTGAAACCATTCAAACGACAGCAGGGTCTCTGCTGCTCGAGCATTCCTCCCAATTCCAGTCTGATTTCTTGCTTTTCCCTGTCTAATTCCATCTATCTCTCGAGTTATCATCATACCTACATCAGGAGTGTGACACACAGGCACAGGCACAGGCAAGGCATTGGCACGAAGCGCGGCGCGCACGCGGCCATGCAATATATGCAACCTGTTGGGGCAAGCAAATTTGAACGAGACCTGGGCGAGCGAGAGGGAGAGGAGCAAACATACTACGGGTCTATGGTGCAGCAGAAACCGACGTCTGGCTGTAAACCAAAGCTTCCACCTGCCTTTCGTGCTCCGTGTCGCCCCAGCCCCATCCCACGCCGCCCTTTAAACGTGTCAGCAGCGAGCGTGAGGACTGAGGAGTGAGGATGGGCCTGACTGAGTGCCAGCTGCTACCTAGACTGAGCAGTGTGATCGATCGCCATGCGTGTATGCGGCGGCGGCTACGCGCGGGGGCCACCACTCCGGCAGTGGCCTCTTCGTCGTCGTCGGGGCACCGCAGCCGCTGGCGTCAGATCCATTGCTTGACGCGCAGCGCGCGCAGCTGGAGTGGGCGATGGCAGCGATGACCACCGTGGTCTTCGTCGCCAGCGTGTCCTACGTCCTGCTTAACACCATCTTCGGCTGCTTCTGCACCGGCGCCGCCGCGGCCCGGCACCAGCAACCCGGCGGCGGTGGCGAGACTCCGGCCGCCGTCCAGGAGACCAAGCGCGTGCTCGAGGAGATCCCCATGGTCGTGGTGCAGGTGCCAGTGCCATGGGACCCTGGCAGTGCTGGTGCCGCGGAGGCGGAGGAGCCGGGAGAGTGCGCGGTGTGCCTGGCGGAGTACGCGGCCGGGAAGGAGGTGCGCGTGCTGCCAGCATGCCGCCATGGCTTCCACCGTGAGTGCGTAGACCGCTGGCTGCTCACGCGCGCGTGGCCCACCTGCCCCGTCTGCCGAGCCCTCGTCGCCGCGCGCGCCGACGCGCTCGACGCCATGGGCCACGCCACCACCGGCGATATCGATGCCGCGCTTCCTTAGATGACAGCAATCTGGTAATGGTGTTGAGCTCTCTCGGTCTTGCTGCTGTTAGCACTTAGCAGACGAATCTCAGGCAAAAGAAGACGAGAACATTCATTAATTAGATCAACGTCTCTTCTTCACAATTTTCTTTGGAGCTTGCTAACGTACGCCTGCGCGGGCGCCCACGCGCGCGCACACACCTCCGTCGCCTTCTTCCCCGGCTTTCTTCCTCCACTCCGGCCTCCTCGCCCCCGCCGGCAGCCACCGCCCGCCGCGGCGAGCTAGGGTTTCGTCGAAGCTCCGGCGAGTTAGGGCACGCGCCCTAGCTCGCCGGAGCTCCGACGAAACCCTAGCTCACCGTGGCACCACCTTCCCTGCCCCTCCACCGCCGCCAGGGCCCCTAAACCGCCCGCCTGCATCCCCACCGCCTAGCCTACCTTCCTCCCAAACCCCCTTTCCTTCCAAACCCGCCGGAGTTGAGGGAGATGAGAGGAAGAGCTCGCCGGAGTTGGGGGAGATGAGAGGGAGAGCTCGCCGGAGGAGGAGGAAGCGGAGAAGAAGACTTACCTCACCGGATCTGCAATGGCTAGGATTGGATCCGCCGGATCCGCAATGTCCGGGGCCAGATCCATGGCTGCCGCCATGGCAGCCGTCGATGGCTGGCGTGGTGGGCTCATTGGGGGAGGAGGTTGCTAGGAGGAGGACGGTGGGGAATAGGCCGCCGGTCGCCGGGGAGGTGCTTGCCAGTCGCCGTCGCCGTCGCCGGTCCTAGGAAGAGGGAGGGAGAGAGAGGGTGGGAGGAAGAAGAAGACCGCGTGTGGGTGTGCGCGGGCTGGGGCGGGTGGGAGGAAGCAGACGACTACGTGCGGGTGTGCGGGGCCTGGGGCGGGTGTAAGGGCGAACTCCCGTGAGCATGCGCGGTCTTCTATTAGCATTTAGGATTTTCTTTTCTTTGCTACATTAATGATGATGATAGTAGTTGATTAATGGGGTGTAGCGTTGGAATTACTTGCCCGTGTTTTTTTGAATTTTGCTGGGATGCATAGCGGTTGGGAGCTTGTACCTCGGATGGTACGGTACGAGCGTGTCCATTCCAATCTGAGTTCGGTCTAGTGTAGTAGGTTTTTTCCCTACATGAGGAAGAAACCCCATGTCTATTATAGCATAACGCAGAGTTGGATCAAACATATCCCTGTGTTGCTCGCCTCAAAAACCCGATCGAGTCAACATGGCAGCACTAGGAGTCGATACAGCAAACGGCGGAGGGCAAACAATATATGTTGGCATGGTGGAACTCCTGGAGGCGCAGATGGAACGGCCAGTGAAGGAAGGGAGCCGATTCACTCTTCGCCCTTGTGGCCTGGGAGCTCCAGATTGAGCGCAATGTGCGTTGCTTCCGCGGCGCAAGCAATGCTATCGAGCTAATTCTTAAGAAGATTAAGTGCGAAGTCGACAGGTGGATTGAAGCGGAGAATTCCAGGATGAGTAGCCTAATACGCGAGTAATCCCACTAATACCCTAGTATTTCGTTGTAACCACTCTCTTTATTAATACAAAGATATGTATTTAAGAAAAATATATGTAAGTTCGTATGACACCTGCATCAATTATTCATTTTGAAATCAGCCATAACCCATGGACTAGAAAGACCATCTTGCGAGCGGCGAGCTAGTTCCCCCACATTGATGACGACCTATTTTGGAGGGCTCTCGATCCCCACCTTTGATCCTACTCCTATGATGGGTCATGTGTGACACATGACCTATAGTAGGGCTCTTTCTCTTCGCGCGGATGGGTCATGTGTCGACGCAGTTGTGGACCGCCGTCAGAGAAGAAGGGTTCTAGGGTTAGGGTTCCTAATCACATAGGTGGGTCTAGAAGTTGGCTTAGATGGCCGCGGCACCAGCGGCGAGTGGCAGGATAGTGGTGGTGGATGGGGTAGGAGGGAAGGGAGCGTTGTGCCTCATGCAGTCAACGAGTGATTTCGGCACCCGCTGTGGTGGTTCCACTTATGTAGGATACGTGACAAGCGTTTGAGTCAGTTTTTAGTTCTCCATCGTTTGAGTCAGTTTTTAGTTCTCCAACAAGACTTGACCGTCGAGTGCGTCATTCAGAATAAAATAAATTATGCCCTTTTCAACCTGGGTCGTTCGTATGATGGTTGACTATTTTGTATTTACTATGATGATGTATTATTTTAGTGTAATGCATCAACTCATGTTTGAAGAGTCAGTAAGCTTTTCATAAAAGCGAAGAGTCCGGAAGGAAGAAGTCAAGAATTTGAATTTTAGAATCGAAGGTTCATAATATAAGACTTCTCGGCTCTTATCCATTTTTTGAATGAATACATCATTCAATTTGGCAGGAACAAAACAATTAGCATTAGGCTCGTTCAACTGGAATGTGTATTATCCATATGGGAGATCCTCCAATCGAGAAGATCCATCGATCTGAGACAAAAAGAAAGGGCCCATTTTCTTTACTTATTCAGTTAAACCAAGGATTCGTTATGGAAACAGATAGTAACAACCATTTCATCAGACATGCACATGTTTGATTATCCAAATTGGAATAGTTTATTTATTGGGTGAGTCCTTCTCTTCTCATTTCAAGATCGATCATCTCGAGTCTCGGGCTGAATAACCTACTCTTCCTCTGATCTGTAAAGATAAATTTCAATACCTCCTTGTCAATGCAGTGAGGCAGGAAATCAAGGTGAATTTCTTGTTCTCCAGTTTATTCTGTCTGTGCAGCATTGCTTGCCTGCATTTGATTGTGCTAGTTCTATTTATTGTTGCAAGAATCGCTTGAGGAAGTTTGCCATTGTGAGACGGTTAAGGCCACCCCTAAACTCCTGGACCAGTTTACCAGTGCTAATACTTTTCCCCCACATCTTTAAAACAACCATTGTAGATTCTAGCCGAGAAGACCGGGAATGTTACTTCAAAATAAAATGGATTGGATCAATTTTATTAGGGATCCTCTAATAAAAGTATGGGAGCAGGAACCCCACTTGGCGAAATAACTCCTGCCTATATTTGGGTAGATCTTGTAGAGAAAAGGGCGAAGTGCGACAGACGGGTTGATGAGAGGAATGGAAGTGATTGACACGGAAGCTCCTCTCAGTGTTCCAGTCGGTGGAGCTACTCTCGGACGAATTTTTCATGTTCTTGGGAAGATGATCGGTTTCTGACAATTTGCATACATTGGTTGCCTCCGGAGGTTATTCATCAAATGCCAGGACTGACCGGGTCCACTGGAGGAACCATCAAGGGGACAATAGAATATAGCTACGGTTTAGGGAGAAGTGTGGGGAGATTTTGGTCCATCAAAGCAATTCAGCACAAAGTGAGATTATTTGTGGATGATTTAGAGACTATCCATCCTTGTTGTCCCTCACCTCATGTATAATGTATTACTCTCAAATAACCACAGGCCATTGATCTAAATGATTGTTTATCACATATTACCTTATCGGTGGTAATAAAACGACGAAATATAAATATTAGCAAAATAGGTAAAATGTCTCACAATAATTAGATATAATTTTGATATTCTATTAGATCTAACCTGCATGTATGAATAGTATGATGTAAATTGTAATAAACAATTAGAGTTCACAAAGTGATATATCGTGTTAAGATGATTTTAAACATTGTTTGTAACATTTTTTCTTCACATAGGTTTGCATTCACTTCACTAGTGTGCTAAATGATATTCCACATAGGGGTCATACACGTATATCCATGCTTAACCCTTTTTATCTATACCTAATACTTAAGAGGCAAAGTTTCTCCTCTGGATTATTTTTGTCCGTCCATTCAATCGAGGCCTAACCGTCGGCCCACTCCTTATTTCCGCTCGACACAGCCCAGCATATGCACCTTCTATCGCTCTTTCCTGCCTCCGTCCCGTCTGTCCTCCGACCCCCGCGCAACGGTAGATGTACGGTCGTCGTGGGCACTTGGCCTGAGGGAGGATGCATCGCTTGAGCACGCAGCGCCACCACCACCGCCACCCCATCTCGCGTGCAGTGCCATGCGCCGTCGATGGGTCAGCAAGCTCGCTCTTCTCCCCGCGCCGCCGATGCATCGCCTCGGTGCCCTGGTGCTGCGTTCTCCGAAGAAGACGGCGCCACCGGGGTGAATCGGAATCCAGCGCCGCCGCTGCCCCGGTCTCACGTGCAGCTGCGCCCCTGCCGCGGCCTCCGCCTCCTCACGGTGTCCTGCTGCTGCGTTCTTCCGAGAAGATGGCGCCACCAAGGTGAATCGGAATCCAATCCAATGGAACAAAGACACCATGGAAACCAATCAAACGAGGAAAAAAATCGTTATCCAGTCGAACGCCAAAGGAAGCACCAGCACACGGAACAAACGTGGACTCTGCGTTCTACACCTATAGCCCTTCACACTTTTTTTTTCCTATTTATAAAAGGTGAGAAGACATTGGGATATCCTATTTATTCGAGCTTTGAATCCTGATCTGGCCAAGTTCTACAAATCCAGAAGCTCCTCATCTCGCCTTCGAATCCTGATCCCGCCGAGCTGAACTAGACCAAGGTTTGCTTCTTGATATCACTATTTATTCCTATTCTTCGTACGTACGGCTGAGTATTTTTTTTCTTTTTCGTTTGCTCTTGTATACCGGCAAGAGTAGTTTCGTATATTTTTTTAACATTACTTCGTATCCCTGTGGATCCACTAGGTTTCGAGCTGAAAGACCAAGCTTTAGCTTCTTGATATTGCTATTTCTTCCTCTTCTCTAATTCATACCGCTGAATATTATAATGATTTTTTTCATGTCCTTTTTGCTTACTATTATTGTACATACTATGATAATATGAAGGATTGAATCCAGGTGAAGGTAGTAATGTTTTGCAGGTTTGGTCTTCTGTTTTCTTTGAAAGATCCAGGATGATTACCGGCTTATATTAATAAGATAAGAGAAGAATTACATGTGCAAGATGTGCGCACAGGTACCAGAACCGGCAGACTGCAGGGTCTGGATGATTACTAAAGTAGATTGCCTCATTTGTATGGAGAATTTGAGTTTGCTAATTACAGTGGCAAAATATTTGGTATGCAAGTTCCTATTTCTTATCTTGTGCTCTTCTACTTATGCTAAATGAGTAATCGTGCAGCCTGCTAATTGTTGGATCTTGAGGTGTACGAATGTTGGATAATTCCACAACAAATAAATGATGTTGGATATAGAATTCAAGATGCCTGAATGACAGATAGATAACTTTTAGTTTGACTCAATTATAATCTACAAATACTTCTCCATAGTTTTTAATAGTGCATACATTTGATATAGTAGTTAATTATAAATGGTAGCATCATTGCTCCCTTTTGAAATCACTTTTTATTGATTGATTTGTTAGTGTTGTTTATTGATCTTGTGGTAACGACACTTGTCAATTTTATGGGCTCTGCTAGAAGCCTAATAATATTTATCGTCCATGTTGCCCTGATGTATATGTGTTCCAATCGAGTTGATTGTTTTCTGGTCAGTGCAAATGACTATTTTTGCCAGTCATACTTGGGTGTGTTTAATTTCGGCTTAGATTAAACCCATGAACAATTTCAATTTCCCTTGATGAATCTTTCATAATTCTTATAGAATGGAGGGACGAGTTAGAAAAACTCGCATTTAACAATGATATATGGAGTCCAATTGCTACGTTCAACATCGTTACAGATATGCTAGCTCTTCTTATTAGCAGAGCAAAAGCCGATGGTCAGATAAGAGGTGTCGTCCCCCACCTTATAGATGATGGTCTGTCCATACTACAATATGCAGATGACACCATTATCTTTATTGATCATGACCCAGAACAAGCACAGAATCTGAAACTGTTGCTTTGCGCTTTTCAACAGCTATCTGAGCTGAAGATCAACTTCCACAAGAGTGAAGTCTTCTGCTATGGTGCAGCTAAGAGATGGAATCCTTTTATACTAGTCTCTTTGGATGCAACGCAGGGGAATATCCCTTTAGATATCTAGGAATCCCAATGCACCATAGACAACTCCTGAACTCTGAATGGAGAAAGGTGGAAGATCGTTTTAAACAGAAACTCTCTTGTTCGAAAGCAAAATACCTGTCATATGGGGGTAGACTAGTTCTGCTTAATTCAGTCTTAAGTAGCCTGCCTATGTTTATGATGTCCTTTTTTGAGATCTCTAAGGGGGTCATTAAAAACCTGAATCATTATAGATCAAGGTTCTTCTGGCAAGGCTCCTCAGATAAACATAGATATCGCCTTGCCAGATGGGACATCCTTTGCCGTCCCAAGGACCAAGGAGGATTAAGTATCCTAAATTTACAATTGTAAAATAAATGCCTTCTAGCCAAATGGCTGGTTAATCTGCTAAACACAGAAGGCATATGGCAATCTTTTTTACGGAATAAATACCTAACCTCCAAGAGCCTAACTCAGGTGGCAGCCAAACCCAATGACTCTCATTTTTGGAGAGGCCTCATGCATATCAAAGATGAGGTGCTGGCTAATGGTTCGTTCGATATTAAAGATGGAAACAACATTAGGTTTTGGGACGACACATGGGTAGGAGATAAGCCTCTGAAAGTTAAATATCCATCTTTATATAATATAGTACGGGATCCTCATGCAACAGTCTCAAAAGTGATGACTACTAGCCCACTAAACATCTCTTTTAGAAGGGCTCTGGTGGATAATAAACTTACAGAATGGCTTAGTTTAGTAGCACGGATCTCAAATGTCGAATTGGTGGAAGGTTCGGATTACTTCAGATGGAGTTTAACCAAATCTGGTTTATTCTCTGTCCGCTTTATGTATCTCTATCTTATAGATACACAAATACCTTTTCGTCATAGGAAGATCTAGAAGATAAGAATTCCTCTAAAAATTAAAATCTTTCTTTGGTTCTTGCAAAGGGGTGTCGTCTTAACCAAAGACAATCTCGCTAAGAAAAATTGGAAGGGGAGTCAGAAGTGCATCTGCTGTAATGGGAATAAAACTATCCAACACTTGTTCCTAGACTGTCCCCTTACCAAAATGATTTGGAGGACTATCTTTTTTGCTACTAGTTTGACCCAACCAAGATCAATCACCCACATGTTTGGTAGTTGGCTGACTAATCAAAATAAAAGGATTAGAAATTTGATTTAGGTAGGGGTGGCTGCCATGTTTTGGGCTATCTGGAGATACCGTAATGATGTTGTTTTTAATCAAATGAAATCTAACTCTATTATGCAGGTAATTTTCAGAGGAGCGTACTGGTTACACTCTTGGGCCCGGCTGCAGCGTGATGAGACAGCCAAGGACGCGCTCTCAACAATGAGCAAGAAATTGGAAATTATTGCTTTAGAGATATCCAATAAAGGATGAAAACATTTATATTGTTTGAACTAGCGTCCTGGTAGATCTATAAGACTATGGCTTTCTCATTTTTTTTCCTCCAAAACTTGGTAATAATGGGCTGTGTACATCCTTAGATGTAGAGGCCAGATATTTGTTTTATCCATTATCTAAAAAAATGTGTATCGGGTTCCGTTGCAACGAACGGGCATGTTTTGCTAATTTTACTTAACCCTCTTATGGTAGGCTCAGCTTTCACTCATAGCAAATAGAAAAAAAAAAGAATCATTTGAAACATAAGTGTTGACGTGACATGTACATACATGTACAGATAGCGCTAATTTGATAATTCAGCTGGCCCTCATTTATATATTTTGAAAAGTTGAAGCGACAGATAATTACTCCATGGTAACCTATACTGCAACGAAATTTCAAATATTTCCTTTTGTTGGTTAACCTTGGCTTCCAATTTGTTCACAGTTAACACACGCTGATACGACTTTTAGTGCCACCACACCTATAATTTAAACTCAAGAATCATGCCTGAATTTGATACTTATACACAATATTACACAAATGGAACAACGTACATAGGTAGATCATGTTATATCCTACAGAATGAATCAGGCAGCGGACCATATCACGTGTTTTACACACAAATTCACTACAATCCACAAAAAGACCCCCAGATGCCAGATCAAACCAACGGAGAATAACAGTACAGAAATGACCATCCAATCCCAAAAACCAAAGCACAGAAGGGAATTAGGGAAAGAAACTAAAAGCCAAAGCCCAGTGTCACCAGAGCGAACAAGGCCATGCACGCGGCCACTCTGCCGCTCTCGGTTCTTGTTCTTGACCACCCACCGGCGCTGTCCTCCAACGGCTGCTCCCCGCCGTTGAGCAGCTGCGGCTGCTGGCCGAACACGCCCTGCCCCGCCTGCTGCTGCCCATAGCCGTAGGGGGCAACGGGCTGCCCGGCTCCGGCTCCCGCTCCCGCGCCGTGGGCGCCCGGCGCCAGCGCGTCCGGCAGCGGCGGCGAGGCTCCAAGGGGCAGCTGATGTGGATGCCCGTGCGGCGGGTGTGGCATGCCGACAGGAGATGGTCCTGAGAAGGGCACGCTGCCAGGTGGTCCTGGCTCGCCGAATGGCGTGGTCGTGCCTGGGGCTGTGTCTCCGGTCGCCGGCGGGGCGGCGAGTGGCACGCCGAATAATGGTGGCATCGGCGTTTGAGGGCCAAAGGTGGCTGGAGCCGGAGGCGGCGACGAGTACAGCGGCTGGTCCGGCAACATGTCAGCTGGCGGGGGTGCCAGCAGCGGCTGGTCCGGCGAGTCGGGAGACGCGTAAGCTGGCGGCGGTGGCACTGGCAGCGGCAGGTCCGGCAAGTCGGGAGACGCGGGCGGTGGCGGTGGCAGTTCGCGTGGTGCCGTGTCAACTGGCGGCTGGAACGGCAAGTCCGGCAAGGTCTCGAGTGGCGGCGGCGTCACGAGTTTTGTGGCGGTCGACAGCGGTGGGAGCGCCTCCATCGAAGGCGCGGTCGTCGTTGACACCGGCGGCAAGGGTGCCCCGCACTGCTGCCCCGTCCATGGCTCGCCGCTCGCCGTCCACACCGTCACACCTTCCTTGCTAACAATCCTCATGTCGCCACCGTCGTCAAGGCTCAGCGTTCCCGGATCGGCGTCGACCCCGGTGTCCCACAACGAGTGCCCTCCGGCGAAGAGCTCTAGCCCCACCGGCGAGAACGCCAGGTCGCACGCGTCAGCGCCGCCCACCGGGGTGCAGTCCGACTCCCACACGCTGCCGCTGCCGCTGGCGCCGGTTTGCTGGACTTGGACATAGCACGCGTCGCCGCCGATCCCGCCGGCGGCGCCGTCCACGGCGCGGCGGAGGTACGCGGCGTACGATCCGGAGGGCGAGGTGAGGAACGGCTGCGCGCCCTGGCCGTCGATGTCAGGAACAATGGCCGGCGCGACGGTGGCGACGACGACCTGCTGCTCGGTGCTCCTTGAGATGTAGTTGGAGGAGATGGCAATGGAGCTGGAGATGCGTGCGAGGATGAGGAGGATGGCGAGGGAAGCCATTGTAAGATCGATCTGGTGAGCTAGGCAATGCGAGCAGCAGAGGGGTTTTGAAGCGGGGCAGAAGAGGGTTTGGTACAGCTTTGTGCTTCTGCGTAGCAACTCCAGTGTAGTGGAAGTAGGAGAGAGGCGAACACTGCATGGAGCAGAGGGAATCTCAGTCCTAATCCTGTTTGGTCTAGGTTTTGGTCAGTTAAGATAGATCATGCTAGCGTGGCTTAGTGCAGTTGATTGAGAGGCCAAGGGCATGGGCTCATGGCATTCTTATTGTGCTCAGTGCTCACCTGTTCCAATAGATGATATACTAAGCTGCCACCTGCAGAACTACAGAAAGCCAAGCCTTTCTTTCAAAAGATTTCAACAGTTCAGGAGGGTTTGTACTTTGCCGCCGATAGCTTGATAGACTCGCACTCGCATAATAAACAAAGAGAGAAATTAAATCATATCACCAACGAACCCTAGATATTTGTCGTCAAGCATGAACCTTTCTAGCAAACCAATAACACCACGACTAATAGCATAGAACATAGATACATCTATACGACATGAGTTATCGATGATGTGCACCGAAGGGTGGTAACAATGGCAGCAACTATGAGATGAATTCGCAACAGTAAGGTTTTAGGGGGGGAATGGGAAATATCATCAGTAAAAGTACAGATTTCACATATAAGTATCAAAGAGGAGAAAATTTTGGTACAGTAATACAGTTCTAATTTTAGCAGGACATGTTTGCAAACGCTAATAATCTTTGCTATTCTAGTCCTCACTTGCCATTCTCATACCCTTTGAGTGCTGGTAATTTCAGACATCCACAAAGTACAAATAATTTAGCTCCCTGTGTATGATGGTCCACGCTAATCCCCATGGATTGTGTAACGTTCCCACTTTTTTGTTGGGTCATAGATCTGCAAGGTAATTTGAGTCATTAGTGAATGAACAGAACTGTTGCCAAACCCTGTCAACAGAATCGAGGTTATTAAGCCTGAAAGAAGATAGACAAAATTGTCAAACCTCCCATCTTGATGCTGGGAATATATGCTTATTTTTCTCGTACCAATGCCTTTCTACGACTTTCCCAGCGTGAGACTGCAGTTATCAAACATGAGTTTAGAATGCAGCATAGCATATGGGAAACTGAAAAGTACAAACAAGACATTGTGAAACGTCAGTCACCTCATCTTTTTCTTTTGTTGCGTCAGCAATGGTACGAACATCCTCATGAACGTCAAAATGGAAAAGCTGTCAAGAGAAATCAGAGTCATTAAATGTTTAGATTCTAATGCCATGAAGAAATAATTCATCTGGAATAACAAAACGATCTCTTTTAAGCATCTGTAAGCAACTAAAATTACATAATCATTTGTTTCAGATCTAGTATTATTAAAACTGTGAACTAACGAGGTCAAGGAACAAAGCCTTCCTTGATGAAATGAAAACAGTGATCAGTTATAAGCTGGAAACACCAATGGTAAAAAGGAACTGCACAGTTGTTTTTCCAAAAAGCTAGGAAAAGCTTCAGAACAAACAACATGTTTTAAGAAGAATATATTAACATCACAAAAGAAAGAAGAATTACCGGTCCGCTCTTGCCCCTCGCTTTGTTGATAATTAATTCATAAAAGCTGTGTTGCTGTCAAACAAATGAGAGAACATGGAATCAGAAAATGGTTGGACTTACTTTAACAGAACTTTATAGACTAAAGGAGAATGAACACATACATGAGGGATGATAAGATCTTCCTTCACATAAAGTAGATTTTCAACTGAAGTTGTCCGTACTTCACGGAATTCAGGGGCAAGCTGCTGTTGGACAGCCCTTAGGAATTCTCCAATGCTGTCACCTTTACGTACCTGGCATCGTAGTAGGCTTTGATTTCATTGTACAGTCCACGGATAAAAAACTCAGAACAGGCAAATAAGAAGCAAGTTCACCGCTGATTAGAAATTAACCTGGATAACTCTCCTGTGCCCAGTCCCATCCCAGTAACTGTAAGTAATTGAAAGAGGTTCATCTGGAATGTGACATAAAATGGTTAATCGGTTAGGAAGAAATTTTACCCAAAAATTGTGACGCATAGTAGGTTAATTAATTTAAAGGTGAGTAGTCCTATCAGATTGTAGCATTACTTTTGATCAATTCCTGCTCACGCGACCACTGCTTCTTCAGTCGTTCTCGTTCTGCTTGTTCCTCTGCCTCCCTTTCTCTGAAGAATCACTCTTAGCAAACAGCTTGCAGGTCAAACAAAGCTTGGAAATGGAGAATCAATCAATACTCCTAAGTGGTAGTCATAAACTAACAAAAATACCTATCGGGTAAAAAACTTGTCTCGACAGTTGGATCCTTCCCAAGTTTGACAGGGCCATTTTTCTTGGTTTCTTCTGTGCAGAGAAGCAAGAATATGTTCATATTAGCTTAAAATTATCTCTATAATTCTTCAGTAATTTCAAGTAAGAAAAGTTTAAAAGTCAATGCACAGAGAAACATTGCTGTTGACACTGGGCAAGGATTGAGAAATTCTACATATAGCCTTGTACAAGACCCTGTTTAATTCACTTGGGTGTTTCTCTACAGGTGAACTATACATGAAATGATCTAAATTATCTAAATTAGCAGTATCATGAAGACAACAAGGTTATTGCCACAGTTGCATCAATCAAAATTCATTTCATAAAAAAAAGGTCAATGCAGTAGACAGAGATGTATGCAGCACGCCCCAAAATGAACAGATCTGCTTGAGAAATACACATAAATGAGGTAAGAAAAAAATAAAAAAAAAGTAAGACCACATATAGGTAAGAAGGACCATACGTTTGTCAAAATCATCTTCATCACTTCCATTCTCAATGTCGTCACAAAAAGATAAACGTGGATCACCCTTCACTCTCCTCTTTTTCCTTTTCTGCATTTGCAATTCTTCTTCTCTGAAAGACACAACACATTATTGTTTGGCTGAGGGAAGGAATACAAAGATAGTTATGATTTTACCAGGCGTGGATTCAAAGTTCAAACTTACTCTTGTTGCAGCTTTTGAAGTTTTTCTTTCTCTTCTTCCTCGATCTTCGTTCGAATGTTAACCCTCTACTCGGGTAGAAGGACAATAAAGACAATAAATTAGATGGAAAATCCCAGTGTTCAACAAATAAGCCGGCAAATAATGATGTATATGAATGAATGAATTGGCTAATTACCTTCTCGACATACTGCTCCCTGGTGACGAGACCAACTGTTTCCTTCTTAAATGCAGTCTCAAGAATCTGAATGTAACAGCAATTAGCCTTAACTTAGTAAAATTCAAGGGTATACACGAACCACAGTAATAGCCTACTTACAGAAATTCAAATAGTTTCTAAACGAGTGAAGAGGCGTATACATGTTGTATAAGTTAAAAAGACATAAATCAGCCTACACGACATCAAAACACACACAAAAAAACTTAACAATTGGTCAATTTAGCAATAAGATGTGAGTGAATACTGAATCGGACAGGGGTAAGAGCTAAACGGAACAAAAAAAACTCTAGCTGATTCTGCTAAATCACATATAGAGATATCCAGTTAGGTTACAGGCGATTACAAGAGAAAAGAGACGAATCCTGAACGACAGTGGCTACAACTGAGCGTCTCTTCCCCTTGCTCGTAGCTTGGTGTGGGCAATGACAACGCATCGACAGGATTAAAGGATTTGGCAGCGAGACGGACAGGAGGGGATGAAAGCGAAGCGAGCGGCCGTGACGGCGATTACCTCGGAGGTGCTGGAGCCGAACTGGAGGAGGCCGGGCTGCCCGTCCGCGGACTTGTTCTTGAGCTCCTCGATCTTGCGGCGCTCCGCCTCGCGCTGCTTCTCCAGCCGCCGGATCTTCACCGCGTCCTGCGCCGTCCCCACGTACCCATCACCGAACCCCGACATCCTGCTCGACCTTCTCCTAGGTCAGAGCGGAGTTGCCAGCTGCGGCGAAACGCGCAGCTGCGGAACGGGGCTCTGGTGCGAGGGCGAGCCACCTGCAAGCTGCAACTGCGGCCTGCGGCACCGGCCAGCCGCCGGGGTGCCAAAGTACGTGGGCCTAACCGACTTGACTAAGTTGGGCCACGTCTTATTAAGGGCCGAAACAGCCCAACAGGAAACAGATGATTGCCTCCTCGTCGAATTTGCACTCGTTTTATTTCATTTCATCCGAGAAAAGGTTACGCTTATTCATTAGCTCTTCAGTGGAACAGCATATACTGATCGCATATGCATATTTGTTATCTACTGTTGAGAGATGTGGCCTGTGTATTGAAACTATTGATGTAGGGAAACAAGTACGTACAACAGAAAGAGGTGAAAACCCGCATTACCTGCCCGGGCACAGCGATTTAACTACTAGTACGTACTATCGAGAACGATTCAATAACAATAACAAAAACAGGAGAAGTTTAACAGCCATATACGAATGTTTAAAACAGGCAGGGGCCACATCGGATATACTAGGTTCTAAATTATAGTCTTTTTTTTTCATCCTTAGTCAAATTTCTTTAGTCTTGACTATTTATGTATGCCAATGTATTAATTTTCTAAGAAACCTGTCAAAGTTAAAAGAAAATTGATCTAGGATAAACCTAAATTCGAACGGATGGAGTTTAATAACCTATATATAAAAAGACACATAGCGCGCATAAATTATTCAGAATCCTGTTGCCAATAATAGACACGACGGTAGGCATAGGCGAAGAATTTAGCTCCTTTGACGAATCATCAGGAGCTAAATCATCAGATAGCTCCTGATCAATTTTGGCTTCCACGAGGAGCTGCAAAACGCAGGCACATAGCAGCACAGTATTCAGTCTTCAGACATGAGATATCACTTAGCAACCGTAGCGCGAGAAGCAAGCAACGATCAAAGCTGAAGAAAAAAAAAATCTGAAACGATGTAGAGTAACCGGTACCTGCATGTTTCTCGGGACGATGTTGTCTGGCAACGGCCTCCCTCCGCTTGGCCATCCTCCTGCTCCTCCACTCCCTGGCCTCGGCCGCTGCCGCTGCCTCTTGGTCGCAGCTGCAGCCGGCCATGGCGCCGGCGCCGAGGGCCTCCTGCGCTGGCATGCGAACCTGATGTGTGGTCGGGCCAGAGGAGGAAGACGAACCCGCCCCAAGACCAAGAGCCAGCAGAATGTCCCCGAGGCTAACCATGCGGCCGTCACGCGCCACTCGGCCAGACTCCGGCTGTCCATCGTCTTCGTCTTCATCTCCCAGCATCTCTTCAACGAGATCGTCTAGGAAAATCTTGTCGACGGCCGAGTGGTCGAGGACGCCGGCGTCCAGGAGGAACTCCTCGAACGTCTTCTTGCCCGTTGACGTCGTCACCCGCGGCGGCTGCGCCTGGGCCGAGCCGCTAGCTGGAGACGCCGCCGGCGGCATACCTGGGCGCTGCCGGCGCTCTGGTGGCGGTGGCGCCCAGCCCAAGCTCGTCAGTCCTCCACCGTCAGGCTGCTGCACCTGCACGGGAGGCGCCCAGCTCCCTGGCCAGCCAGAAGGAGGAGGAAGAAGCATGGGACCCGCCTGGCTCGTGGCGCCATAGCTGTTCGTCGCAACCGGCGGAGCTGCCGCCACGCGCGCCGCTAGCTCCTTGCCGTGCGGCGGCGGCGGCACCGGCACAGCCGCCGTGCCGGTGCCGCTGAAGTGTCGGAGTGGCATCGCGTTCGGCACACCGGCCTGTGGCATGGTCCCGCGGGGGCCGGGCTGGATTATCTCCGGCTGGAAGTGGAAAGCCAGCGGCACCGGCGTATACGCACTAGGAGGATGGCCTAGCTGCGGAGTCCTTGCGCCGGTAGAAGGATCGCATTGGTTCTCCTGGAAAAGGGCCTGACTTGCCTGAGCGCCGATGGTGGCCGGAGTCGGAAAGGACGGCGTGAAGTGGCCCGACAGGTTGCTTGGACGAGCAATGTGTCCTCCTGATTCTCCTTGATGCGCCATGCCTTCGGATTTGAGAGCTGCTTATTCGATGATAAGAAAACACACACACACACACGCACAGGCAAAATAAAACAATGAGGGGAAGATCGAGAGACATTCTTCAAAATTCTTATTTTCTCCGTTCATGGATCACGATAGGTAAGACCGTAAGAGCAGCTCCAGTGCATGTGAAACAAATAGAGTGATGAAGAGAGAATCAGATAACAATTTCATATATACGCTAGAACAACCGAACCATGCCAAACGATTCTTCAGTTTAACGCAAGAGCAATAAAAAAGAACTGCAAAGTAGAGCAATGCCCCTTCCCTTACAAATGAATCGAATGACCTGACACATGCGTCACGCTGGAGTTTGGAGCCGCTCTAATGGGCTGTTTGGTTGGTTTGGGCCCGGGCATGGCCAGGCAGATGATCCTGGCCCAGGTATCAAAAAATGGGATGTCGGGAGTGTTGCATGGCCCAGCTGGCAGCTCACCAAGGAGCCATCCAAACAAGTTCTAAGAAAATTCCACAAAATCTCTTACTCTTCCCTATGGATAGAAAAAGATGACAATTCTAGCATATCTCCTATCACATCTCTTATCTCTATATTCTTTAGAATATTTTCTAAATCCACAACCATCAATCCTAACGGAAGGAGAGACCTCTCTATCTCCTAAATCAAAGTGAGATTTTAGTAATCCGCTAGCGTAAAGGTCTCTCATATCCTTCTAGCATGCACCCCAAGCAGGCCCCTGACCCCAAGACTTTAGATGTTGTAACATGATTTGTTTATGGAGGGTAATAGATCATGTTGCATGGTGTTTGTTTTAGGCCACGTGTTATCGGATACCGACGTTATCGAACATGGGCTTTCACAAAAGTTGTAACGCTCTCACCATGACGTTATCCGACACCGAGTGGTATGTACCCACCTAATGTTATAACACTCCCACCACAACATTATGATTTATGATGCGATCTTTGGAAACCAAAACTTTCATGTACACTACATCTAAACTTGAAGAAAGCAACAAAATTAAAAAAGTTGAAATTATATTGCTCTTCGTTTCAAAAGTTATAATGAATCAAAACTTTCATGTGTTTCATCTAGGTGCCTTTTTTAGCTTAGAGAACTTCAAATCTCCTCTACTTATTAACCGAAAAAGGCACAAGCGCCTAGGCGGCGAAGATGAGAAGAGGCTCGGATCTGGTCTGATCAGGTGAAACCTAGATCTCACCAACCGCAAAGAACGCGAGTTCCTCTCCGCTGTAATTGTAAGGTTTTCGAAAAATGAAATTTCTCATAGAGGCCTGAAAACTAAACTCGAAAAGGGGAGAGGGCAACCGTAAGAACGTACCCGCCGATTGCAGTCTTGCTCGAATGCTCGCCCAAATCAGTCACCTTTCCCTTGCGCTTTGTGCGATATTTTTTTAGGAGGGGTGAAGATCTTCTAATCTGGGTTCAACTCTGTTTTTATAGACTGTTCGTCCACCTCTCTATTGAAAAGGTGATGTATCTGTTTGTTGCTAATTAATTTCAAATTTGTTCACATGCAAGTAACTGAGCTGACAGAGCTGTGAACCTGTGGGCTAGTCAGAGTGGCAATTGACCGTCGATCGCACATGCCATACCGATCTAACGACTGAGAAAACATATCTACACGCACCCCCACCCACCAGCCACCACTAACTGATATTAGCGTCCACAGAATGAATGAAGACCGGCCCCCGTGAAGCGTATTACAGCAATCAAAGAGTGGTCCCCACGGGCCTCGTTGGTCATTGGTAATGTACAGAAATCTCTCTGCAAAGTATACTTGCTGGGAGAGAGGATTCCATGAGAGCACGCCCAATGCAAGCATATATCCATGGTGGCCTCAGATAAAAAGCTCAGTTCCACGTAGATTATAAATTCCAAGGCTACTAAACTCACACCGAAAATCACAACTAGCTTTTGTGTCATCGTACTCTCCTTTTCTTTTTCCAACATTCACATGGCCCTTTCCATTAGTGTCTTTCGTATGAAACAGTAGTGACCTACAGAAGCTCCTCTGCAGGCCACTACCTTACCTCCACCATGGCATCCGAACCTAGCTGGCTGGTTCAGGCTACAAGTCATGTCACTGCGTTGGGGCTGGCCTGACATATCCTAAACATCTATCTGTAACAACCAATTTCATCTTTTATATATCTACACATAAACATATTAAATTGAGATTATCGAAGTATATATCATTGCAGCACGGCGCCCGTTTAGCTGTTAAGACCTTCTGCAATGTGAGAGTGGAACCTTAAAAGACGATGGGTCCCACAACCATCAAGAAGACATCGCTCTCCTTAGGCTGCAGCATAATGCTACCCATAGGCCCAACAGCTCTTATGGAGTTCACGCAAAAAAAAAAAAAGCAGCTCTTATGGAGTTTGTCCTTATTATCAAGTCTTGACACACGTTGTCGTATGATTTGATGATAGAAATAAAATATACTTTTACAAAGTTGACATCAGTGCAACGACTTGTTTCGCTCCCAAAATTTCTGGCATAGGCATCACTTGTCGCAGTGTGCAGAGCGATTCTCGAACCCTCTCTTTCCATTTCAGGCTTCACTCTAGGCTAATATTGTGGAGGGCCTAACAAGCTCCGAGCACCAAAGCCTCAGGCCTAGGTAATTAGGAAGGTGCTCATGAAAAAAGCTCGGTATTCTCCGGTGAACATGGAGAAGCCTGATGAGGCATCCTTTAAAGAATTTCAGCGCACCTTCGTAAAGTCGTTGTCCACTACTATGTGAGAAGCCATACATGTACTCTATCCTTGGAGACCACATCGAATAGGCTGAGCAGCCTCAAGCCTTGTTGTACCCACGGCCGCAAACTCTATTGTTGTATAGTCCTTTGTATGTGTTTTAGCTGCTAGGCTCTAGCCCTAGGAGTAGACATTCTTGGTTGTCCCCCTAGCGCCTTAGAAGACAACTTGGAACAGCCAGAGTTTGTCGTTGTTGTGTAACTTTAAAATTTTCATGTCCTCTTAATAAAAAAAAACAGGCTACAGCCTAATCGCAAAAAAATCAAAGTATATCTAAGTGCATTAATTTGAGTCCATATAAGCATATTTCAAAGCATAAGGGAATACCTAACCCATAAATGGTCTGCTGCCATATCACACCCAGACAACTAAACAAACAGTTTACACAGGTGATCATCTATTTGATTATCTATACTATTTAATGCATGGATACATCCAATATCAAGCATGATAATAAAATCTTAATATACAATTTTGTTGCTTCTTTGATAATAAGACCAAGATCTACCATTTCGACGCTGAATCAGTCACAAACTATGACACTAGCATCAAGTGCATGTATGACTGTACAATTTGTACATGCCAAAACACATAGTGATATGTCTAAAATGGCGATACTGATTTGATGCTAGTTATTCACTTAAAACGTCCACAAATCCATCTCAAGGGAAAACCAATCGAGGAGACCCACAGTGCAAATGTAGTAGGATTGGTGAGTCCGCCTAGAATGTCAGCAAATCTTATCGAGAGACATCCTAAATGACAAGGAGTTGAAACACAGAAATATATTAGGGTTAGAAAGAGTAAAACTAAAGTAGATTTATTTTTTAATCAATTTGATATATGCCTCTCTCAATCGGATGTTGTCGAGTACCCAACTATGGGGTACCCAAATTCAACGCAAAAACACACCTCCCAAATAAAGCCCGGCCCAAGAAGGCGCCAGCCAAGGCCCACGCGGGAACGGCCTGAAACGACCTCGATTTCCACGAAGGGAAATCCACAGGCTCGAATTGTAATTCAACAGATTGCTTGGGACAATCCATGAAATTACCCATATCTCAGTTGACACCAGGATCCATACAACGATAATTAAGTCTTACATAAACATTTATTACATCGCCACACTGGCGGAATCAACATTCAGAGAAGCTTTAGAAGATGCGGAAGCGATTCATCCTTCACGGCCAACTTGAGTGTAGCACGTGACCCTATTCCTCGTCGTCATCTCCCTCGAAGTCGTACTCATTCTCGTCACCTGACAGCAAATTTATCAGTACGATTTGTACTGGCCACGGAGCCCACCTATGCAGCATTTGCTTTGTGGAAAGTGGATGCAAGGCTATACAAGCAGACCTATAGGCTGAGGTTTTCCTATGCAGCTGTAAACAATGTTTATTTAGTCAAGTTTTATCACCAGTTAACACCATCATCCCTTTTCCCATCACCACACATCACATACACACACCTCGCTCTCATTCGACAGGCCCAACTCCCTCTCGGGCCTATCTCAGCGGCACACTACCACAACGGGTACACTGCCGGAAAAATGTTATCCAGGGGGAGAAGAGAACACTCACTACACTAGTAGAAGCTTCACAGGAAAGGTCCATAGCCAACAGGTTGGCATATGTATCGATCGATCAACCATACACTCTGCAGAGGTTTCACTACTCACAAGATTAGCCATCATAGGTGTTGCGCAAACACCTAGGCAGAATTCCGGGTGCTTGCTTGCCTAGGTCGATGCCACCCTACCACTCAGCCCTGGGATATTCCGGATCCTACACCGTTATGCTGAGACTGGGAGACACAGTACCGGGCCCATCCAGTGGTACTGTGCATCTAGAACGGAACGGGAACCCATCGACCGTCTCCGCCCACCCTTATCACCTTTCAACCTAGCAGTAGTGGCACCGTCCTACCAAGTAGTCCAGCCGTCTCCCGCCCATCAGAAGCGAGTGAGTAGAAAAGGATTCCCATGAACCTGAAACTAGTCCATCCTAGGTTTGACCAAGCAGGCATCTCCACTTAGGGGATACTCTCCCCGTGCCATCACAGCACCTCCGTTCACGGGCTTCAAACCACCAAGGCTATCCCACCCGGAACCTCCTCAACAACTTTACCCGCCACAGGTATCTCGCTTGGGGATGCCCAGGTTGCACCCCCGGCACGACTTGCCCCATGGGCTCGTCTCACATCCCACTTGGTCGACATCAACCCTTACCACGCACCCAAGACGCACGCAGCACTCTCTCCCAGTAGTTATAATCAGATATACACCGTCCCAATTCCACCACATAGCATATAGCAAGTAGTAAGTAGTGGAAGAGTAACAGTAAAATAAGCAGCAGCTAACCTAACAGCGGATAGCAGGGTAAAGTCTTATCAAGGCAGGGAATTCAAATATACTACCATGCAACCAATCCATACATAATCATAAAGCAATAGCAACAATGTCATTTGCAATGCGTAATAGGATCTAAGGATTTGGTGGGACGTGGCACCTTCGTAGTCGTCTCCTAGCTCTTGGAAGTACTCGTGGTCGTCTTCCTTAGTCAGATCCTCCTCCGGCTCTGAAATCGAACACGAAATAGTCGCGTCAGCGACTCCTATAGAGTATTTCAGAAAAATCCAATAAAACAAAGAGCCAAATGCACACAAGCATAGTCTTAGATTGTAGATCTCATTTTTCTGAGAATTTTGATATATGGTGCGCAATTTTTGGTCATCGTACGAATAAGTTATGAATTTCCGAAGATTATCCTATTTTCTGAAAATGGGAAAACTGGTCGGTTAATTAGGAGCAGCTCGGGATGTGGCGCGCGGGTCCAGTAGTGCGGCATGTGGCGCCTCAACAGAACACAGACCCGATGGTCGTCCAGGTGTTCGATGCTGGTTCCCAGAGAGTTGCCGGAGTTGGCGTAGCTCGGCGTGGCTCGGCGGTGGTCGGTGGTAGCTCGGCTGTGGTTGGGGGTATCTCGGCGGAGCTCGGCGGTGGTCGGGGGTAGCTCGGCTGTGGTTGGGGGTATCTCGGCGGAGCTCGGTGTAGCTCGGTTTAGCTCGGCGGGGCTCGGGCGATCGGAGATTCGGGGCGCCGAGGGTGCCGCTCTCCCGAGCTCTTCCGGGGAGGCTCGGGCGAATCGGAGATTTGGTGCGCCCGAGGGTGCCGTTCTCCCGAGGTCTCCCGCGGAGGCTCGGGCGAATCAGACATTTGGGCGCCCGAGGGGGCTGCTCTCCCGAGCTCTCCTGGGGAGGCTCGGGCGAATCGGAGATTTGGGCGCCGAAGGGGCTGCTCTCCCGAGCTCTCCTGAGGAGGCTCGGGCGAATCGGAAATTTGGGCGCCGAAGGGGCTGCTCTCCCGAGCTCTCCTGGGGAGGCTCGGGCGAATCGGAAATTTGGGCGCCGAAAGGGGCTGCTCTCCCGAGCTCTCCTGGGGAGGCTCGGGCGAATCGGAGATTCGGTGCTAGCAGGGTTCCAGGGCGTCTGTTCAAGGCGGCGGTGTCTCTCCGGTGTGGCGGTCGGTGACAGGGCGGCGATGGCCATATTTCGGCAAGACAGGGCTCGGCTTTCTAGCGGCGGTGCCGAGGCAGACTTGGCGAACCTCGGCGGCCTTTCTCCGCAGCGCGAGGCGACCGGGGGTACTCGGAACGGATCTTAGGCGAGGCGGAACCTGTCGGCGGCGATGTCGTCGCGACGGTGAGGTTCCGGCGGGGTTAAGGAGGTCTTCTAGGAGATGTATACGCGTCCAGGGTCCAAGGCGATGGTATACCAACTACCAATTTTGGCTACCGAGCTTTCCAAGGTGCTCGGTTGTGGCGGCGGCGTGTCGCCGACGACGGCGGAAAGCGGCATCGCGGCTACGACCAAGTATTGGTTCAATCGAATGCGGTCTTGTCAAATTGGTGAGGCCAGAGAGGCATACATCACTCTGGTGGCGAACTTAGCCATGGCATGACCTTCTTTTGGCTACGGCTCGCGGCGGCGCTCCGGTAAGGTCGCGGCGCACGCGGCCAAGGCGATTCAGGCTTCCTCTAGCGCTTAGATCCGCGTAGCTAGCTCAAGGGGGTCGTGGCGGTGCTCCACGACGTTCTAACCTGTACGGGTGCTAGTCGGATTGCTCGGAACGGGTGATTCGGCGTCGGAACGCGTCGGTGGTGAGCGCACTCCGCCGAGAACGCGTCGTGCTGCGTTCTCGGTCTAGCAAGCTTGTAGTCCGGGGGTTTTGGCTGGTCGAGTGAGTGCATGGTGCAGGTGATCTTCCCGAGCCGGTATAGGCTCGTGCCTGCGCGTCCCGAGGGTGGAACGCCATGGCAAAAGCAGGGCAAGGTTCGGTCATGGCGTGCGATGGCTCACCGTGGTGTCGGTGAAGCTAGGATGGCGGTGCAGTGGCGAGTCGGAGCCGTGCAGAGCGATCGCAGTGCCGTGCCGCTCCTCGTCCGCAGCTCGGCTTCTCCTCCGTGTCCGGCTCCGGCGTGCTCCGCGGCGGCGGCGCTCCGGCAGCTTCTCCTCCCCTGCTCCGCCCTTCTCCTACGCTCTCTCTCTCGGCTTGGTGCGGTGTGCCGGTCTGTGCTGCGGTGGCGGCGAGGGGAAATGAGGGTAGGGCTTCGGGGTGCTCCAATTTATAGGCGAGCTTGGCCAGCTCCAATGGCGAACGGTCTCGATTGCGCTCGGCCGATCGAAGGGCCGTGGCTCGAGTGGATCTAGGGCTCCGGATGGCGCGGGTTCGCTTGGCGGCCAAGAAAGGAGGGGACAGGAGGGGAACAGCGGGGTCCAGGGCTCTGCCATGCTGTCGGCTGTGGGACCGGGGTCACGCCATTCGCGTGACACCCCCGGCTGGCGCGTCGCCTTCGTGAGGAAGAAGAACAGTGGAGGCGAGAGTGGCTGACAGGCGGGGCCGGGTTGGCAGCGAGCGCGAGCGCGAGCGCGTGTGTGCCGGTCGCGCGCGTGCGCTGCCGAGCCGCGACGTGGGCCGCGCGCGGTGAGATGAGGAGAGGAAGGTCGGGCGGGCTCGGGCTGGCTTGCTGGCCGAACTCTCTTTCTCCTTTTCTGTTTTCAGTTTAGTGTATATATACATATATTGCCCATTTTAATTTATTGAGTAAATACAAACATAAATTGCAATAAATCCCAAATGTGATGCATAAGTTATTATTCTATGTGATTGGAATTAAAATGCAAACTACACTCCTTTATTTACCAATTTCATAATGAAACCTATATGCTTGCACAAGAAAAATGGGTTTTCTCAATAAATAAATGAAAAATTTTAATTGGTTGGGATTTTTAGATTGTGTGGATTTTTAGGGTTGTTACAGTCCTCCCCCCTCATTAGGATCTCGACCTCGAGATTCAGAGTTAACGTACCCATCGAAGAGGTAAGGAAACATAATCCGCAAGTCCGATTCTTTCTCCCACGTGGCTTCCCTTTCAGTGTGATTGCTCCACTGTACCTTGCACATCGGAATGGTTTTGTTTCGCGTCTCTTTGGTATCCCGTGCCAAGATCTTGATCGGATGTTCCTTGTATTCAAGTGTGTCTTGCAGGTCCAATGCATCCGTAGGAACTTGTTCCTCGGGAAGCTTCAAACACTTCCTTAATTGCGAGACATGGAACACGGGGTGTACTCCAGATAATTCCTCCGGTAGTTCCAGCTTGTAAGCAAGCTTTCCAACCCTTTTACAGATCTTGTATGGCCCAACATATCTTGGTGCCAATTTCCCTTTTACGTGGAATCTGACAGTGCCACGAAGTGGAGATACCTTGAGGTAGACATAATCCCCAACCTCGAACTCAAGCTTTCTACGTCTTCTATCTGCATAGCTCTTTTGCCTACTCTGTGCAATCCTCAAATTCTCTCTTACTTGGGCAACACCTTCTTCTGCTTCCACAATCTTAGCGGGACCGAAGAATGTCCTCTCACCTGGTTCTGACCACATTAGTGGGGTCCTACAGGGTCTCCCATACAATGCTTCAAACGGTGACATCTTGAGGCTTGTTTGATAGCTGTTGTTGTATGAGAACTCGGCGTGGGGTAGACAGCTCTCCCATCCTTCCTTGTACCTCAATACACAAGCACGTAACATGTCCTCGAGAATCTGGTTCACTCTTTCTGTTTGCCCGTCTGTTTGCGGGTGGTAGGCTGTGCTATAGTCGAGCTTGGTCCCGATGGACTTGTGCAAGGATTTCCAGAACTGTGATACGAACTGTGAGCCTCGGTCAGATATAATACTCAGAGGCGCCCCATGTAACTTCAAAATGTTTGATACGTACAGATCTGCTAGCTTTTCGACTCTATATTTCCTTTTGACCGGTATAAAATGTGCAACTTTGGTTAGACGGTCCACTATTACCCATATAGAATCATATCCATGCTCGGATCGGGGCAGTCCTATTATGAAGTCCATGGATATGCACTCCCACTTCCATTCTGGTATCTCAACTGGTTGTAGCAACCCTGCTGGTCTCTGATGTTCGGCCTTGATTCTATTGCATGTATCACATCGGGCTACATGCCCTGCAATGTCTGTCTTCATATTCTCCCACCAGAAGTGCTTCCTTAGATCATGGTACATCTTGGCTGACCCTGGGTGAATGCAATATTTGGAGTCATGGCCTTCTGACAGAATCTCTTCTCGTATCGCTGAATCCGTCGGTACACAGATTCTATCCTTGTACCATACAGTTCCCTGCTCATCTTCTCGGTATTCAGGGCCTCTTCCCAGCTTCATCAAACCACGGATATAGTCTATCTCAGGACAGTTCTTTTGCGCTTCACGGATTCGTGAGGTGAGATTGTACTCGACGCGAAGCTCATTTAGCATGCCATAGGAGACTACCTCGAGCTGGAACGCGTCAAACTCTCTCCTGAGCTCAGGTGGCATAGAGTTGGTGATGAGGGTATGGCAGTAGCTTTTGCGGCTAAGTGCATCAGCGACAACATTAGCCTTTCCTGGGTGATAATGGATCTCAAGATCATAGTCCTTGATGAGTTCCAGCCATCTGCGTTGCCTCATATTCAGATCTTCCTGTGTGAAGAAGTACTTCAGGCTCTTGTGGTCAGTGTAGATGTCACACTTGTTGCTTATCAGATAGTGTCTCCAAATCTTGAGTGCATGTACCACGGCTGCAAGTTCTAGGTCATGAGTTGGGTATCGCTGCTCATGCTCCTTCAACTGTCTTGAGGCATAAGCTATCACTCTTCCTTCTTGCATTAGTACACAGCCCAAACCTTGCCGAGAGGCATCACAATATACAACAAAATCCTTGTGAATATCGGGCAGGGCTAGTACAGGTGTAGTAGTGAGCTTCTCCTTCAAGGTCTGAAAACTCTTCTCATATTCAGGAGTCCATATAAACTTGTTCTCTTTCTTCAGCAAGTTGGTCATGGGTCTTGCAATCTTGGAGAAATTCTCAATAAATCTGCGATAGTATCCTGCAAGTCCCAAAAAGCTTCTGATTTCTGACACATTACAGGGTTGTTCCCACTCTTTCACAGCTTCAATTTTGGCTGGGTCTACTGCGACTCCTTCTCCTGACAGTACGTGTCCAAGGAAAGCAACTTCCTCAAGCCAGAATTCGCACTTGGAGAATTTGGCGTATAGCTGGTTGCGAGACAACCTCTCCAATACGGTCCTCAGATGATGTTCATGTTCCTCTTTTGTGGCTGAATAAACCAATATATCATCAATGAATACCACCACAAACTTGTCTAGCTCATTCATGAAGACCTTGTTCATCATGTTCATGAAGTATGCCGGAGCATTAGTGAGTCCAAATGAGACTACTGTGCACTCATATTGTCCATATCTAGTGACAAATGCAGTCTTCGGGATATCTTCTTCCCTGATCTTCATCTGATGATACCCTGATCGGAGATCGATCTTTGAGAAGTACTTGGCCTTACTCAATTGATCTAACAGATCATCGATGCGGGGCAATGGGTACTTATTCTTGACTGTAACCGCATTCAGATTCCGGTAGTCAATGCACATCCTCATCGTGCCATCCTTCTTCTTGACAAACAAAACGGGAGATCCCCAGGGCGAAGCACTTGGCCTAATGAAACCCTTCTCCAGTAATTCTCCCAGCTGCTTCTTGAGTTCCTTCAACTCATCAGCCGACATTCTGTAGGGTCTTTTGGCAATCGGTGCAGTCCCTGGCATCAGCTCTATAACAAACTCCACATCTCTATCTGGTGGCATTCCTGGCAACTCCTCTGGAAATACGTCATTGAATTCACAGACTACTGGCACATCTCTGAATGTCAGCTCTGTCCTATCTGCTTTAGTCTCCAGGGCACATAGGAGGGCTTGGACTCTCTCGGTTTGGGGTACACATCGGACAGCTGTTCCCCAAGGGTGGGTTACCTGAACATATCTAGGTGAACAAGATATCACTCCCCGGTGTTTGGTTAGCCAGTCCATGCCTAAGATGACATCTAAGCTATTGGAGGGTAGTAGGGTTAGGTCAGCTCGAAAGTCAAGTCCCTCGATTGTGATTATCACTCCCCTACATATGTGAATGCTTCTGAAGGTTCCTAAGGGCGAGCTAGTTAGGATGGGGTTTGCTCTCGGGGTTACAGGTATGTTATGCTTACGTGCATATGCAGATGAAATGTATGAACATGTAGCTCCCGAATCGAACAGAACTGTAGCCATGTTACCCTGAACTAGGAACGTACCGTACACAGCATCAGGTGCAGCTTCAGCTTCCTCAGCGGTCATGTGGTTCAGTCTTCCTCGGGTAGCAGATCCCCGGTTCGGTGTGCCCTGTGCAGCTGCTGGTGCGCGGTTGAGGTCGGGGCACACAGCCACACGGTGTCCAGGCTTTCCGCATCCGAAGCAAGTGAAGGGCGCACTGCCTGCTGTAGCTGTCGCAGGAGCCTTCCAATTGCTTGTCCTTGGCGTGTTGGTAGCGGGGGCGGGTGTGTTCTGCACAGCTCGAGTCGGCGCAGGGTAGGTCTGAGCGGGGCGGTGATAGTTGCTGCTGTTGGTACCACCACGGCTCATTCCCGAAGAGGGTCCCTGGCGGGTTCTGAAAGGCGGAGGTGCACCCGTTCGCTGTCTCTGGGGTGGAGCAGTGCGAGCGGGTCCCTCAGAGCGGCGCTTCTTTCCCTTGTTCTGGGCCTCGAATTCCAGTCGTGCTTCCATGCGATCCTTCTCGATCTCAATACAGCGGTCAATCAGCTCACGCAGAGTGTAGCTCTTGTTCCCTGACAGAGCCAACCTGATCTTGGTCTGAAGTCCCTTCCTGTAGTAGTACATCTTTTCCTTCTCGGAACTCACGCAAGACGCAGGTGCGTAGCGGAGCAAGCAGTTGAAGCGGGTGGTGTACTCGTGGATCCGGTCAGCTCCATGGGAGATGTTGCGAAACTCGTTCTCCTTGGCCTCCATGACTCCCTCAGGAATGTGGTGGTCACGGAAAGCCTCGGTGAACTCATCCCAGTCAATGCGGGCTGGGTCCTCGTGAGCGCTGTTGTAGTTGTCCCACCATGCCCGTGCAGCACCGGTCAGCTGGTGGCTAGCAATCCCAACACACTCCTCGTCGGAGCAAGTGGTCAGGTCCAGCTTCTTCTCCATCTCCTTAAGCCAATCATCGGCAGCGAGAGGATCGCTGTCGGTCCCGTCGAAGGTAGGTGGCCTCAACTTCAGGAAACCCTCCAGTTTCCTTTGGAAGTCATTCTGGGGTGGCCCGTGGTGCCTGTTCATCCCAGTAGCTATGACATTCAGCAGCTGGGTCTGCTGAGCCATCACTTCCGCCAACGTCGGTGGCGGCGGCGGTGGCGGTGGCGGAGGCACGTTCTCGCCTTGTGGTGGCGGATCGATCACCGGCGGTGCATCCTCTGCCCGGCGCAGCTCTTCTTCCAGGTTAACTCCAGCACGTCTGCCAGCTGGGCGTCCACGGTTGCGACCACGCCCACGTCCTGGCGCAGGCGCGAGGGAGGGCTGGCGGTTCTCCAGGCGTGCGGAACGTCTCATCGACATCTGAAGCTATTAGGTACGTGCTCAGTGCAGTAATAATCTTGTAATTGTTTAAGTAGGAGTTAGATGTTTTCAACGATTTAAATGGATTAAAACATTTTTCACGCTATCCTACACTCAACCAAAGAAGCATAGAGATCCATAAGAAGCATAAGATCCAAATATCACTCATCACATGGTTATTATTATATAAAGGATGTTCCTAGCTGCTAAGAAGATCGTGCTATGCGCAGATAGCCAATGATAGGACAACTCATGGTATCACTAGTCTAAGGGCTATGCAGGGTCCCATAAGCTACTGGTGCATAAGGTCAATAGCCATTTGATCGGGATCTCAATAGTGCCATCGTGCTGTGGACGAAGTGGTGGTCCAAGGCTGGTCATCTGCAAATTTTTCAAGAAACGGATTAGCAGGTCCTTGTATTAGATAAGCCATTGCATAAAAAGTGAATGCAAGGTCGGTAATATAACCGAAAGAGAGTCTGGTTTCCTATTCTAACGTCCATTTTCTATGGGTCTCGTCCTACAGTCAAGTATGGCTCTGATACCAACTGAAACGACCTCGATTTCCACGAAGGGAAATCCACAGGCTCGAATTGTAATTCAACAGATTGCTTGGGACAATCCATGAAATTACCCATATCTCAGTTGACACCAGGATCCATACAACGATAATTAAGTCTTACATAAACATTTATTACATCGCCACACTGGCGGAATCAACATTCAGAGAAGCTTTAGAAGATGCGGAAGCGATTCATCCTTCACGGCCAACTTGAGTGTAGCACGTGACCCTATTCCTCGTCGTCATCTCCCTCGAAGTCGTACTCATTCTCGTCACCTGACAGCAAATTTATCAGTACGATTCGTACTGGCCACGGAGCCCACCTATGCAGCATTTGCTTTGTGGAAAGTGGATGCAAGGCTATACAAGCAGACCTATAGGCTGAGGTTTTCCTATGCAGCTGTAAACAATGTTTATTTAGTCAAGTTTTATCACCAGTTAACACCATCATCCCTTTTCCCATCACCACACCTCACATACACACACCTCGCTCTCATTCGACAGGCCCAACTCCCTCTCGGGCCTATCTCAGCGGCACACTACCACAACGGGTACACTGCCGGAAAAATGTTATCCAGGGGGAGAAGAGAACACTCACTACACTAGTAGAAGCTTCACAGGAAAGGTCCATAGCCAACAGGTTGGCATATGTATCGATCGATCAACCATACACTCTGCAGAGGTTTCACTACTCACAAGATTAGCCATCATAGGTGTTGCGCAAACACCTAGGCAGAATTCCGGGTGCTTGCTTGCCTAGGTCGATGCCACCCTACCACTCAGCCCTGGGATATTCCGGATCCTACACCGTTATGCTGAGACTGGGAGACACAGTACCGGGCCCATCCAGTGGTACTGTGCATCTAGAACGGAACGGGAACCCATCGACCGTCTCCGCCCACCCTTATCACCTTTCAACCTAGCAGTAGTGGCACCGTCCTACCAAGTAGTCCAGCCGTCTCCCGCCCATCAGAAGCGAGTGAGTAGAAAAGGATTCCCATGAACCTGAAACTAGTCCATCCTAGGTTTGACCAAGCAGGCATCTCCACTTAGGGGATACTCTCCCCGTGCCATCACAGCACCTCCGTTCACGGGCTTCAAACCACCAAGGCTATCCCACCCGGAACCTCCTCAACAACTTTACCCGCCACAGGTATCTCGCTTGGGGATGCCCAGGTTGCACCCCCGGCACGACTTGCCCCATGGGCTCGTCTCACATCCCACTTGGTCGACATCAACCCTTACCACGCACCCAAGACGCACGCAGCACTCTCTCCCAGTAGTTATAATCAGATATACACCGTCCCAATTCCACCACATAGCATATAGCAAGTAGTAAGTAGTGGAAGAGTAACAGTAAAATAAGCAGCAGCTAACCTAACAGCGGATAGCAGGGTAAAGTCTTATCAAGGCAGGGAATTCAAATATACTACCATGCAACCAATCCATACATAATCATAAAGCAATAGCAACAATGTCATTTGCAATGCGTAATAGGATCTAAGGATTTGGTGGGACGTGGCACCTTCGTAGTCGTCTCCTAGCTCTTGGAAGTACTCGTGGTCGTCTTCCTTAGTCAGATCCTCCTCCGGCTCTGAAATCGAACACGAAATAGTCGCGTCAGCGACTCCTATAGAGTATTTCAGAAAAATCCAATAAAACAAAGAGCCAAATGCACACAAGCATAGTCTTAGATTGTAGATCTCATTTTTCTGAGAATTTTGATATATGGTGCGCAATTTTTGGTCATCGTACGAATAAGTTATGAATTTCCGAAGATTATCCTATTTTCTGAAAATGGGAAAACTGGTCGGTTAATCAGGGGCAGCTCGGGATGTGGCGCGCGGGTCCAGTAGTGCGGCATGTGGCGCCTCAACAGAACACAGACCCGATGGTCGTCCAGGTGTTCGATGCTGGTTCCCAGAGAGTTGCCGGAGTTGGCGTAGCTCGGCGTGGCTCGGCGGTGGTCGGTGGTAGCTCGGCTGTGGTTGGGGGTATCTCGGCGGAGCTCGGCGGTGGTCGGGGGTAGCTCGGCTGTGGTTGGGGGTATCTCGGCGGAGCTCGGTGTAGCTCGGTTTAGCTCGGCGGGGCTCGGGCGAATCGGAGATTCGGGGCGCCGAGGGTGCCGCTCTCCCGAGCTCTTCCGGGGAGGCTCGGGCGAATCGGAGATTTGGTGCGCCCGAGGGTGCCGTTCTCCCGAGGTCTCCCGCGGAGGCTCGGGCGAATCGGACATTTGGGCGCCCGAGGGGGCTGCTCTCCCGAGCTCTCCTGGGGAGGCTCGGGCGAATCGGAGATTTGGGCGCCGAAGGGGCTGCTCTCCCGAGCTCTCCTGGGGAGGCTCGGGCGAATCGGAAATTTGGGCGCCGAAGGGGCTGCTCTCCCGAGCTCTCCTGGGGAGGCTCGGGCGAATCGGAAATTTGGGCGCCGAAAGGGGCTGCTCTCCCGAGCTCTCCTGGGGAGGCTCGGGCGAATCGGAGATTCGGTGCTAGCAGGGTTCCAGGGCGTCTGTTCAAGGCGGCGGTGTCTCTCCGGTGTGGCGGTCGGTGACAGGGCGGCGATGGCCATATTTCGGCAAGACAGGGCTCGGCTTTCTAGCGGCGGTGCCGAGGCAGACTTGGCGAACCTCGGCGGCCTTTCTCCGCAGCGCGAGGCGACCGGGGGTACTCGGAACGGATCTTAGGCGAGGCGGAACCTGTCGGCGGCGATGTCGTCGCGACGGTGAGGTTCCGGCGGGGTTAAGGAGGTCTTCTAGGAGATGTATACGCGTCCAGGGTCCAAGGCGATGGTATACCAACTACCAATTTTGGCTACCGAGCTTTCCAAGGTGCTCGGTTGTGGCGGCGGCGTGTCGCCGACGACGGCGGAAAGCGGCATCGCGGCTACGACCAAGTATTGGTTCAATCGAATGCGGTCTTGTCAAATTGGTGAGGCCAGAGAGGCATACATCACTCTGGTGGCGAACTTAGCCATGGCATGACCTTCTTTTGGCTACGGCTCGCGGCGGCGCTCCGGTAAGGTCGCGGCGCACGCGGCCAAGGAGATTCAGGCTTCCTCTAGCGCTTAGATCCGCGTAGCTAGCTCAAGGGGGTCGTGGCGGTGCTCCACGACGTTCTAACCTGTACGGGTGCTAGTCGGATTGCTCGGAACGGGTGATTCGGCGTCGGAACGCGTCGGTGGTGAGCGCACTCCGCCGAGAACGCGTCGTGCTGCGTTCTCGGTCTAGCAAGCTTGTAGTCCGGGGGTTTTGGCTGGTCGAGTGAGTGCATGGTGCAGGTGATCTTCCCGAGCCGGTATAGGCTCGTGCCTGCGCGTCCCGAGGGTGGAACGCCATGGCAAAAGCAGGGCAAGGTTCGGTCATGGCGTGCGATGGCTCACCGTGGTGTCGGTGAAGCTAGGATGGCGGTGCAGTGGCGAGTCGGAGCCGTGCAGAGCGATCGCAGTGCCGTGCCGCTCCTCGTCCGCAGCTCGGCTTCTCCTCCGTGTCCGGCTCCGGCGTGCTCCGCGGCGGCGGCGCTCCGGCAGCTTCTCCTCCCCTGCTCCGCCCTTCTCCTACGCTCTCTCTCTCGGCTTGGTGCGGTGTGCCGGTCTGTGCTGCGGTGGCGGCGAGGGGAAATGAGGATAGGGCTTCGGGGTGCTCCAATTTATAGGCGAGCTTGGCCAGCTCCAATGGCGAACGGTCTCGATTGCGCTCGGCCGATCGAAGGGCCGTGGCTCGAGTGGATCTAGGGCTCCGGATGGCGCGGGTTCGCTTGGCGGCCAAGAAAGGAGGGGACAGGAGGGGAACAGCGGGGTCCAGGGCTCTGCCATGCTGTCGGCTGTGGGACCGGGGTCACGCCATTCGCGCGACACCCCCGGCTGGCGCGTCGCCTTCGTGAGGAAGAAGAACAGTGGAGGCGAGAGTGGCTGACAGGCGGGGCCGGGTTGGCAGCGAGCGCGAGCGCGAGCGCGTGTGTGCCGGTCGCGCGCGTGCGCTGCCGAGCCGCGACGTGGGCCGCGCGCGGTGAGATGAGGAGAGGAAGGTCGGGCGGGCTCGGGCTGGCTTGCTGGCCGAACTCTCTTTCTCCTTTTCTGTTTTCAGTTTAGTGTATATATACATATATTGCCCATTTTAATTTATTGAGTAAATACAAACATAAATTGCAATAAATCCCAAATGTGATGCATAAGTTATTATTCTATGTGATTGGAATTAAAATGCAAACTACACTCCTTTATTTACCAATTTCATAATGAAACCTATATGCTTGCACAAGAAAAATGGGTTTTCTCAATAAATAAATGAAAAATTTTAATTGGTTGGGATTTTTAGATTGTGTGGATTTTTAGGGTTGTTACACGGCCCATGCGGGAACGTCCAGCGCAGCCTAAGACAGAGCCGCGCAGAAGCACGTCACCTCTCCCGGGCGCGCGGACCCCTCGGGAGAGATTCTCCGATTCGCTCGAGCCTCCGCGACAGGGCTCAGAAAAGCAAGGCTCGGGCATTTGGTTTCCGATTCGCCCGAGCCCCCTGCTACATGCGAACTCCCTCGGACGCACCCCTCGGGTTCGCCCGAGCCTGACTGACGTCAGCAGGGCAAACTTGACGGCCAAGGGACCTCCCTGACCACTTTTCAAGCACGGTCCCATCGGGCGGGCCCCCTTGACGCAACTGCGCCCCGAACGCGCACGTTCGCCGTACCAACTGCCACATCTCATCTGGCAACCGATCTGACGGTCCTACTTCTCCCACGCCGCTACAGGGACGGTCAACCGTACGACCCCCTGGGCTGACGAAGAGATTCTCCAACTACGACGGCGACTGCCATACCCCGGTCGCACGTGTGGCGCCAGGAAAGGGGAACGACAGCTGTTCGGCCAACCCGAGGGAATGGGCAAGCCTTACGATCAGGCTCGCCTACCCCCTGGAAAGTACCGCACGTGGAAAAGGAAGCGCCCGAGGGAAGACACTCCTACCGCTCCATCCCATCACGCCCCCGACGGCATCAAGGTCTCCCGAGCCTCGGGAGCTCGTACTCAAAGGTCAACCTATCTACTCATTGCACTGTGCAGGGTCGGATGCGACGGCATGACGTAGTGCCACGCAGCAAGCCACGCGCCGCACAGTGCGCCACCTTGGAACTCACCAATGGAACAGCGGAAGATCAGCCGAATGACTAATGCCATACTTTCGAGGCGCCAAGACGAGGGCGTGGCTGACGATAGCCACCGGTCACCACTGTCTCCGCCATGCCGAGCACTGTAACCACAGGGCATCACATGTAACTCTAACCTCTCTCTTGTAACTATAAAAGGGAGGGAAGAGGCCGATCACAGCATTCACGACAAGGACTTCAAGTCGCTTACTACAACCTACAAACACAAGAACACACAAACAGTCGTACACATAAGAGACTTGGGAGCTCCTCTCTCTCTTGACTAGGCTTGTAACCCCTACTGCAAGCACCCCGATGCAAGGCAACACTACTCGATCCCACACTGGACGTAGGGCACTCTTTGCCTGAACCAGTATAACCCCTGTGTTCTCCCTTGCACACCATCCATGATCTCAACCGCAAAACACAAGTTTACTAGCCGGTGTTAGCACTCGCTAATCCTAGCACCGACAGTTGGCGCGCCAGGTAGGGGCCTTTTGCGTATTGATCCAGGTTGCGGATGGCAGCCAACGTCCCCGCGCTTCCTGCTGGCGCGGTGCTGCGGTTCGGGAGCCTCGAGTTCATGGCCACTGGCCACGGTCTCGAGATGAACCTCCGCTCGACCGAGCCCTGGGCCATCATCGTCCTGTCCCCGGCCCGGCAAATGATTGGGGAAAGGACCCTGGTGACACCTCCGCCCGTTTCGGGGGACGGAGGGAACGCCACGCGCCGCTCCCGCCGAGCTAGGCGGGGGAGGCGCAACCGCGTCAACCCGTGCCCAGCTGCAGGAGACGCGACCAACTCGGTGCCCCCTGCGCGGGACACCGCCTCCACGCTCACCACCAGCACAACGCCACGAGCGGTGGTGGCACCACGCCCCCTACTACTCCACGGAGTAATGTGGGAGGGGCCACGGCGTCGCTCGCCGTTTCCCTTCGACCTCATTGGAAAGGCTGGTGACGCCCTCTCCATTTCCCTTTGGGCTCCACACTACTGCGAACGCCCACATCCGTGCCGTTCGTGCCTACCAGCACGACCAGGCTGTGACGCTTGTCCATCGCCTGGAGGGCCTGGGCGACCTCGACGACTCTCTGCCGTCCTCTCCGGCGAGCTCTCCCAGGGCACGCAGCGGCGGGGAGTCCAACTTCAGCAGCAGCCGCACCCTTCCGGAGTACTCGGAGGGATGGGACCGCTACGGCCGCATCTCGTCGTCGCGGTGGGATCTCGGCAACGACGACGACGATGACTTCTGGGCAAACGTGGACTTCTCCGGCGTCCACGACCCCTAAAACTTCCTCTCCTCCGACGACGCGAGGGATAACGCCCTCAGCGTCTACGACTCCAGCGAGAGCCGCCTCGACCCCTCCCGGGAGTGCTATCACCTAGTGCACCCAGAGGAAGCTGTGTTGGAGGACGTCCACGAGGAGGAGGAGGAGGAGGAGGAGGAGGACGCTCCGGCGGAGCAGCCACAGCCGCATACGCCACCTCCACCAACCCCTGGTCCCACGCCTTCAAAGGACCCGTGGGCTGGAATGTCCCGTCCCCTCCACCGTTCTCTGGAGTTAGAGCAACTCTGGGAGCTCGAGCCCCGGATGGACGAGGATCGCCTACGCCTCGCCCAGCTCCGAGCCGCGCTGGAGCACGAGGAGGAGCACCGAGACGGCGGAGCAGTGCGACGCTGAGCCCGCGACGTCTAGGCCCGCATCGTCGCTGATGACGGGGCTGGGACACCAGTGCCGGAACCCCGGGCGAGCCGGAAGCTCGCGGAGGCTGCGATGCTTCTCCGGAGCATGCCTGAGCCCTCTAGCACGGAGGCCCGGCAGCTCAGGGACCAGCTCAAAGGTCTCCTGGAGGACGTCGCCGTCCTCCAGGCAGAAAGCTCGGCATCCCGGTACCGTGGAGCCGAGGAACGCCATCGTGGCGCCCCGACGCGCCGTGAACGAGAAGCCTCGGTGCAGCTCGAAGCACCAAGGGCCCCCTCGGTCCACCAGTGGATTGGCAAGGACATCGACATCCGCGCCATCCTTCAGGCCCGCGGTCGACGAAAGACCGACGGGGCCGCACGAGGCTACAACATCCACCGGGGAGGACGCTACGACTCCGACAAGGACCGTGCGCCCTCACCCGAGCCACCGGGTCCTCGCATCTTCAGCGAGGCCATCCGGAGGGCCAAATTTCCACCCCGGTTTCGACAACCGGTAAACATCGCCAAGTACTCGGGGGAGACGAACCCCGAGCTTTGGCTGGCAGATTATCATCTTGCGGACCAACTGGGCGGCGCGCAGGATGATCTTATCATCATTAGCAACTTGCCGCTGTTCCTGGCCGACTCAGCACGAGCCTGGCTGGAACATCTCCCCCACGATTGATCTTCGACTGGAGCGATCTGGTCAAGATCTGGGGAACTTCCAGGGCACTTACGTGCACCCTGGCAACTCCTATGATCTCCGGAGCTACAAGTAGAAGCCGAGTGAGTCCCTCAGGGACTACATCCGGTGATTCTCCAAGTAGTATAACGAGCTGCCCCAGGTCACCGACTCCGACGTCATCGGAGCCTTTGCTGCAGGGACGACCCGCAAGGAGCTAGTTCATGAGCTCGGCGTCAAACCCCCACGAGCGTCGCCGAGCTCATGAGGATAGCTACTAGCTTCGCCTCGGGCGATGAGATGGTGGGAGCCCTCTTCTCTGACCCCAAGGGGAAGCGGAAGGAGGAAGCCCCTGAGGGCTCCTCCTCTTGAGCCCCAACAACAAGAAGAAGAAGGGGAAGGGAAGCCCCCCCTCCGCAACGAGCCCCTCGTTGCTGCTGCCGAGCCCAGGGCGACACAGCCGCCCCGTGGTCGCTTCGACGAGATGCTCTCCAAGCCATGCCCTTATCACCAGGGCCCGGTGAATCACATGCTCGGAGCGTGTGTAATGCTCAAGAAGCATTACGGGCGGCAGGCATTCCGGGATGCCGCCGGCAAGAAGCCCGCGGAAGACAAGGAGGACCAGGGGGGAAGGACGACTAGTTCCTCCCGTCGACAAGTGCCTCATGATCTTCGGCGGGCCCGGGATCGCTCCCACATCGCGTCAGCGAAAGCGCGAGCATCGGGAGGTCTACACCGTCGGACTAGCGACACCGCGCTTCCTCGACTGGTCCCTCGACGCCATCACCTTCAGCCGGGACGATCACCCGGACCACGTCCCATCGCCGGGGCGTTACCCGCTTGTTGTCGACCCTGTCATCGGCAACACGCGGCTCACCAAAGTCCTTATGGACGGAGGCAGCGGCCTCAACATTTTGTACACTAAGACCCTCGACTCGATAGGGATCAACCGTTCTCTTCTCCGGGCGGTGACATCCCCGTTTCACGGGATAGTTCCGGGGAAGAGCGTACAACCCCTCGGGCAGATCGACCTGCCCGTCTACTTCGGGGCTCCTGACAACTTCAGGAAGGATACCCTCACCTTCGAGGTGGTAGGCTTTCGCGGCACCAACCACGCCATCCTTAGGAGGCCATGCTACGCCAAGTTCATGGCCGTCCCGAACTACACCTACCTCAAGCTCAAGATGTCGGGGCCCAAGGGGGTCATCACCGTCAACGCCTCTTACCAGCATGCCTACTAGTGCGACGTTGAGTGCTGCGAGTACGCCACGCGCTGGTGGAGTCCGAGGCCCTGATCGCCGACCTCGAGGAGCTGGCCAAGGAGGTCCTCGACCCCAAGAAGGCGACGGGCACTTTCGAGCCCGTCGAGGGGGTGAAGAAGGTGCCCCTCAACCCCGGCACGCCCGATGGCAAGGTGCTGAAGATCAGCGCCACCCTCGACCCGAAATAGGAAGTTGTGCTCGTCGACTGTAATACCCCGGGTTCTTTGCTACCTTGTAAAATGTAAACCTGTCTTTTAATGCGTATGTTTTCCCCTTGTCTCTAGTTTAAGCACGAACTGGTTGTTGTTAGCTCTTTTTCCTATGCCTTGTTCCAATCTTGGTTATGTACCTAATCTCGGGACGAGATTTCTTTTAAGGGGGGAAGACTGTAATACCCCGGGTATTACGGATTAATTAATCTGCCATGTCATCATATTTAAATTAATCATTTGCGTATGATTGTGATTAGGTCCCTAGAGTGATTTGAATTTAATTAGTATTTGTTTGTAAAATTAAATTCCCAAATAAAGGTTTAAAAATTTACTTTTATTAGGGCCAAAACCTAATTCAAAATATAAAAGGAATTTGGAGATAGTCCCTTAATAAAAGTTTTAGATCTTTTAAAATGGAACAACTTTTATTTTTGGAGATTTCAAAGTTCTGTGGTGGAAATTCAAATTTATTTCAAAGCAATGATTTAAAACTTAGTTTTGGATTGTCATTTCAAAAATTATTTGGAATCTGGCAAAACTTCCTAAATATAAGTTGTAAAGCTCATTGAGTAGAACAACTTTTATTTTGGCAACTTTTCAAGTTGTTGAGAAAATTTAAAAGTAATTTTGAAAATACAGTTTAAAATTCAAAACTCTAGTTTACCCCTTTTTCTGTAGATTCAAAAATATTTCGAATTTGGATTTAGTTCCAAAAGCAAAGTTGTTCAGAATTTCAAACCCTACAACTTTTGTTTTTGCAGTTTTTCATGTTTGTATGCAAAATCAGTCGAATTTGGTCAAAAACCGACAGCCCCTAGGGATCTATGCTACAGTACTCCGCCCCCTCGCTCTGTTCACGAACAGCACCGGCAGCCGCCGTGTCGCGCGCGGGCGTGCGGCGAGCCGTGCCGGCCGGGATCGAGCCCCCGCGACCTCGGCAGATACGGGCGCGCGTGCGCCGCGTCGTGCCGCGCCTGTCCCCGCCCGTTGCCCCTCCAAAAGGGCAAAGACCACCCCTCTCCACGCCATTTTTCCTTCTCCCGGTCGCCATCGCCACCTCTCGGTTCTCGGCCGAATACGCCGCGCTCCGTCCATCACCACCCTCTCCCTCTTGCAGCCAGCTAGCTAGCTTCCTTGCGCATCGCCTGCGACCGTCGGTGGGAGCTGTAGAGCTTCGTAACCACCGGAACACCGGTGTCTCCTTCGCGGGCGGACAGAGCGCCGCCTCGAGCTCCGCCGTCGTCTCGAGCTAGTCTGGGTAAGCTCTGGGCCTCGGATTGTTGCGTACCGTGATCTCCGTGACCCCTTGAACCTTACGCGTGCGTCGGCGTACTCTCTGGTTCCCTAGGTTCGCCGGAACGCGTGTTCGCCGTTGTGCCGAGCCGCCAGGGATCCGCCGCCGTCGCCAAGTCGCCTTCTCCGAACCACCTCCGTCTCCACCGACCCGTCGGCCAGCTTCGTGGTGAGCCCCAGATGCTCGCGCACCTTTTCCCCCTCTCTTTACCGGCTTGTGCTCGCCGGCGACGTGCTCGCCACCGCCACCGAGCCGCCGCGTCCGTGTCTCCAGGTGCTGTGCGCCTCGGATCTCGTCGTGTCTTAGCTTGGTAGACTCGCCTTGGAGTGTAGAGTCCGTCAGTGCCCTCGGCTTCGTCCCTCGGCTCACCGTCGGCGAGCTAGGGGCGGCGGACCGCCGGCGCTCTCGCCTCTGTAGAAACAGAGGAGAGGCCAGGGGCCTCGGGTTAGAAGATAGGTCTTTCCAGGGGGTTAAGTGCAAATCCCGTGACTCATGTGAATAGTATAGATCGGACCGCGGGTTGATTTCCGACTTCCCCAAGGTCTCTTTTGCTAAAACGCCGGCGCCGGGTGCGGGCAGGCCGAGTGGGCCGGCTCGCTTGGTCATGGGCCGTAGTGGGCTGATTTGGTCTTTTCTTTTTCCAGTGAATTTCAAAATGCTTTTCATTTATATATTCATATGAATAGTGCTGATGATTGTTATTTTCATATGAATTAATCTGTTGAATGGAAAAATGTGAGAATAATTGTGTATGCTCTCTGAAGTATGTAGTATTTGTTAAAAATATAATATAGGGTGTTCCAGTGCCTTTAATCTGCTGAATAAATCAGTAAAGTAATTAATAAATGCAAGTTTGTGTAATTTTAATTAATTCTCTGTAAATCCAAAAATCATGAAATTTATTGTGGCTCTGTTTAGTGATAAAACCTAGCTGTTGGTAAAGTTTGGTTGCAATTGAAGTTAGTTTGGTCAATTAATAAATATATGTGGAATTAGGGATTAATAAAGTAAATAGAAAAATGAATTTAGGTTTGTTGTGTGAATTTTTGGATTGAATGAAGACCAAGGATCTTTCGCTGTGTGATCCTTGGCAATTCGAGAACTTAGTGCTTGATAGTAGTCATAAAGCTGTGTAGCGGCTTTCTGTGACCGTTAAAAGGGTCAATAAAACAAAAGTAGGAAACATTACTTTTACCTTCTGTAGATCGTTTACAACTTTGCCGTGAAGGAAAGTTGTACTCAAGGTATTAATGGTTTACTCCAAGCATTTCATTTGTTGCCCTCATGCCACGCTAAGCATACATCATTGCATACGTGTAGTGCCCGTTCCCGAGGGGGTCCAGGTCGAGACTACTACTGAGGAGGCCACTCCAGAAGTCATCCAAGGATTCGACATCTGCGGGACTGATCCCGATCCGACGCTGTACACGATCCAAGGCAAGCCCCGGTGCATTCAGCCCCTCTATTACAAAATATTTATAATTCGAGTTAATCTACTGCATTAGGTTAATAGGAGTTGATTGTCACCTATCCAGATGCATTGTCTCAAATAAATACCCTGAAACCTAATTTAAATAAAATGGTTTGAGAAATGCTTAGGCATGCTTAATGAACTTAACTTTGCATAAAAGAAAAACTATTTTCTGTGCCATGATTATACTTATACTTTGATTGGTGAAGAACTTATTATCCGCTGGTCGATGTGTATTTGGGTTGGAGTCCCAATGCATGGTCGCTTTCGGAGTAATTTGGAACTGGTCGATGTCTTTGGAAACGTGTTTCGTTGGGTGGCCAGCTCATGGGGCGGCGTTCCCTATGTCTCACTCATCCGACAGGCACGATAATAAAAACTGTCGGGTAGTCTTGTACTTGGGTTAGAGTCCCAATGCAGGATTGACGGCAGGAAGGAAATAGGGACCGTTCGTTGTAGGCCTGCTGTGATCATGATGAACAGCCTAGCCACATACCAATGCGGAAAGCCTAGAGTTCGGTGACGCTATTGCTGGAACCGACAACCACGCACTGGGAGTGGAGAGATGGCGAGAGTAGCTTGTACCCACGTGGCCGGCGTGCCTGGATAAGAGTGGAGTACTGTGCTCTCGGGTGGCGCAGGACCGGTTCCGGGATAGCAAAGCCGTGACGACGGGTTGGTATATGTATGCCGGCGTGCTGCATATGCAGTGTGGTTAGAATCCCCAGCTGGGTACTTTCTGGATTCGAATCGACGTGCTCCTCGGTTATGGAGACTTGATCCTCACACTCTACACCTGAAAAGTGGTTCTCAACTAGGTTATCTGAATGAATAAAGTAATTGAAAGAATGATGATACATGAGTCTGAATATTGGATTTATAAATATGATTATAATAATGACAAAATAAAATATGAACAGGATAGATTGCTTTTCTGCAAACTCCTCATCCTCTGCTAGCCTTACCCATAGCCTTGCATTGCTGAGTCTCATTTTACACCCTTAGTCGGGTAAGTCTTGCGGAGTACCCCAAGTACTCAGGGTTTGTTAACCCCGTTGCAGGAGGACCGCAGTCGGAGATCTGTCTTGCTCCATGTTGCGTGACCGTGGTCGAAGAAGAAAGCGGCGATGAGTAAAGTGGAACCCGTGGGCAGGGTTCGAGTTATCTTATCTAGTATTGTGTAACTATTCCACTGCTACTGTTATGTCCTCTGGCCTGTAATAACTATATTTGAATCCTATTTGAACAACTAGTTTGTAATCTAAATGTTATGTAATCTTCCGCACTGTACTCTGATGTATTTTTATTATGAAATGTTGTAATCCTGTAATGGTTCTTCAATGGTGATCCTGTCGGAGAAAAGGGCGCTAATGTAGCCCGACAGACCTGTCTAGATCATTTGGGACACGGGCCCGGCTGTCAGAAGTCGTTAGTAACAATGACAGGTGCCGGTGGGCCAGGTGATTTAGCCGGTTCTGTTACAGTTGGTACCAGAGCATTCCATTGCTAATCATTATGGATTACTTTTCAAAAATTTCAAAATGTTTTGGATCATAAAAAGTTTAACCTATTATTTTGGGTCCAAATTGCTTCTATCCTTATCTTGTTCAGTAGTTCTTGTCTTGTTCTATATTTTACCTTATGGGATTAAGGTAGCTGGTGGAATAATATTATTATTAGCCCTATGTTAAAAGTTTATTTATGTATGTATTTACCTTACATGATTTAAAATTCGTAAGTACGTACATGCATCATGATAATCACACTTGTTAATTAACTTCCTCCTTAAAGTGGGTTTTTGGGATAGTTTACCGAACCTATTCTTGCTAACCTATTATATCTTAAATTCCACTTACCTTCTCCAGATGGCCCGTTGCAAGCTCACAGCACGCAAGATGACCGGACCACGTGGCGTTCCACGCCACCAGTTGGCGCCACGCGCTGGTGAGGAAGGAGCTTCTGGGAGTCGCCCACCTCGTCGCAGCAGCGAGGAGCTTGAGGCTGAGGTTGGAAGGCTGCAGAATCTAGTCAGGCAGTGGGAGGAAGAATACAGAGTGGCACGTCTCAACCACTACCGTGACGTGAGGACCAATCGAGATCTGCGTCGAGAGATCGATCGCCTGACCAAGCAGAGGGATGAAGCTTGGGATCGTGAGGAGACGATCATGGACAGGATGCTCGAGGCGGAGCAGCGTGTTGGTCAGCTTGAGCTCTACAACAACGTCTTGCACGAGGAGGTGCATGAGCTCTATGGTGAGCTCCACCCTATTCCTGCACCGCAGGAGGAGGATCCTGAGTTGGGAGTTGTCCTCGGTCAGGAGGATGAGGACGTGGAGGATGTTGACGTGGAGGTCGAGCCGGTCGAGGTCGTCGAGGCAGATGCCGAGGAGGACTTCGAGGAGATCGACGAGGACAGTGACGCTTCTGGCGCGTCTGGGATCGATGAGGACTAGGCCGGTGTGGCCTAGAGTTGTCAGCTAGATGTTCACTTTTGTCTGTAATATAGGTGCTTACCTAGAAAACCTTAGTTATGGGTTGTGGGTCTTGCCTGGGTGCAAGCCTGGTTGTGTGAACCTTGTAATGTAATATTTCTGTGTGTGATGCTACTGTGTTTGCTTATCTAATGTAAGACTCAAGTTGGGTTTGCTTATTAACAGATGGGAGACAATTCTGATAATGCAACTGGTGTTCCCCAACCACCTCAGTTTCCACTCACTCTGGCAGAGGCCATCGCTGCATTGACCAATGTTGCAGCGCTGCTAGCTCAGAATCAGCAAGATCGTGGTGGACGTCGTGGCCGCCGTGATAATGAGGATACCACCTATGTTGACTTCACTGACACCCGCCCACCGGTGTTCACTAAGGCTGATGAACCTTTAGAAGCCGATGATTGGCTCCGTACCATGGAGCAGAAGTTTAGCTTGATTCACTGTACCGAGGTCCAGAAACCTCTGTTTGCAGCTCAGCAGCTTCGGGGCCCAGCGACTACTTGGTATGCCAACCTTTTGGCTGCGCAGGATGCTGGACATCAACTTACCTGGCAGGAGTTCCGTGATGCTTTTCGTGCTCATTACATCCCTGCGGGTGTGATGAAATTGAAGCTGGATCAGTTTCTGGCCCTGAAGCAGAATGAGTCCACTGTCGCTCAGTATCTTGGGCAGTTCAACCACTTGGCACAGTATGCACCTGAGCATACCAACACTGATTCTAAGAGGAGAGCCTGCTTTGTCAGAGGTCTGAATTTCAAGATTCAACGCAGTCTGTCTAACAACCTCAAGTGCACTTTTCATGAGGCAGTGGATAGTGCAATAGCTTTTGAGGAAAGCGACCGTCAGCTCCAAGAGGAGAAGAAGAAGAGCAAAAGGTCTAGCTCTTCTGGTAGTCAGAAACGCCAGAAAGTTATCTATCATCCTACCCACCATAACCGTCCGTCATAACCCCATCAACAGGTAGTTGTGCGCACTGCCGCTACCTCTCATACCTCTAATCAGCAAAACACCACTCAGCCGAATGCCCCTGGCGTTCGTATCAACACTCCACAGACCAACTATAATCACCCATGCTACAACTGTGGAAAGGTGGGACACTGGGCCCGTGATTGCCCTTTTCCGAAGCAGAACAACCAGAATGTGCAGAAAAGTCCTGGTGTTCCGCAACAGCAAGTTCAGCACCGTGGTCACCAGCAGCATGCTCAGAAGGGCAAGATTGTCAAGAAGGCAGGTCGGGTTTATTACACTCAGATCGAAGATATTCCTGCTGGAGAACCCGTCATGATGGGTAAGTTTCCTGTTGCTAGTCATTCTGCCGTTCTGCTATTTGATTCTGGTGCATCTCATTCGTTCATCAACCGTACATTTGTGGTTAAGCATGAAATACCTATTGGGGAAATAAAGGAAGATTTCCTTATACATTCGCCCGGGGGGCGTATAACTACTAAAGAGGTAGTTCAGGGAGTACCTATAGAGCTGGGAGGGCATAAATTCCCAACCACAATGATAGTACTTAAGGATCAGGATATAGATGTGATATTAGGTATGAATTGGATGTATCAGCACAAGGCCTTGATTGATGTGTTGAATAGAACCATAAGAGTGAACATACCTAATAGTTAAACTCAACTTCTTATCCAACTTCCATTGCCCGTAAGAAAGATTGAAAAGACTGTGCAAAGGTTGTGTGCCACCGCAGTTGAAGAAGTATTGAAGATTCCAGTGGTCTGCGAATTTCCAGACGTATTCCCTGATGAGTTGCCTGGTTTGCCACCTGATCGAGATGTGGAATTTGCTATTGAGCTAAAACCTGGAACCGCACCTATATCTCGTAGAGCCTACAGAATGCCTCCCAAGGAATTGGCAGAGCTTAAAGTGCAGCTACAAGATTTGCTAGATAAGGGTTTCATCAGACCCAGCTCATCCCCTTGGGGTTGTCCTGCCATCTTTGTCAAGAAGAAAGACAAATCCCTCCGACTCTGTATTGATTACCGTCCACTCAACGAGGTCACCATCAAAAACAAATATCCTTTACCCCGTATTGACCTACTCTTTGACCAGCTGGCTGGAGCTAAGGTGTTTTCCAAGATTGACCTTAGGTCTGGCTACCACCAAATAAAGATCCGTCCCGAAGACATCCCAAAAACAGCTTTCACCACTAGATATGGCCTATATGAATACCTCGTCATGTCTTTTGGCCTAACCAATGCACCCGCCTATTTCATGTACCTCATGAATTCCGTCTTCATGCCTGAGCTCGACAAATTTGTTGTCGTATTCATTGATGACATCCTGATCTATTCTAAAACACCCGAAGAACATGCCAACCACCTCCGTATCGTCTTGAACCGTTTAAGAGAACATCAACTCTATGCCAAATTCAGCAAATGTGAGTTCTGGTTGGACCGAGTTCCATTTCTTGGACATATCCTGACGGCTGAAGGTGTGTCCGTAGATCCGAGTAAGGTGGAAGAAATCTTGAACTGGAAACCACCAACCACTGTGCACCAGGTTCGCAGTTTCATGGGAATGACGGGATATTACCGCCGATTCATTCCGGATTTCTCAAGAATAGCTAAGCCTATAACCAACCTATTGAAGACTCAGGTCAAGTTTGTCTGGTCGCCAGAATGCGAGACAGCGTTTCAAACCTTGAAGAGATGTTTGACCACTGCACCAGTCCTTGCTCAGCCAGATATTGAAAAGCCGTTTGATGTGTACTGCGATGCGTCGGGTACTGGCCTTGGTTGTGTTTTGATGCAAGAGGGCCGAGTCATTGCTTATGCTTCACGACAACTCCGGCCTCATGAAGAGAATTATCCCACTCATGATCTTGAATTGGCAGCTGTGGTTCATGCATTGAAGATTTGGCGTCACTACTTGTTAGGCAGCACATGCAATGTCTACACTGATCACAAAAGCCTGAAATACATCTTTACACAAGAAGAATTAAATATGAGGCAACGAAGATGGCTTGAGTTGATAAAAGATTATGATATTGAAGTGCACTACCATCCTGGTAAAGCTAATGTGGTTGCCGACGCACTCAGTCAGAAGGCTCATTGTAATTGCTTGACTGTGAAGCCATATGATCTGTCGTTGTGTTACGGGTTGGAAAAATTGGGCATAGAAATAGTCCCTCAAGGCAGTTGGAACAATATCAGCATCAAACCCTCCATCCGTGATGAAATCGTGGCTGCTCAGAAAAATAGTAAAGGTATCAGGCACATCAAAGAGAAAATCCAAGCAGGGAAAGCAGATTGTTTCAGAATTGATGATGAAGGGATTGTATGGTTCAAGAATCGGCTTGTAGTTCCAAAAATTCCAGAGTTACGTGCCAAGATTCATGACGAAGCTCATTTGACAAGATACTCTATTCATCCGGGAAGCAACAAAATGTACCAGGATTTGAAACAGAAGTTTTGGTGGACTAAGATGAAGATCGAGATTGCTCAGTATGTAGCAAAATGCGACACTTGTCAGAAAGTAAAAGCTGTACACATGAAGCCTGGTGGAGAGCTGCAACCATTACCTATTCCTGCATGGAAATGGGAAGACATCAGCATGGATTTCATTATGGGTCTCCCAACAACCTCTAGGGGTTTCAATTCCATCTGGGTTGTTGTGGACCGCCTCACTAAACAAGCTCATTTCTTACCTGTCAAGAAAATGTACAGGGCGCCGCACTACGCCAAGCTATACATAGAAAATCTGATGAAGCTACATGGAGTGCCCAAGACCATTGTCTCTGACCGAGGTACTCAGTTCATATCCCAATTTTGGAGATCCTTTCATAAATCATTGGGTACAAAACTCCTGCATAGCACAGCCTATCATCCTCAGACTGACGGACAGACAGAGAGGATAAATCAGATACTTGAAGACATGTTAAGAGCCTGTGCACTCAATTACCCTGAGAAATGGGACGAGTGTTTGGCATTGGCCGAATTCTCGTACAACAACAGTTACCATGAAAGTATAAAAATGGCTCCGTTTGAGGCAGTATATGGCCGCAGGTGTCGTACTCCATTGAATTGGTCCGAGCCTGGAGAAAGATGGTTCTATGGAGTTGACTTGGTCAATGAAGCCGAAGAGAAGGTTCGACTGATACAGGAAAATTTGAGAGTGGCACAGTCACGACAGAAAAGTTATGCCGATCAGCGGCGTAGACCTTTGACATTTCAGGTTGGAGACTATGTATATTTGAAAGTTTCGCCTATGAAAGGAGTTAACCGTTTTGGAGTCAAAGGCAAGTTAGCCCCGCGTTATATTGGACCGTTCTTAATCATAGGACGCGTGGGAAAGGTAGCTTACAAGCTTGAATTGCCAGAACATCTCTCGGAAGTACACAATGTGTTTCATGTTTCTCAGCTGAAGAAGTGTCTCCGAGTACCTGGACAAGTCATCGATGTTGAAGGAGTAGCACTTGAACCTGAATTGACATACTCGGAGCAGCCAGTACGAGTTTTGGATATAAAGGACCGTGTTACCCGAAGGACCACAACCAGATGGTACAAGATCCAATGGAGTGATCATTCTGAAGATGAAGCTACCTGGGAATCTGAAGATTTCTTGGCAGAAAACTTCCCTGAGTTCTTTGCTACCTTGTAAAATGTAAACCTGTCTTTTAATGCGTATGTTTTCCCCTTGTCTCTAGTTTAAGCACGAACTGGTTGTTGTTAGCTCTTTTTCCTATGCCTTGTTCCAATCTTGGTTATGTACCTAATCTCGGGACGAGATTTCTTTTAAGGGGGGAAGACTGTAATACCCCGGGTATTACGGATTAATTAATCTGCCATGTCATCATATTTAAATTAATCATTTGCGTATGATTGTGCTTAGGTCCCTAGAGTGATTTGAATTTAATTAGTATTTGTTTGTAAAATTAAATTCCCAAATAAAGGTTTAAAAATTTACTTTTATTAGGGCCAAAACCTAATTCAAAATCTAAAAGGAATTTGGAGATAGTCCCTTAATAAAAGTTTTAGATCTTTTAAAATGGAACAACTTTTATTTTTGGAGATTTCAAAGTTCTGTGGTGGAAATTCAAATTTATTTCAAAGCAATGATTTAAAACTTAGTTTTGGATTGTCATTTCAAAAATTATTTGGAATCTGGCAAAACTTCCTAAATATAAGTTGTAAAGCTCATTGAGTAGAACAACTTTTATTTTGGCAACTTTTCAAGTTGTTGAGAAAATTTAAAAGTAATTTTGAAAATACAGTTTAAAATTCAAAACTCTAGTTTACCCCTTTTTCTGTAGATTCAAAAATATTTCGAATTTGGATTTAGTTCCAAAAGCAAAGTTGTTCAGAATTTCAAACCCTACAACTTTTGTTTTTGCAGTTTTTCATGTTTGTATGCAAAATCAGTCGAATTTGGTCAAAAACCGACAGCCCCTAGGGATCTATGCTACAGTACTCCGCCCCCTCGCTCTGTTCACGAACAGCACCGGCAGCCGCCGTGTCGCGCGCGGGCGTGCGGCGAGCCGTGCCGGCCGGGATCGAGCCCCCGCGACCTCGGCAGATACGGGCGCGCGTGCGCCGCGTCGTGCCGCGCCTGTCCCCGCCCGTTGCCCCTCCAAAAGGGCAAAGACCACCCCTCTCCACGCCATTTTTCCTTCTCCCGGTCGCCATCGCCACCTCTCGGTTCTCGGCCGAATACGCCGCGCTCCGTCCATCACCACCCTCTCCCTCTTGCAGCCAGCTAGCTAGCTTCCTTGCGCATCGCCTGCGACCGTCGGTGGGAGCTGTAGAGCTTCGTAACCACCGGAACACCGGTGTCTCCTTCGCGGGCGGACAGAGCGCCGCCGCGAGCTCCGCCGTCGTCTCGAGCTAGTCTGGGTAAGCTCTGGGCCTCGGATTGTTGCGTACCGTGATCTCCGTGACCCCTTGAACCTTACGCGTGCGTCGGCGTACTCTCTGGTTCCCTAGGTTCGCCGGAACGCGTGTTCGCCGTTGTGCCGAGCCGCCGGGATCCGCCGCCGTCGCCAAGTCGCCTTCTCCGAACCACCTCCGTCTCCACCGACCCGTCGGCCAGCTTCGTGGTGAGCCCCAGATGCTCGCGCACCTTTTCCCCCTCTCTTTACCGGCTTGTGCTCGCCGGCGACGTGCTCGCCACCGCCACCGAGCCGCCGCGTCCGTGTCTCCAGGTGCTGTGCGCCTCGGATCTCGTCGTGTCTTAGCTTGGTAGACTCGCCTTGGAGTGTAGAGTCCGTCAGTGCCCTCGGCTTCGTCCCTCGGCTCACCGTCGGCGAGCTAGGGGTGGCGGACCGCCGGCGCTCTCGCCTCTGTAGAAACAGAGGAGAGGCCAGGGGCCTCGGGTTAGAAGATAGGTCTTTCCAGGGGGTTAAGTGCAAATCCCGTGACTCATGTGAATAGTATAGATCGGACCGCGGGTTGATTTCCGACTTCCCCAAGGTCTCTTTTGCTAAAACGCCGGCGCCGGGTGCGGGCAGGCCGAGTGGGCCGGCTCGCTTGGTCATGGGCCGTAGTGGGCTGATTTGGTCTTTTCTTTTTCCAGTGAATTTCAAAATGCTTTTCATTTATATATTCATATGAATAGTGCTGATGATTGTTATTTTCATATGAATTAATCTGTTGAATGGAAAAATGTGAGAATAATTGTGTATGCTCTCTGAAGTATGTAGTATTTGTTAAAAATATAATATAGGGTGTTCCAGTGCCTTTAATCTGCTGAATAAATCAGTAAAGTAATTAATAAATGCAAGTTTGTGTAATTTTAATTAATTCTCTGTAAATCCAAAAATCATGAAATTTATTGTGGCTCTGTTTAGTGATAAAACCTAGCTGTTGGTAAAGTTTGGTTGCAATTGAAGTTAGTTTGGTCAATTAATAAATATATGTGGAATTAGGGATTAATAAAGTAAATAGAAAAATGAATTTAGGTTTGTTGTGTGAATTTTTGGATTGAATGAAGACCAAGGATCTTTCGCTGTGTGATCCTTGGCAATTCGAGAACTTAGTGCTTGATAGTAGTCATAAAGCTGTGTAGCGGCTTTCTGTGACCGTTAAAAGGGTCAATAAAACAAAAGTAGGAAACATTACTTTTACCTTCTGTAGATCGTTTACAACTTTGCCGTGAAGGAAAGTTGTACTCAAGGTATTAATGGTTTACTCCAAGCATTTCATTTGTTGCCCTCATGCCACGCTAAGCATACATCATTGCATACGTGTAGTGCCCGTTCCCGAGGGGGTCCAGGTCGAGACTACTACTGAGGAGGCCACTCCAGAAGTCATCCAAGGATTCGACATCTGCGGGACTGATCCCGATCCGACGCTGTACACGATCCAAGGCAAGCCCCGGTGCATTCAGCCCCTCTATTACAAAATATTTATAATTCGAGTTAATCTACTGCATTAGGTTAATAGGAGTTGATTGTCACCTATCCAGATGCATTGTCTCAAATAAATACCCTGAAACCTAATTTAAATAAAATGGTTTGAGAAATGCTTAGGCATGCTTAATGAACTTAACTTTGCATAAAAGAAAAACTATTTTCTGTGCCATGATTATACTTATACTTTGATTGGTGAAGAACTTATTATCCGCTGGTCGATGTGTATTTGGGTTGGAGTCCCAATGCATGGTCGCTTTCGGAGTAATTTGGAACTGGTCGATGTCTTTGGAAACGTGTTTCGTTGGGTGGCCAGCTCATGGGGCGGCGTTCCCTATGTCTCACTCATCCGACAGGCACGATAATAAAAACTGTCGGGTAGTCTTGTACTTGGGTTAGAGTCCCAATGCAGGATTGACGGCAGGAAGGAAATAGGGACCGTTCGTTGTAGGCCTGCTGTGATCATGATGAACAGCCTAGCCACATACCAATGCGGAAAGCCTAGAGTTCGGTGACGCTATTGCTGGAACCGACAACCACGCACTGGGAGTGGAGAGATGGCGAGAGTAGCTTGTACCCACGTGGCCGGCGTGCCTGGATAAGAGTGGAGTACTGTGCTCTCGGGTGGCGCAGGACCGGTTCCGGGATAGCAAAGCCGTGACGACGGGTTGGTATATGTATGCCGGCGTGCTGCATATGCAGTGTGGTTAGAATCCCCAGCTGGGTACTTTCTGGATTCGAATCGACGTGCTCCTCGGTTATGGAGACTTGATCCTCACACTCTACACCGAAAAGTGGTTCTCAACTAGGTTATCTGAATGAATAAAGTAATTGAAAGAATGATGATACATGAGTCTGAATATTGGATTTATAAATATGATTATAATAATGACAAAATAAAATATGAACAGGATAGATTGCTTTTCTGCAAACTCCTCATCCTCTGCTAGCCTTACCCATAGCCTTGCATTGCTGAGTCTCATTTTACACCCTTAGTCGGGTAAGTCTTGCGGAGTACCCCAAGTACTCAGGGTTTGTTAACCCCGTTGCAGGAGGACCGCAGTCGGAGATCTGTCTTGCTCCATGTTGCGTGACCGTGGTCGAAGAAGAAAGCGGCGATGAGTAAAGTGGAACCCGTGGGCAGGGTTCGAGTTATCTTATCTAGTATTGTGTAACTATTCCACTGCTACTGTTATGTCCTCTGGCCTGTAATAACTATATTTGAATCCTATTTGAACAACTAGTTTGTAATCTAAATGTTATGTAATCTTCCGCACTGTACTCTGATGTATTTTTATTATGAAATGTTGTAATCCTGTAATGGTTCTTCAATGGTGATCCTGTCGGAGAAAAGGGCGCTAATGTAGCCCGACAGACCTGTCTAGATCATTTGGGACACGGGCCCGGCTGTCAGAAGTCGTTAGTAACAATGACAGGTGCCGGTGGGCCAGGTGATTTAGCCGGTTCTGTTACATCGACTTCCTCCGCAAGAATGCCGACGTGTTTGCTTGGAGTCCCTCGGACATGCCAGGCATCCCGAGGGAGGTCGCCAAGGAGTCCGGGCCGGGTCCAAGTAGGTGAAGCAGCGCCTCCGCCGGTTCGACGAGGAGAAGCGCCGGACCATCGGGGAGGAGGTGCAGAAGCTCCTGGCGGCCAGATTCATCAAGGAGGTCTTCCATCCAGAGTGGTTAGCTAATCCTGTCTTAGTTAAGAAAAAGAATGGAAAATGGAGGATGTGTGTTGATTACAATTGTTTAAATAAAGCATGTCCTAAACATCCATTTCCATTACCTCGTATTGATCAAATAGTTGATTCAACTGCTGGTTGCGAACGACTTAGTTTTCTTGATGCATATTTTGGTTACCATCAAATTCACATGAAAGAGTTCGACGAGCTAACGACTTCTTTCATCCCTCCCTTCGGCACATATTGCTACGTAATCATGCCTTTTGGCCTCAAAAACGCGGGCGCAACTTACCAACGTTGCATGCTCAAGGTTTTTGGGGACCTCATCGGGCGAACCGTTGAGGCTTACGTAGATGATATTGTGATAAAAACTAGGAAGGCAGACGACTTGGTAGCCGACCTAGAAGAGACGTTCGAATGCCTCAAAAAGAAAAATATAAAACTCAACGCCGAGAAATGTGCCTTCGGGGTCCCCCGAGGCATGTTGCTCGGGTTTTTCATTTCTGAGCGTGGCATCGAGGCCAACCTGGAAAATATATCGGCCATCACATGGATGGGGTCGATCCACAACCTCAAAGGCGTGCAAAAGCTGATGGGGTGTCTGGCAGCCCTAAGCCGATTCATTTCACAGCTCGGCGAAAAATGTTTGCCTCTGTATCGGCTACTGAAGAAAACCGAGCAATTTACCTGGACCTCTGAGGCCCAGGAAGCCCTCAAAAGGCTTAAAGCTCTGCTTTCAAAAGCTCCAGTACTCGTGCCACCCACCGAAGGGGAGGACCTCCTGCTATACGTCGCTGCTACTAACCAAGTTGTGAGTGCAGTAATCGTCGTGGAGCGGCGGGAGGAAGGACACGCGCTGCCTGTTCAGCGGCCGGTCTACTTCATCAGCGAAGTCTTGTCCGAGACCAAGACGCGCTACCCCCAGATCCAGAAACTGGTGTACGCAATCATCCTTGCTCGGCGCAAGCTGCGACACTACTTTGAATTCCATCCCGTGACCGTGGTATCATCCTTCCCCCTCGGGGAGGTGATCTAGAACCGGGAGACGACTAGGAGGATCGCTAAATGGGCTATCGAGTTCATGGGTGATGGCATCACCTACGCGCCGCGCAAGGCCATCAAGTCCCAGGTGCTGGCGGACTTCGTGGCGGAGTGGACCGAAACACAACTGCCACCGCTTTCTACCCAAGAAGAATATTGGGTCATGTACTTCGACGGGTCAATGATGAAGACCGGTGCCGGCGCGGGCATAGTCTTCGTCTCACCTCTCGGGGTTCGGCTCAAGTACCTGTTACGGCTACACTTCACGGCCTCCAACAATGTGGCCAAGTACGAGGCCCTTGTCAACGGGCTCCACACCGCCATCGAACTGGGAATTAGACGCCTCGAGGTTCGAGGAGATTCCCAGCTCGTCGTGGACCAGGTGATGAAGGAGTCAACGTGCCAGAACCCCAAGATGGCCGCCTACTGCAAGCTGGTGTGGTTGCTCGAGGAAAAATTCGACGGCCTCGAGCTCAACCACGTCGCGCGCAGGTACAATGAAGAGGCCAACGAGTTGGCAAAAATCATGTGTCCCAATATATTTAATCAAATTTTAACCTATTAATCAAACCATGAAAAATTTCAATTCTAACAACTTCTTAATGAAGCATAAAATAATAAACTGACTATTTCCATTTGAGGTTAAACTTTACCAACAGCTAGATCTTGACCTAAAACAGTAGCAAAACAAATTTCAGGATTTTTGGATTAACACACAATTTATTAAAAATCACCAAAATTGTATTTAATAATTAAACTACTGATTTTTAGTTCCTGTAAAAAGGGCTCAAAACATATATTTAATATTTTTATTAAATTCTACATACAACAAAGAGCATTCACCATTATTTTCATAATTTTTAGCCCATCACAAATATTCATATAAAAATGAAAAAACCAAGCACTATTCATATTAATTCAAAATCGAAAAACTACTTTTATTCCCGGGAAAATAGAAAAACGAAATCGGCCCGAGCGGCCCAGCTAGCGCAGGCCGGCCCAACACGCCCGCCCGCGTACCAGCCCGCGCGCGGCTGCCTCCCAGGGACACTGACAGGTGGGGTTCCCATGTCAGCTCCTTCTCCTACCTCCCGCGTGCCCGCGTGAGCGCGCGACCGCGGCGGCTCGCCACGGATCTCGCCGCCGGCGATCCCAGCAGCCAAACCAATCGCGTCAACATGCACCCTAGTACCTAGCGGTCCCCTTAGCGCATTTGGCCCCAACCCTACGCGCCTCCAACGGGCCCAAGTTCGCCCATGGTGGACGCGATGACACGGCGACCCTGTTCCGGCCGATATAGTATGGTAGAGTTTAGGAAAACGAGACGGATAGGTCCAGAAGCTCACCACGAACTCAAAACAGCTGGCGGTAGGAGCGGTGGTGGCGAGAGGAGACGGGCTTGACACGGCAGCGGCTGCGGCAGCGTACACCTGCGATGTCCTTCCCGTTTCCACGAACCTAAGGCGAGGGCGGTCAAACGACCTCGATCATGATAATCGCCAACCATGGTGGATCCAGAACACTATAGAGGAAAGGGATTAACCCACCGCAGAACCTCGGCCACGGCGTGAGACAGCACGACGATGCTTTCACCGGAGCCGTGGACGAACACGAGCCGTACGGGGAACTCCGGCGACCAACACCCGCACAGATAGGCTCAAATGAAGCACAAGGAAGTGGATTGGATGGATGCGAGATGGAGCGGTGGGAGATGGCTTGGTGGTGGAGAATCTGATCACGAATGGAGGAGAGCTCGCCGGTGACCGAGTGAGACGAGAATGGCGAGGGGGGCGCTCGTCACTTAAAATGGACAGGAGAGGAACGGATAAGGGCAAGCAAGGTCCGGGGGCCCCCTGTGCCCGCGGTGCGACGGCAACAACGCCCTGCCCGGCCGGACGGCGCCGGCGGGCGGCGCGGTGCACGCGTACGTGCACACGCGCAGAACGGTAGGGGCCGGAACTGTAGCTACCCCCCTAAAGGTCAAACCCTATTTGTGTAATGATCCCTATTTCCAAGTGGAACCAAGTGATTCACCTAAAACAGAAGTTGTGCCAAATTTTGCGTAGATCATTTTTGCTTTTTGGACCATGTTCAAATTCTGCGCAAATTTGAAATTATTCAAAAAGGGGTAAAAGGGGTTTTTAAAATTTGAATGCAATCCAGTTCAATTCGCAAAAATTTTCTCAACAACTTGAAATTCTGTAAAAACAAGAGTTGTTCTACTTGTTGAGCTCTACAACATTCATTAAGTGAGTTTTGTCAGATTCTTGATAATTTTTGAAATAGCATTTCAAATTTAAATTCTAAAACAGTCATTAGGGTTTAATTTGAAATCTTAATGCATAAGTTCAAAATAACCAAATATAAAAGTTGTTCAACATGAAAATCCTTACAACTTTTATTAAAGAAGTTTGCCCAAATTCTTGATATTTATTTAAAGGGCATTTTAAATTTGAATAAACAAACACTAATTGGGGTTTAATTTAAATTTCCACCGGTAAACTTCAAAACCTCCCAAAATGAAAGTTGTCCCATTTTAAAATATCTATAATTTTTATTAAATTACATTCATCAAATTCCTTTTAGTTTTTGAAATTAAGTTTCAACTCTAAACTTTAAAGCATGAATTAAGGTTTTATTTGAAATTATTTTTAATAACTTCAAAATTGCCCAAAATAGAAGTTGCTCAAATTTTAAAGATTTACAACTTTTGTTGAAGACCCAATACCTAATTCCTTTTAGTTTTAAAATTAGGGTTTCGGGTCCAACGTAGGGTTTATAAATAATTTTCTTTTTATTTTCTAATTGGATTTAGGTAATTATACACCAATACCAACATTTATATAATAAAACACTCTAAATCACCTAAGCACAACCACATGTGGAAATAAAAATTATTTTAGTGATGCACAATAATAATGAGTTTATGCGAGATGATTTGCATCCAATCATGATGACGTGGCAGGTTTTAGTTATAGTAACACCAGGGGTGTTACACAAAACAGGATGACTAGAATCTAGACTTAACCCCTGAGCTGCTATCAAGGATGGAGAAAATAGGTGATAAAGGAGATTGCTAAGACTTCTAGTTCTAATCCTCACAAGATATGATATGATTATTCTTAATGGGGTATTACTATAGTAAAACACCAGCAAAGGGTAAATTCCTTAGTAAAAGAGACCTACGGTTTTACTGACAGGAGGTGGACTGTGTAAGACTCAATAAGGCTAGGTCACCCTCGCGATCTACCACTGATTCGGACAGCATAGGGCATTTACGAGCAAATATAATCTAAGCACCACGCTTAAAATATAAATTACTACTTCAATCAAAGAGCTACCAAGACTAAAACACTCAAAAGAGTCGTAAACCTTAAAAACAATAATAGCAACATTACTCACTTGGATTAGAAGTTGAATTCCGAAGAAATCTTCAGAAACAAGCCCCAAAGAAGGACTTGAATCCACGGGTACAAGTCGTAGAGCAGTCACCGACAGGCTGGCAACTCCTCCAACTATCTCCAGCTCTTCTACCACACCACTTCTGGAATAAAACTAACCCTAATCTGGAAATACTACAAAGCTAATCTTCTACTTGATGCTTGGCTCTAGATCCTATGTTGGGTTTCTACTCTTCTCTAGATATATCGGTGGATTTCTGAAACCCTGGATTGATTTCTTTCTGGATCATATGAAACCCTGAGGGGTCTGGGGCTATTTATATAGGCCGGTGGGATGAACCGTAGCCCTTGGATCAAACCGACTTCGACGGGTAGTGGAGATTGATCTTCAAAAATAGGTGTGGGTCCACGTCGAAGCGGAGGCCGACCTGTCAGTGGGGTCGGCAGACCCTCTTTCTCTGACATTCGGGCCCCGCTTCTACAGCTGTGTCTCTGGTGTTCTCTAGAATATTCTTGATCCCCCGTCGTGGCGGAATTCGGTATTTTCTCCGAGACGTGGGTCCTTCTTGGTTTTTTCCTGTATAGTCCCTGAAAAACGTAGATTCACCAAAACTCGTGGAATTCTGTTGGTTTAAACCCTATTCTAGGTGTTTGCTCTCATTTATATCCCTTTTTATGATTGGTTGATGGGTAAAATCATACAATAACTACCGTCAACATATATCACAATCACAGTGTGTTTTTCGGTTGCCGGTCTCGGTAATCGTTAGACTACCGTGACCATCTCAGGGTGTAACAAACTCTATTTCTGTTTAATGAAAAATGTGTCATCCCCCCAACCCCGAAGGATATGACTTTGGTTGCGAGTATATGGAGTCCAACATGTTATTCCCAACTTCACCACCATTTACAACAGCACCCATTTCACTTCTTGCATAGCGGATTGAGCTGGATTCTCAAACCGATCAATTTCATTGACAAACACCACCACAAAGCCGATTGTAATCTTGCTTAACGACCTCAACGAGCGTGGGAGCTTCTTCCTTTTTTCTTATGCACATAAACTTGCTCTATGGTGGTACTGTGTAATCTAAAAAAACTAGCCTAAACACTGATCCAAGCACTTTTGCTAATTGACTAACTTTTTCTTAAGTGCATGGGTGGTAAGAGCACAAAGAAATGCGTCCCAACTCAATTATAGCTTCGACAAACCCTCACACACTGTGAATGACCACCCAAGAAGGTATACATCGCCCTATACCAATCCACTTGCAGTTGGTTAGAAGGGTTGCCTCGATAATGAACACCTAATAGCTTCGGTGGTCACATTGGAGAAATCTAAAGCCCTGCCTTGACAATGAGCACCTAATAGCTTCCATGACCACATTGGAGAAATCTAATGCCTTTCCTTGACAATGAGCACCTAACACCTTCCGTGACCACATTGGAGAAATCTGGTTCTCTGCCACAAGGACTAGCTATTCTCGACCGTTATTTGGTGATTCATCTGACCCCACTTTAGAATTCCGGTGCATGGTGTTAGTCTTCTCTGCACTAAGGTTCCCCTGCTTCCTCCGCTACCGCCGTCATCGAAGGGCGTGTTTGGATGTCTTGTGCAGGCTTGCTTTGCTCGGCTAGACAAGTGACGTGTTGTTTGGTTGATTGAAGTGCTGTCTCATTTTCTGTGTTGTCTAGATTTCTCATCACCATCCCAAGCGAGCCAAAACCGCTCTCCGGCGCTGGCAAGCCTAACATCGCAGGGTGTGGCAAGGCAAGCTGGTCCGGCGAAGCAACTAAATGTGCCTGAAGATATCCAATGCACTACGTTGCCCAGCATTAGACCAACTGCAGTGGACCCTGTAAATGGATCCTCCAGTACCGATTTTACGGACAGAAGGGCTAAAGCGGGTCCTCTACCTCATCCGGCATGCATGCGGCTTCCGCCATTTTTAGCTGAGTAGCGGATGTCCTCTACATGCTGCAGGGGCCACAAAAAACGTGGGGAGGGAGAGCGCCGGCCTCTGGCGCAGAGAGATGGAGAGAGAAAGCACATGAATTGCGAGCCCCACTATTTCAATCTTCTAAAAAAATGTTATAACTCACAAATTAAAAAAACCAAATTAAATTCCGAGTGCACCATTAAATTTATTTCAATAAATCCTTTAAAATAAGATCTTACATGAATATATTTAGATAAAATTACAAGTAGTACCCACTTATGATAGTTGGTATAGAGTATGAGATATAGAGGATGATAGATGCGGAAAAAAACAAGTATAGAGAAGAGAATCTTGATGACCAGTATGTATAGAAAATAGAAATAGAGGATAATGAGTCCATATAGTCTTAGAAAGTACCTAAACCTGTGACTCTTGGCTAAAGCACGTCCATCACCACGACCCACAACTCTACCTATGTGCTCCGCTTCACACCTCAGCATAGCATGGAATCGGATCTAGATGTTTCAGTTATCTTAGGCCCCGTTTAGATCCCAGTTGCAGTTGCAATTCTGCATTGTAGCACGTTCGTTTGTATTTGACAACTTTTGTCCAATCATGCCCCAAGTAGGCTTAAAAGATTCGTCTCGTGATGTACATGCAAAAAGTACAAACATGCAAACATTTCGTCTACATTTAATGCTCCATACATGTGCCGCAACATTGATGTGACTAGTTGCAGTTGCAATTTGCACTGGATCTAAACAGGGCCTTAGTGCTGTATGACGTCGAGTTAGTGCTTAGTGTCTTCCTCATGCATCAAGATTTTCACCTTGCACATAGGTAGAGTTGCGTCCCTATTGTACAATATATTTTCCTAGCACACTTGTACTCCAGTCTAGGATTTGCGTCCCTATTGTACAATATATAGGGTCCAGGGTACAATATAACATACTCCCTCCGCCCCTAAAAAACTATCGTTTTAGACTTTTCAGAAACTGTGTTTAACCGTCCGTCTTATTCAAAAAATTTTACAAAATACAAAATTAATTAATAATTATTAAAGTACCTTTAATGATAAAACAAATCATAATAAGATAAATGATATCTATACAAAATTTTCAAATAAAACGAATAGTCAAACGTAATATCTGAAAGTCTAAAACGACAGTTTTTTTTTGACGGAGGGAGTACCCTCCAGGGTTAATTCAACAACCATCCTCTCGTCTTATTCTAAGAATAAGACATGTGGAGTTAAGTCACCAGTTAACAAACAAATATATACGATGATCATACGATCAATAAAAGAATGACTAACAATAATTATAATATAATTGGCGTGTTTTATGGGTCATACAACAGCCATAAGGCGTCCGAAGGGAATTGAGACCATAAGCGGCAAGGCCAATAAATCGAGTGAGCAGAGAACCAGGACAAAACTAGACTGACGAGGATAATTTCCTGATCTCCTTTGCATGTATGTAAAACGTTTTTTTTTCTGCTTTTGTTTCGACAATACAGATGCTGCAGTGATGCCACTAGTTATTCCCATCAAGTGCCCAAGATGGCCATCTGAGAGCACTCATGGCTCCTTGTTGCCCGAGGTTGATACTTCTGCACTGCACATAGGGCATACCTGCAAGAATCAGGGGATATTTTGTCACACATATTGGAGCAACGAAAACTGCTGTTTAGAAGTATCCACATCATGTTGATTGGAAAACATGTTGAAATTAACTCAAAGCCAGGTGGTGTGCATAATAGACGTTTCAAGGTAGGGATTGACACGGCACGATCAACCAGCAGGATTGCAGGAATGCTGAATTATATCTATAGGAATATGTATACAGCTACAGTCTATTACTTTGCAAGATAAGGATCCACATAGCATAATCTGCCATTGAAGGAATGCTGAAACGGACTGACAATATGAATACTGAATACAACTATAGCCTAATAGCTAGTCACTGTGCCAGACAGTCAGATAACAGGAGTCAAGCAGACCATCATGATCATCAGACTTGGCCTGACTACAGCTGCGCAGCAATTACAGCAGTTTTGCCAGCCTCCATAGATAAATGAAACGTAATCTTTTCAAGGCACTAAGTCTTCTTGCAACTTAAAGAGTATCACAATACTCATTAAATAAAGAGAAAACAGTCGCAGGACGCAGGCAATAATGATGCTACTACTAGTACTAAAACCCTAACAGAAAGACAATGAAGCTTTAACAGACTGGAGTACTGGACTGATTTAAGAACAAAAGGTTGCTGAACTACTCTTATATATTCAGAAAGAGTAAGGTAATATTTAGCTAACTTCCAAAACTACCAAAATTAATGTGGCTGAACATATAAAAGCATAGAGGTAATCATGCAAAACCTAGATAAATATGTCCCCAAGTGTCCATTGGTGAACACAATATACCAGCTTCCAAGGTTTGTTGATTTGCTAAACTCTCAAATCTTCATTTTCTCCCACCACAAGACGTACCCAAATTTCATTACCGCAACAACAAAATTACATGAATCCTCAGAACATCAGCTAACCAAAACATCACTTGACCATGACAACATCGTAGGCTGTATTACGACTAAAAGGTTCCCAACTTCAGTCTGATACAATGTAATGGCGCCAGACATCTTGACCGCAATTACAAATCTAGGGACTATGTCAAGCCATTGAGCAAATAACAGAATATTGTTACTTCAAATGTATAGACTGCTGCAGCCTGTTACTGCGACCCTCAATACCAATGACTTTCTATGTTTTATATGTAACAAATTTTTTAAGAGAAAAAAATGATGAACTAAACACAGGTTCACAACTAGAATAAGAACAACATCAGTTGGCAAACCATTAGCCTGCCTAGCGGCCTACAGAAAAATCTTAAGCCTTTTATTTTGACTAGAACTCTAGAAGTTACCAAACATAGTGTACTATACAGACTAGTTGTGATGATAACATTCCTCCTTCAGGTGCATGCGTGTGGGACACTCTGAGATACTTCACAGAATCACAGTAGCATATAGGGTCCGGCGAGTTAATGAAATGAACTTTCTAGCCATTCAACTATGTGGAGCTTAAGAAGGTCCATCATACCTTATTTATTTGCAGCCACTGGTTTATGCATTCAGGATGGTATAAGTGCTTGCAGGGAAGTGCAATCAAAGATTCACCCTCCTCCAATTCCACACGGCAAATTACGCATCTATCAACAATAATGATATATCAGGACTTCATATACAGAACACAGATCATACAAAACTATAAAACTTCCCAATATTTGCACATACTGCTCTGTGTTGCCATCCTGAACATCTTGCATCTTGTATGTTACTGAAGGTAAAGAAGCAAGTGTGTCAGCAGAGAGACCTCTGTTTTCTGTGCCAACTACTTCACCCAATGCGACTAGCTCCTGATATCAACATGAGAACCATTAACATGACATATTGACGTATGAAGCTTCAAATGAGGGGCTTGAGAACTAAGGATAAGACAACAAGCAATGTAACTTGCCTCATAAGAGTACTCATCTGGATCAACCTCTTGCCATGCCTCCTGGGTTTTCATAAAAGCATATAGAAGTGTAGGTTATTTATCATTCACTATATGATTATAAACAAGTACTAAAGAAATCACGACCAATATGTCAACAATTACATAATTTTACCATATATAAAACAGTAGGAATAATCGGGAAATATGCCAACCATCCCTAGAGAACTGAGGACAATACTAGTACCTGACTAGTAATTGTAAAATTATAGAGGCTATATGTTAAATTTGGATATTATTGCTAGAAGGGCAGATAATTCAAGCTTAATCAAGGAAAACTCAATCATAACTAAAACATCGAAAATAGATATGACTCCTTAATTAGATCCTGAACTACAAATCTAACCGTGAGAAAAAATATGTTTATATCATTTACAGTTGAAGCCAAACAAGGAAAAATAAATGCAATCTAACTAAATAGCATTGAATCCGTACTAATTTTTCATAGAACAAAAACATCATGAAGAAAATTCATGCACACATAGGCAGCTCTTTAAATGGCTGAAATATAAAGACTACACATGTCTCCAGGACCAATTTCAAAGAGGCATTAATCAAGTGTGGTTTTATTTACAATCAACGTGTAAGCTGCCACTCGCACTGCAACATCATTTCATTATAAGTGAGAAATCCAATCAACTAACATATAAGCAAGCAACTGATACTCCCTCACTAAAAAAAGACAAGGCAGACCCCTAGAATATGTACAATCAAAATGCATCAATTTAGAAAGAAAATGGGTAGATGTGTTCCAGGTAGGAAATAACGTCAACAGTCTATCAAAGGAAAGTATTATGGTATAAATAACCAACAAGTCAAAATTATTTTAGCTGAATCAATAAACTATGGCACAAATCATGCTGACTGTTATGAAACATCATGCATGTTGCATTGATCAAAGAACAGCTCTACTAGTTTGCATGGCAGAAATTAACAAAGAGCAGACTATGGCATTCAGTTTCTTATGAGACCATTAATTGCAAACTCAAGTGACCTTCCCTAGCAACAAAGGTAAAATTCATCAACAAGATGAAATGAATCACAACCTGTGGATCATTCACATGATCCTCCTCATGCTCCACATCCACTGTTCGCCCTGCACGGAAAAGCCAAAATTACAAACCAGCAACAAACTAAATTATGAACTGAGCTGGGGTTGGGGGCAATGATTCGTATGTGCTCACAATCGCTGAGACCAGCAAGAGCCATAAGCCGCGCGGCGACCTCACGCTCCTCAGCATCCTGCAGCGCACGCGCATAGGCCTCATCGTCCTCAAACTCCGCGGGATCTACCTCCGGCCCCCCTTCTTCATCCTCCTCGAACTCTTCGTCGTAGTCGCTCCCCTCGGCGCCCTCGCCCTCACCCTCTCCCTCTCCCTCACCATCGCCCGAGGGGTGCTCGTGGTGGTGGACGCGGAGGTGGTGCTCCAGGTCCTCTTCGTAGTCCTCCTCTCCCTCTTCGTCGTACTCGTAGCTCCCTGCATCAGAGCTCCCGTAGTCGCTGCCCTCCCCACCGCCCCCGTTCATCCGAAGCAACATGTACGCCCGCTCCTGCACCGATCCGCGAAGCACGGGTTAATCGCGGAGGGAGGGGGGGGGGGGGGGGGGGGGGCAAGTAACCCTAGGAGCGGGCCCGAGGCCGCGAGATCTCTTCGTCGCTTACCTGCTCCTGCAGGACGCGGGCGAGGGCGAGGTCAGCCTCCTCCTGGCTGAGGGCCGTGAAGGGGCGCCTGGCCGCCTCGGCCGCAGCCGCTGCAGCGGCCGCGGCGGCACCGTCGTCCGTGGCTTCGACAGCCGCCGCGGTAGGTGGTGGCGGATTCGGGCTAGGGTTCGACTCGGCGCTCGGCTTTTCGGGCGCGGTCCCGTCCCCGCCTCCTCCGCTCCCCTTGGACCCTTCCATGGCGGCGAGCGAGGTTGGAGACGGGGCGATACGAGGAAAAGCCGAAAAGGAAATTAGCGACTCGAGTTAAGCCCCGAGCCCGGGAGGCGACGGGATGGTCGAGCTTGCGTTTTGTTTTGTGTAAACTGATGATGATGGCCGATTAGCAGCGTAAACCGGAGCTCTGGTTAAGCTAATGACGCAGGGCCTCGGAACCGACTCGGTTGCGGCTGGGTTAGGTGTCATTAGTCTGTGAGACTGTGACTTTGGGCCCGGGCTCTCCTGGCGCCACTCGTCAGTCGTACAGAACGTATTGCTGGCTGTGCGACCGGGAAGAGTAGGCCGTGCAACGTCACCACCGAACGGGTGGGTCAGTGGGTGTTCATCACTCGGCCTGAAAGGTTATGTCACCGACCCGGGGAGTATGTGTTTGGACCCACGTGTCATTCATGCCCTAAATATCGATTGTTTTCAAAATTCTTGTTGGGCAAAGGTTAAGAGCATGTTTGGCGGAGACTTTAACCTCCTGCAACTCTTTCAAAGGAGCCCTAATGCATATTGAAGTATAGCTCCTTGTAAACAGGGATGGAAACATACTGGAAAAATCTTGAGCCATTTCGTTTGATTCCTACTTTTTGTCCCGTTCATTTTTCATATTCATGGGATCCTATTTTTGTACTTGCGGAAACGAGAGATGACATATATTATCCATTTCGTTTTAATGCCTGATAGACCCATATTTGTCCCGCTTTCAATCCATGTGTGACAAGTATGTCCTTGTGTTATGTTAATACACATGACATGAGGTGAATATTTTACTGATCTTCATATGTATATATTATTTTGTATTTTTTTTGCATGCATACTTGAGAATATTATGTTATATGATCCTAATTTATTTATCTGGCTCTCCGTCCATATCTACCTGTTTTCGTATGTCTGTGTATCCCAACTTCGTTTTGGATCCTGGCTTTTTTCGAATCCAAACTCATTTCTGTCAAAAAAAAATGGAAATGGAAACAATAGAGGGTTTTTTCGCCCGTTTTTTTTCCATTTTTCATCCTTGTAAGAAGTTTGAGAAGGTGAAGCCGTTTTATTATTTAGAGGAGTCGAAGCCATGAAAATACGGCTTCGTTTAGCTTCACACAATGAACTGATCACAAAATCTTCATTGATGTCATTTCCACCAAACATTTTATTATAAAATGACTTTGTGATTCATGCTATACTAAAAACGGTCGTCTCCAATTATTTCAAACAAGAACCAATAAAAAATCAATATTTTTCCAAATGGCTAGAGAAAGACAACATATGTTGGATTCCTCCAATATTTATAAAATCTCGCTATTAGAAGATAGAAGACAATTCTGCTTTTAAGAATATTGAGATTTCTATTTCACCTTAAACTTTTTGGGATTTTCTTTCTCTTTTTATATTTTCATTATGGACCCTGTCCTTACTCCTTATCCTTTATAGACCTAGGCAATTTGAGTCCAGACCACGCCCCACGTCAATTCTGTTGAATTTTGGCCCAGCCACAATCCTTAGAGCATCTCAATGAGACATGATATCCTTATATTTGTATGCTATATTTAGATTTTTTTTAGAGCAAAAAGTGAATTTCAACAACTCGCATGTATCGCTAGCTATCTAGCATTGCCATAGTAGAGAAGCTGTTGGAGTTTTCTATTTTTTTTTACGTAGTTTTCTATTTTAAAGATTGGCTAAATCATAAGTTCAACAATCCGTTTTTATCAACGCTGTTGGAGTTGCTCTTAGTGGACAGGGGTTAGACAGAGTCATGGAGGTCCCATGCCCATAAAAAAAAATTCTCAGCTCGAACCTAGCCCGAAATATTTCTTTTATTTGTTTCCTAGCTAAAAGCATCGGGTGGACTACCAAGGCCTGGCCTATACTCATGTATAATTATTTCCCCATGCTCTTCTACTTATTTTCTTGATTGGGTCGATTTTTTTTTCAAGTATGGGAAGATTGGAAGTGGAGATAAAGAGTTGTTGAAGCACTTGATTTTTTAAAATCTTACAAAAAAAATCAAGATTGGAAGAGATGAATTCGATTTATGCGACAAATATACTAGGATCAGTGAAATACACCTTGGCTTATTTTCATATGGGTCCACGAAAGGAGCATGAACCTTTTGTGAGATAGATTGGATTCATCTATGATTTTTTTTAATGTAATGTCATGCTTAGTCAGGTAGGTCAAGCTGTTGGACGCATGTTTATAAGATCATCCTCAATGGAAATTTTATAAGAGTTTCGTGGCCTTAAATGCGCTAACATGGCATGAAATAGATGAAGAGAGATTAAAAGGTCGCATAGGAGCACGTCATGATTTCGGATCGGATATTGATCAAGACTCAAGAGTGAAGCGAGGACACTTTTTTTTGAGAAGTAAAAAAGGACGGCTGCACTTTGTTATGTAATATTTTGGTATATAGCTGTCATAGATATTGTAGATATATAAAATACAGGTGCATGTATTACTCCTTGAAGCCGCATTAATTCGGGCCAATCTGAAAAGCCCACCAAACGTTTTGGCCTATCAGAGAAATGTAATTGTTGGTCAGAAATATAAAGTGGACTCTATCGTCACTATAAAGTGGGCTCTATCCTCGCTGATTCCACAGGGCCCAGTTCAGCCCAGCAAGCAGAGCAAACGAGAGATGAACCAAAGCCCTAGCTCGGCTTACTTTCCTGCTCGTTCAGCCCCGCCTCCACTCGCCGGTTCTTAACGCCGCCCGCCGTCTCCTCCGCGGCTCCGCCCTCCCGCCGCTGCCGCCGGCCACCCAGGAATCAGGATGCGGGTGAAGAAGCGGTCGAAGCACCGCAAAGCGGTCAAGTTCTATTCCACATGCTTCGGCTTCCGCGAGCCCTACAAAGTCCTCATCGACGGCACCTTCGTCCACCACCTCCTCACCCATCGCCTCCTCCCGGCCGATGAGGCTCTCCGAGACCTCCTCTCGGCCTCCAGGACGCCAGCTCTCTCCACCACCAAGTGCGTCATCGCAGAGCTCAGGCGACTCGGCAAGTCACATGCCGAATCCTTCGACTCCGCGCAGCTGCTCGCCACAACCAAGTATCTTTCTCTTCACACAGATAGTTCCATTTTTTTCCTTTTCGTCAGTCCCAAACCTCCAATTGTGCTCCACCTTGACTTAATATGTTGCTGCCTGGCTTAAAATTCACCGCTTGATTTGTGCTCCAGCACTTCTATTGCTGTGAGGCAGGTGTCGGTGGTATTAATTTGATTTTGTCAATGCCAAAGAAAAACCTAGAACATCGTTTAATTCTGAAAGCTGCTCACATGAACATAGTTACCAAGTTCACTTCAGGGAACCAAATTATAGCTCTTTCATGCTACTTTGCAGTCTGAGTAGCCAGTTTGGTTTAATCGAATTTTGTTGTCTGGAAGTGGAACCTATGCTGCAGTTGGAATTTGGATCACTTCAGGATGCATTTTTGTAACCATTGTTTGGCCCAGGACCTGTTCACTGGTTTTAGGTGTCATGACTTAATCTCTGGCCCAGAAACTATGCTATGCTTGCTGGTGCGTTTAGTTTTGTGCCATTCCCGAATGTGTTCTTTAATTCCCAGCTTGAATTTTGCTTATGGGACTATTTGAGCTTGATTTTTATGATATGAGCCTAATTATGATGCATTGACTTAGTGTTTTCCTGGATTTCACGGTGTTACCAGGTGTGAGCATGACAAGGTGGTCAGTGCCGTGAACTGTGTCCTGTCCCTGATAGGTGATAAAAATCCTGAGCATTTCTTCGTTGCCACCCAGGATCCTGATCTTCGAGAAAAGTTACGAGAGGTATCGGCAACCCACATCTGTTGTGTGTGAACCTCTACTTCTTTTTAAGAAGACATATCTATGATCTTGTCTGGTTCGCAGCAATTTGCTCATGTACTGTCTGTTTCCATATAGATTCCTGGGGTTCCTGTGATATATGGTCTGAAGAACTCCTTATTCATAGAGCAACCCTCTGTGCTGCAACGCAAGTTTGCTCAATTGGATGAGGAGAAGCGTCTCAATATGGATATCTCTGAATACAGGAACTTACTGAAGGCTGCATCAGAAGGAAAGACAGCTGCCAGTGAAAATGGAAGTGGCGGAGAACAACATGAGAGGCCTATTAGTTCTCTTGTAAAAAATGCACTTGGTGTTACTGATAAAAGCAAGTTTAAAAGGAACAAAGCAAAGGTTATATTTATAGTCATTGCCTTTTTGGTATCTCTTGTCATGCGATTGACTATGTTCAGTGTTTTATTATCTAGTAAGCATCACTTCACTACTCTTATCTATTTCTTGTATTAAACGTTTATGAGTATCATTATGCAGGGTCCAAACCCACTCTCCTGTAAGAAGAAGAAACCAAAGGTCCCCACAACTATTCAAAATCAGGTATTCTTTGGTTGTGGCACATGCATCATAAGCATCTCTCGTCATTTTCTAACATCAAGTTTGGTTCTGTCAGATCTCTGATGTATGTTCTAAATGTAATATAACTAAACATTTGTAATTCATTATTATGTCCGACAGTGTCAAAGTGTTGTGCCTCTCAGTTTTCAGTTGTATCAGGACTCACAAGCACTGATGGCAACATCTGTTCTGCAGGCAGCTAAGGCTGATGGCGAGGCGAAGAGAAAGAGGGTTCGGAAGCGGAAGAGAGGCCAAAAAGATAACAAGCAATTGGAGACTGCGAACTAGAGCGATGGGCTTGCCTAGGAAGTTTCAGTGTTCTTGCTAGGCAGCCATCCTGACTCCGGAGCTAGTCAGCCAGGGAGGACTTCCTTTCTCCACAGGATTCAGGATGTTATGCCATACCATGCTCATTACATGTTGAAGATGTTTCTTGCAACGTAATACTTGATTGCCTACGCTGATCGGGAATCCTGCTCTCTAGAAGATCTGGATACTTTTTTTTGTAGCAAGATGCAACATTAAATATCTTTTGAAGCAAAAGTTTGATGTCAGTAGCTCTACCAGGCTCCTGTTTGCTTGGCGACAAGTGTGAACCCATTCTTTAATTGCAAGACGTGCTTGTTGAGAGATCTTTAAGCAATTGTCCATCTCACAGCGCGAACTGTTTGGAAGTTGTTGCTGTTGGATTCCCCACAGTCCATCTAACGAGCTGAGTACGCGCACATCTATATGTAGGGGGAAAAACTCTCGCGGTGTAAACCTGAGGCCATGATGATCTTGACACCTAAGGGTATCTAAAATGTGCAGAGCTGGCACTCATACGGATATGGTCGACCTCACACATAGTGGCTACCGACCTCAAGACACAGGTTAAAATCGGACTATAAGCTTGAGGCCAGTTTCAGTGTGCACAAGCACTGATGGCAACTATGTTTCAGTAAGGCCGTCGGTAAGCAACGACGAAGGCCTTTAACATTCTCGCGCACATGTTTAAGTCAGTTTCAGTGAAAGTTTTATGACTATTTTTAAGACTCATAGATATTGAAAACAGTAAAAACAAGTTTCATCCTCAATTTCTTATGAAACATATTTCATCTCTTTTTTCATATTAATATGCCACATTAGTTTATTTAATAATGTCTATAAATCTCTCATAAAATTTCCATTGACACTGACCTTACCGACGGCCTTTGCACACCCACAACGCTTGCTTGATCGGTAGTCTCCGCTTTTGGTCGGATGAAGCAGACACAAGCAATATCCAACCCCAACCCCACCTGGGTAGAGACATTCCCGTAATACCGTTACCGCCTGTGTGGTGTGCAGACTGCAGACTGACGCACGCGCACTGCACTTGGGATCCATCCAGGGAGGAAAACGAGGAATTACAACTTTCCAAGGGCAGGACCAGGAAGGACCTCGCGCGCTCGCCGGTCGCTCTCCAGCTGGGCCGGCCCAGTGCGGGACGTGGCAGGATCGGGAGCCCTTGGTGCCCTATCCCAGTGGGCCGATAAGGCGAGTGGTCGGCCATACAAAAAGCCGTTGCCGCACGCGTCGCCGTCCCTTTGCCTGGCCCACCCGTGGCCCGTTTGGCCCTTTCCCCGTGCCCGGGTGGTTGCGGGTGCCCGCATCATCCCTCCTCATATTCCCCCCACAGCCTCCCGAACGAGGACGGCTCCTCCTGCCAGTCCCAGTGTCCCGCCTCGCCTCGCCTCCTCTCTCTCTCTCCCCACCAACCGCAGCAGCGAGACTGAGAATGGCCGCGGCGCCGTCGTCCCTCGCGTCCTCCCACCTCTCCCGCCTCGCCGACCTCCGCCGCGCCGCGGCGGTGGCCACTCCCGCCGTCCCACAGCAGCTTCGCATCGGCTGCTCGCGCCGCCGCGCCCAGCGCGTCGTCGCCATGGCTGGATCCGGCAAGGTGCGCCGCCGCTGTTTAACCACCCGTCCCGTGTTTAATCTGTCCATGTGAGTTCTGCGCTCATGCCCCTGCTTGATTCTCCCCTTGCAGTTCTTCGTCGGAGGCAACTGGAAGTGCGTAAGTGCCTGTTCTGCTTCTCCAGCTTTACGCGCCTTGGGGGTGTCACCGTGTCAGCACTGATGATCCTGGAGATGATGTGTAACTGTATGATTTTTTTTTTATTGGCTGTTGCCGCATTGGGCACCTCAACGGGGCCGGGACGAGATTTTGTCGCCATCCATGCATACATCGTGATTTACTCCGTACATGGCCGCTTCTAAGAATTGAATCGCCAGTCAGCAAGGCCAGTTTGGCCTGCCAGCCAAAGCCGTTTTGTTCGGTATATAAAAGTTTTTTTTTTCCTTTTTGAAAGGAAGGTATATAAAAGTTGCTGTTGCATCTTTCACCTTTTAGAAACTTTTAGCTGAGAGAAACCAGGGAATACTGCCACTTCTTGCCTCCTGAGTATATATAGAGAGGCCTTGGTGCTTTCTTGATCCTGTTTGCTAAGCTTTGAGAGGCCTGGCCGGAGGAGAGGCAAGGCAATGTAAAATTGTGCGTGTTGTGAATTTTTGAGTTGGGGTTGCTCATTTGTAATGGGTCTGCAAGTTTCATCAGCCAAAAATCAAGCTTCAAATTTGTAAATTCATTTTTGGACTTCATCTTTGGATTAGCGAGCATGCCTTATTTGTTTTGAAGAAAAATCTTATTTCATATGCGAAGCTTCTTCACTTCAGGAGTTCTTGCGAACTAGCTAAGTTATATCCTTTGGTGTATTTAGTTACTAATCTTAGAATTTGTGGGGTTGATGTCTGTTTCTTTTCCCTTCCTTCTTTTCCCTCTTCTTCAGAATGGAACAAAGGACTCCATTAGCAAGCTTGTCTCTGAATTGAATTCTGCTACCCTCGAAACTGATGTAGGTAAGCCCTTTTGTTTCATCTTCACATATCCTAAGCTTCCCCTTTCTATGATATTCACATTTGGGGCATGCATCTGATTGGCATTCTTATGTTTTCCTGTTGCACATAGGTTCCCATAAATGTTAACTTAATTTTCTCTGTGTTCTGTACAAGGCTACCTACTAAAGTGTAAATCGGTTGCTAATTCAATGTTTGGATAGTTGGCTCGTAGGAAAAAAACTGCCAGAAAATGTTTTCTTGATGCTCCTAATAAATTTGCTAGCGATTTTCCTGAATCCCTTTTGTGAAACTGTAAACGTAAGCATATGAACTACCTGCATCCTGTATGAGTACCATGTGGCATGGAAACACTTCTTCCATGTTTGTAGTTGTAGCAGGCTCTTCTGTTGAATACAAAATGTCTTTGTCAGGTTCTGCAAGTGCAACTATAGGAGCAGTTTATTCTATGGCAGTTTAAATGGGATTCGACTCATGGGCTCCAAATTATAACCAGGACTTAATATCTTGGGTTGGAAACAAATACAGTAGAGAGAACTATCTCAGAAATTCTATGCCACTTTGCTGTTTATTTCTTGCTGAATAAAGCAATCAAACTAATGGGTAGCATTATGCTATTCTGCAGATGTTGTGGTGGCACCTCCATTCATCTATATCGATCAGGTCAAGAATTCACTAACTGAACGCATTGAGGTTTCTGCTCAGAATGTGTGGATTGGAAAAGGAGGAGCTTACACCGGAGAGATCAGGTTGGGTACACTGGAATCTGGTCAACCTTTTCTTTGCTAATTATATACATGGAGATTGGAACTAGCTGTAAAGTGGTTTTAAAATAAGCAATCTGTTGGTTTTACTGGATGGGCTTTGTATAATAGGTAAAGATGGATTAGGAGCTTATTTTTTTCACTTCTAGCTTTGCTAATAGCAGTTTTACCTTCGGCTTAAAAAATACAGTGCAGAACAATTGGTGGACATCGGTGTTCAATGGGTTATTCTTGGACACTCTGAGCGTAGACATATCATTGGTGAAAACGATGAGGTGATTATTTTATGTGCATATGCTACTCGTTTGACAATTGCAGTTTCTGATTGCAATATAACAAGTTGTTCAAATGCAGTTTATTGGGAAGAAGGCTGCATATGCATTGAGTCAAAATGTTAAGCTTATTGCCTGCATAGGAGAGCTGCTGGAAGAGAGGGAAGCAGGGAAAACTTTTGATGTATGTTTTCAGCAGATGAAGGCTTTTGCAGGTGAAATTTCTTCATCTTAAGATTTTTTTTTTTATGGGCGTTCTAGAGAAGAAGTTGGGAGACATTGATTTAGCTTGAGGTGTTGATGCATATGCAACATGTATCTGCTTGCAGATAGTATTTCAAACTGGGCCAATGTTGTAATTGCATATGAGCCTGTTTGGGCTATTGGAACTGGAAAAGTTGCTACCCCTGAGCAAGCCCAGGAAGTTCATGCTGCTGTACGCGATTGGTTGAAGACCAACATATCACCTGAGGTTGCCTCTAGCACTCGAATAATCTATGGAGGTTAGTTTGTCATATCACATAAGCTGTCAGGATAATGTGTTTCTCATATTTCTTTTCCATTAAATTTGAAAATGGAAAGATTGAACTTGGAACCATGGTTTACTAAATTGGTATGAGAGATATTAACTCATAAGCTGAATTATCTCAGCGGATGTTCCGTTAAATTTTATTTCATTGTTGTTGTGGGGTGTTTAACATGACTTACTGACTCTATGATGTGACCGTTGCGGGGTGTTCAATATGACTTGCTGACTCTATGATCCTTTGCTTGTGTTGCAGGTTCTGTGAATGCAGCCAATTGTGCAGAGCTAGCAAAGAAAGAAGATATTGATGGTTTTCTCGTTGGTGGTGCCTCCTTGAAGGTATGACAAATTAACCTCGAATCTTTGTACATAATCTCCATTTTTCTGTAACTTCTATTGTCAGTAGTTGCTGTTTGTAGCCCCTAAAACTCCTCTTGCAACTTTCATTATGCATTTCCAAATCTGAAATCTCAATGGTGTTTAACAGCACTGTGGTTTAACAGCACTGTGTATTGATCTCAGTTCAGTACTAGTTTTAAAATCATCCGCCTGCAATGTTTTTCTGCCCTTGTTCTCAGTGGTGTTAAATATGATAAGGCTTTGTTATTTGATCTCTCCACTCGATAAAACCTTCAAGAAGCTGTCAAAATTTAGAACCATCAATGTACCTAGCCTACTCTATAATCTCTGATCTGTTAACCGATTTCTTGGTTTTGGCAGGCCCCAGATTTTGCCACCATTATCAACTCAGTGACAGCCAAGAAAGTTGCAGCCTGATGGGCCCTGTTAGAAATAAGTGGCCATCAGTATGTCACCTCATCTACCACGCCTTAAAGCCTGTAGGAGATGATCCGTCTGATGGTGTGCCGTCACCTCCTGCTCTTGCTGATTTGCAGCACGGAAACAGAAAAATAATGCAAGATGTCACCATCTTTTTTTGTTCTCGTAGACCTTGTGTACGTGACGGGAGTTCAGTTGTACGTGAGCGATGTGTTTTGGGAATATTGTGCTGTGTGTCCTTTTCTAATTAAAAAAATTTGTTGACAGTTGAGGAGAAATGATAAGTGCCTTTTTTTTATGCATCAGTACTTCCGAGTTCCGAGTACAAGTTGTCGTTGAAATAATAAAGTGCCTTAATTATGTACGTGCATGATCACAACTTGGTGAGAGGAGATGATAACCAGTCGTCCAATCCAGAAATGATGCAAGGACACTTGGCTGTGACTGCTAGTGTTCTGTGCTTGTAGCCAAAGCGAATTTGCATGGGTGAGCAGACCGGAAGTTTAGAACAAATGCTTGACAACAGTAAACAGAGATGGTGCGCGGCTCTGCTAGGACGGACAGCCATGGACGGCTTCGGCAATCCACAGGTAACAGTTGCTCTTGCTCGCCCCATGTCAGGCTGCCAAGACACCCACCCAAAAGGCCAAGAGCCGCCAGGTAGAGTAGAGCACCATGAGTGCGGCTCCCACTTGCGCGCCATCAGCTCATGCTGCCGCTTCCGCTGTGCCGCATCCACGGGATGGACAGCCTACCCCCGGAAGCTAGAACGGTGGTTCTCCCAGGACCACAACCTTTCTACCGGATCCATCCGTGCGATCCAGCGACCATACATGACGCACGGCATGACAGGCAGCTGACTTTTCTTCCAAAGGTTCACACGATATTGTGTTTCCTTCGTAAAGTTATGGAAAGGTTCCCCTTGCAATTGCAAGTTGAAGGACAGTCAGCTGCAAAGTTAAGGACAGTCAGAAGTAGTTATTGTCTAGGGCTAACAATTAACTTAAATTAGCTGGATTGGCCAGTTGATTGTTTATTTAGTTGGCTAATGACTAGTCGAAAACGTAGCTAAAAATTTAGTTTGACCCTTGTTTGGATAAGCTAAGAATAAGATCTTGTTTGAAAATAGTTGATTGATTTTTACTCCCAAAGAATCTATACAGACAAACTAAGACTAATTATAAATTCACTAGTCATGGACAACATGTTAGTCCATTAATCCATATAGATAGGAGCTAATAGGGCTTGATAGGCTGCGAGTCCTATCCATCCAAACAGAACATAATTTTAACTAATTTTTAGCTGACAATCAACTAGCCATTGGCATCCAAGGGAGCATCTCCAAGAGATGTGCTATCTTTGTTTTCTATACTATATTTAGAATTTTTCAACAAAAGTTGAGGTCCAACAGACATGCTATCTGATTTACTAAAATAGCAAGTTGGGTATCACACAATTCTCGTTAGTCATATTTGCCCAACAAGTCATGCTTGCTATATATATTTTTTATTTAGCTAGACTGTTGTAAAACTCTATATTTTTAGATGAGCTTTTTATTTTATATAATGGCTAAATCTCACAATTTAGCATCTAATTTTACCGAGCCTCTTGAAGTTGCTCTTAGAATGAAGATGGATAAACGACGGTTTCTTCACAAGATGGAGAACAGAATCCTGTTTTAAATTAAAATATCATGCTTGTCCAACTGCTTTCTATCTACATTCTTTCCCAAGGGAGTATACGAAAGCGACACCTTAGCTATCCCACAACTCTTCAGGTGGTAGGTGCTCTGAAAAGAAATTCGATCTGATGACGGCAACTTCTGTTCTCATTAGTGCATCCACACAAAGTTAAGCACGGCGGCGGCGACACATTGCCCGGTACAGTCACAACCAGGAAAAACTTCACTCACTCCTCTTTAACAAATCTAATTCCGATTTATGTAACAAAAGGGGAGGAAAAGGTAAGCTTCCTAGGGTGTGCACAGATTCTTCAGGTCTTCTTCCTTGGCGTAGGTATTCGGAATGAGCCTTGAGGCATAGGGATACAGATCCTTGTACGAATTTCTGATGGTGCCTTCTGCAACACCAGTAGCCAAGGATATATCTGCAACAGATTCTCCAGTATTATTACTTGTATATCAGTCACAGGTAAAAACACAATGGGGGCAGCATTCCAAACCTTTAAGTGGCTTCTTGTCCTCTGAGAGTTGGGTTATCATATAAATGACAGCGGCTGCAATTGAAATTGGGCTCCTCCTGCACAGAAGGATGAAAGAAAGTGTCAACATATCTTTTTTCAGTCAGAAATGTGATCTGCAGATTCAACCAAGTAGAAATCATCATGTCTAGGAGTCAAAAGCCCATCGCACATGATAGAAATGAAACAGTAAGTCAAATCATGGCTTGTATTGTAATAGATTTTTGTGTTGTGACCTGGCACATAAACTAAACATGACTGCAATTGAATATGAGTAGTTCCTCTGATCATACAACCATTAGGTCATTTGCCTAAAATTGGTCTAACTAGAATTTAAGAGTCAGTAATTCAAAAGCCACAGGCAGATCAAACAAACAATCAACAATCTTGAAGCTAAACAGAAACTTTCATGCCACAGCAGGTCCTAACTGCAACCAAATGGAAATGTGCAACTTCTAGCATGTAGAGAGTTTAAATTCCAAACCTTATATCAAGCTCCTCTGACCGCTGAACTGCCTCCTGGGCTGCCTTAACAGCTTGATTGTTCATCCCAAGAGTTGAGCAAAAACGCCTCTGCAATTTTTATCAGTTTATAAGCTACCAACTTAATAATTGACGACATTATCAACCCCAACAACAAAATGAAGCTATAAATTTGGACAAAACATACCAGAAAATCTCCAGCATGAATGGTTCCCATCTCCATAGATTGCCCCATCTCAACTTCCAGTTGTTTCACTATAAATTCTTTTGCTCTGCCAATTTCTTTCTTTGTGGCCCCATTAGCAACTGAACATATTTCTGCAACAATCCAACACAAAACAAGAAAAATAGACGAACTGAGTGTTGCATTGTTATCAATTCTAGTGGCTAGGAAGTCGAGAATTTCTAAGAACAATATCTACCTTTCACAGTTCTAGGCCTATCTTCTTGTCTACAAGCAATATATAGACATGCAGCTAATATGGCATCTTGATTTCTTCCCCTGATAGACTTGAGATCTTCAACTTTCTTGTAGATTTCATTCGCTCGGTCCTTGAACAGTAATAAAGACAAAAACAAATAATTACTACATAGCAGTAATTTACCTGAATTAAGTTACAAGTTACTGTTCGATCCAACATAGGAAGCAGAAATATGTCCAACCAAACAATGGGTATCAGGAAACTGTTAACATGTAATCTATCTTGAAAAAGAGAAGAAAGGCTACCATAAAGAATATAGATCCCAACTCTTAGTGTGTGTGGAATCTAGGAATGAGGAAAGCAGGAACTGAAATGTACGAATAGGAAAGGAATGAGGGTGCAAAACAGAGGAATGGAAAAGGATAGGAAAGTTGAAGAAGCAGGTGTTTGGAACACATTAATCAGAATACAAGAAGTGGAGTATTATTGACTTATTGTTTAAAGAAAGTAGTAAATATATATTATTAAATCAGTCTAAATATCATATTAACATGGGAAACCAACGTAAAAGGCAACATCTTTACCCATTTCATTAAATATTTTTTCTTTCTGGTCCTTATCTATTCGGTACATGGTAAAAAGTAATAATATGCACTTCCCCCAATCTAATCTCGGCCCTGGCTTTCAGCTCTCCATTCTTACTCCCCATGATAAGGATGGGACAGACAACTTCTTGTGGTGCGCTTCCTCGTTCTCTCCTCTCTTCTTTGTACTCTCAGTCTCGGGCATCCAAAAAAAAAAAAAAAAGGAAAACCAGAGATCGGAGTGGATGTTTGGTCTCCTTTGAAGTATTGTTATCCTATACGACATAACAGTCGGTCACTAGCCGTTTAGCTATTACTTGGGCTAAATGATCACCTAAACAGGATAAACGATCGATTAAATGAAACATCATACCACTGTGTAGCATTCAAGCAATGTAAACGGGCTAACTACCGCTTAGGCGAACAGTGCTGTGAAATGAGTATCTACCTACAGTATTCCAAAGGAAAGGAATTTTGCTCTTCCAGTATTCCAAACGCGCACCCTGATTTTCTGTCCTCATTTTTGTGATTCATCCAAAATCCCTTCGGAATTCCTCCAATCCAAACGAAGCCTTATCATACACACTCACTTAAATTTTGTAGAATATCAACATCTGATCCGATGAACTACAAATATTCCTATTAAGGGAGCATAGAAAAAAGAGACCATAATAGGTTTCAGCATTTTACAATAGCCCAATTATTAGGACACAGCCTATCAGGACCTAAAAATGGTAGATCACAGGCTCACAGCTAGCATTAACAAGAAAGTATAGCCATGTAGCTATATAAAAAAAATGTTGGCAGTCAGCTTAACATAAATGGACAGTAGCCATCAGATTCCATACCTTAATAGTAGCCACAAGACCTAGCCTGCAGAAAACATAGTTTGTATCAGCATATTGTTGACAGATGTTACGAAATTAAGGTCGAGACAGCTAAAATCAAATTATCTATCAACATAGCTTTGAATAATGTGCATCTACTAGCCCAAATCTGGCGATATCTTTTTTACTGTATGTATAATAAATGCCGCAATCTAGAATGATCCTTCGCTAACAAATCACGTGAGCAACTCCAACAGAAGAAGAAAAATCCAACCCCGAAAACTAGTTATTGGGAGAGATACAAAAGGTGTTTTGGGGGTTTTGAAGGCCTCCCCTCCAGCAGAAAAAGAAAAATCCATCCCCAATGAGAAAAACAGTGGATTGGGGGAGGAGAGGTCTCCCCTTTATTTGAGGGGTGGGGGCTATGATTTGAGGGACTGAGGAAAAAAAATCTCATTGAGGTTGGGTTTGTGGTACTGCTGGAGCTCTTAGATCCCTCGAATTACAGTTTTTTTTTTTTCTCATTGGGGGTGGAAATTGGGGCACTGTTCGATGCGCTTTGCATAGGTGCTGCATGCCATCACGATCAACACGTCAATGCTTAATTTGCATGACACAATGATGCATAGGTGCAAGCAGCACAGCTACTCTAGCCGAACCTATTGTGTGCCCAAATAAAAACCGAACCTTTGACGGTTCCTGAAGAAATTAATGATGTTAGATCGATTCCCATCTTATGAAGAACGGAATTTCAGAAGATCCAAGGGACAATTCATCCAGCACCAAACCCAGCAAGAATATACACAAGGCCTATATATATCAATCAGGTGTTCCAAATCTAGACCACCGCAGTCAGAACCCAACCCTGAAACTCCACATCACATTCCTCATCTAAATCCATCCCCCCAAGAGGCCAAGACCTAAAATCAGGCAGCGCGACACACGCATAAACGAACAGGCACGCGGCATATCCTAGAAATCAGCGCAAACAACTAGCACGGCCACATACTTTCTTTTTTGATCGAATCGGATCGAACCTGTATATAGCGTAAGAAAGGGGGGAACGGGAAGGGAGCGGGAGAGGAGAGGAGAGGCGGACCTGTCAGCCATGTTGGCGATGGTGCGGAAGGCGAGGATGAGGGATCGGTCGGGGTTGGAGCCGCGGTTCTGCCACCTGCCGAGGGAGGAAGAGAGGAACTCGCCCTGGGCGCCGTTGGGCTTGGCGATGACGGTGGAGAGGCCGCCGTCGGTGAGGAGCGGGTTGGTGGGCCCGCCGACGCGGACGGGGTCATTGTCGTTGGACTCGTTGGCGAAGGTGCGCCACTCGGAGGTCTCGTCGACGGAGTGCGCCTCCAGGACGAGGCCGCACTCGGTGCACACCGTGTCCCCCGCCGAGTGGTCGAACGCCACCTCCGTCTGCTTCTTGCAGTCGGGGCAGAAGGAGTCGCTCATCTCGCCCGACGGGCGGTCGGCCGCCTGCCCCCCCCTCCCTCGTTCCTTCCTTTCCTCCTTCCTCCCACGCAACCGGTGCTGTGAGGCGAGGCGAGGCGCGGCGATTTGGGGGCGGGGCAGAGGGAGCGAGCGCACGGGAGAGGATGGGGAGGAAGGCTGTGGGGGAGAGAGAGAGAGAGAGAGGGGGGGAGGGGCGGACGGGGCAGACCGAAAGAGGGCGAGTTTGGGTTGGGCTTTTATCAGTTCGGGGAATAGGTCTCTGTTCGGCGCTTGGGTCCGTCTGGTCTGGGCGTCTGGCTGCCTGTGCTGGGGTGCTGGTCTCCCGTGACGCCGCCGTGGCGTGCGGGCGTGCGGTGCTCGTGATGTTGTTGGCCATGGCCTTTCGGAATGGATGGTCGGGTCGGATGGATAAAGCCGTGTCCATGCGTCTGCGCGTCCAAAGCGGTAGGGTTCGACCGACTTGGCTTGCTAGTCGACACTCTCGACTTGGCTTGCTAGGCGACACTTTGCGTCGCCACGTTGTCTTTTGCGGGACAAGTTGAGACGCTGGGCAAGGCTTCGCTTATGCATTCCACGTTCTGGACGCCGCATCCGGCGTCCACAGCAGGTTCCAACCAACGCAGAGAATCGGCAATTAGCAAAGGTTTTACGATGACAGTAGTATTCGGTTTCAAGCTTCAAATCGCAAAGAGAGACGGTCCGAACTCCTTCCGAAGAGCGACCCAACAGCCCCCGCCAAAGCATGGGCACGCCTCCTGCGGTCCTACGCATGCACACCATTTCTGTGTCTGGCCAACAAACCGAGGAATTGCAGGCAGAACTGGTGTGAGCTGCCAGGAAGAATGCATGAGGCAACTGCGATCCACCCTCAATCCAACTAGAGCATTCTGAATTGACTATTATTATTAAAGGAAAACTAGTACTAAAGATTAGTGATGGACCAGAAAGGAACCCCTCCCTACTCCTGACAATCCCAATGTTCAAGTGAATACGACCTGAGGCCCTAGGTCCCAGTCCCACGATTTTCACGCGGCTAGTTCTGCAATCTGCTGCATACATCAAGATCAATTTTTCTGCGGCAAAAACATATGAAGGCATTCTAGAATTATCAAATCCAACGTGACCATTAAATTAACAGCCTGATTCTAGGACCACGACAGTCATACAAAAGTCAAGTACTCAGAGATTGGGTATCAAGAAAAGCGCAGCTATAAACAGTCTCAATGACAGCCTATCTTTTAAGAGGACCCATGCAGCAATTTTGTCATACATAGTCATAACTCGTAACATCATCAACTAAAAAAGGCTTCCAGGTTGGGCATTAGAGCATAACTGTTATTCAGAGTACATATGAATTGGTGAAGCACTAAGTTTTGTACCCTGCTGCACTTCTTACACCACCCCTGAGGGAAGCCGTAGCACCAGTTGCCCACCAACCAGACTGTACAATGACAATCACTTATTAGACGATGTCCAAAGGAACAGCCAACTAAACTTAATAGCGATACTGAATTTACCTCTTCACATAATAGTAGCAGAAATCTGCAAGGATGAAGGTCTGCACGATTTCTGATAAAAGCACCATAGACGGCCACAAACCATAGCCCAGAGCTGTTAACAGACGGCCACGCGTGTCCAAAACCTACATTACAGAATTTGTTGCTTCCACTTATCAGTATCAGGGTTTGAATACCATTTAGGTGTATTTTAGTGATGTGAAAAAAACAGACTAGAGAATTGGAAGTGTTTCTTCAACGGCTATGAGTGACTACAATTCTACAAATCTATAATGGTCAAAAGACACTCCCTACCACCCAAAAAAAAAAAATCTGGCTGCTCAACAAAAATGACCTAAAAACATAAGCATTGGTAAACGTAAATGGATGACAGTCTATATTGCAGAGCATTCTGTTAGGTACAAAAACCAATAACAACAAAAACAAAGCCTGCTACAAATAATACAGCCATGTACTTATTAGCTCAAGAATTTATACAAAAAGACTGACCTGTAGAACCCAGTGGGCGCAGCTAAGAAACCTTGCAACCCCCAATGCAAATACATAGTGAGCTGTAAACGGTTCAACAATCTGCAAAAGATGGTGAAACAATAGTCAAGCTTATTATCCTGCAATCAAAGGAACCAAATGGCAAGACGGTGATATTACCTTAGTATTTTGCATCAAGCGTAACTGTGGAAGCACTGAAACAGCTTCCAAGTAAACACAAAACGCCCAGGAGATCCGGTTCACAATGTTATGAGATGTTGAAGGATGAATAATTAGTGCCAGTCCAGCACACGGTAACACCTTGAAAGGTAATAAGAAAAGCCCAAGCACAATGAGACAGCAATATACAAGTAAGATGTGCAACGTTGAACGTTGTGGAAGAACAAGTACAGTTAGCCAGCATAAGTCTATGCCTTCTATAGTTCTATCTATTAGCAGAAGCATCAGAAACTTCGATCCCAGAAGTACAGAAAGAGATAAACTAAATACTAACAAAAACAGAGACATGAATTTCAAAATGTTTCAATAATAAACCATCTAAAAGGTGATGTGCATTCGAACCATAAAGCTCACACAGCCTTGGTCTTAACCTAACCAACTTCAGTACTAAGAAAATACATTCATATATATAATGTAGCTATATTTTGAAGAAACTGGACAGCTCCAACAGTCCAACTCAATATCATCGGCATGGGTATGAAAAACTGAAATTCTTAGGCAAGAACAGTTACTGATCTAATAAATTCACAAATTACCAATATATCAGTCTATTTCTTACCACATAGTACAACGCAAAGTTATCCTTGTCCACCATATAAGTTGACCTCAGTTTGAACCGTATCATATAAATAACAAACAGTGTGGCTACAAGTGTAGTAGTGTCCAGAATCGTATGGATGTCATACTCCATGACAAAGCTGCAGTACAGTCTAACAGCTAGAAATAAGGCAGTTAAATCCTGAGACTTGAGGGATAGTCCTGCAACATGAAAAGTGTTAGACTCTACATAAAGTATATCATTAATACCTAAATAAAAGAAACTGAATGGCTAAAAAGATATTCTGACAGTCTAGTATTGTTAGGGCAACATCTCACATACAGAAAACATTATGAAGAAATCAACAGCTTGAGGTGGGATTTTTTTTTCTAATATCAAACCAAACGACAATGTACGACTAGGTCCACCAAGTGAAAGAAATCACAAGGTAAACCCTCAATGAGTTTATATCACACATATGAATAATCTGTAGATCTCTGATATGATAATTCGAAATCTACATTCTAAACCAAGCCAAGTAGCTACACAACTGATTCATATAATATTTATAAAAAAAAACAAAATCTATGTAACCGGGCTAAGGGATAAGAATGCATAAGTCAGTAGAAGGAATTAGATGCTGAATGAGCTAAAAAGAACCAAAAAAACTGGAAAATCACACGATTCTTATTCAAGAATTGGTTTCTCCAGATTCTTCAAAACGGCTATCAACAAGCTACACCATTATAAGAACAAGTCTAATAAGGCTATAAAAATTCCACGCAGTCAAATCGAAGGATAATGTAATCAAGCACGTCTTGCGGCTCCAAATATACCAGATGAGTACTTTGGCACTGAATCCCATGTAAGAACCCCAAAACTGTAAGAGTGCTACACATCTGTCTAGCCTCACAACAAACATATCCTAACCTTTCCGCCTCGTGGATGTACACAGCAGTAAACCAACGATTCTTCGGGAAACAAAAATTGCAAACCATGGCGGGCAAATCGTCTTCTGAAACGCTAAGTTGGCGGGCCAAATCCTACAAAAATCCTAAACCCTATCGCGCCGGCAAGGGCGATCTCGGCAGATCGGGAACGGGAGTCAAAGAATCGGACGGAAACGAACCGGCGCAGGTCTTCTCCTTGGTGAGCTTGTAGATGAGGACGCCTATGCCGAGCGCGTGCGCAGCCTCGGCAGCGACGAAGAGGTTGTCGTGGTCGTGGACGATGAAGCGGATGAAGACGAGCGCGGCCATGCCGGTGACGACGGCCAGGAAGGCCTTCACCTTGGGCGGCTGCCGCCGCACCCACGACGTCACCACGCCGAGCGGACGCCTCGTCCCCCTCATCTCGTCTCCCCCACTTGGTCGCCTCGCGTTCGCACCACCACCGCCGGTCGAAGAACACGGGAGTTTTTTTTTTTTCTTATTATTTTCCTCCTTATTATTATTTTTTTGTTTCTCTCTCTTCCTGTGATTTTCGGGGGCGACGGATAGATCGGGGCGAGTTATGGCTGCGCTGGTGATCTGGCCATTTGCCGTCTCGGGAGAGGCTGGCGGGGTTAACGTGAAGCCTGTCCGGCTGTCCGTAGTATGCTATCGTAGATTTGGAGTGCTCTATGTTTTTATTATTACAATTTTTATTTGCTCCCAAGTTTTACCGTCCATGGTAAACTACGTCCAAATTATTGACATATTGTATCTTTTTCACGTAGCCAATTCCTGGTAACCATTTATTACTGCCTTAAACATAAAATATTACAATATTGCAAAAATGTGTCCTTATCATACTCAAACAGTGATGTGTTTCTTTTAATCAGTAATCAATTACTCCGGACTTTAACTTCTGTATTTTTATTATAAAAATATATATGTGTATATAAGATATATAATAAATATAAATATATATAGTTATATAAATGTCTCTGTTTTACCTTTTTTTTCCCTTTATCTAAAATTATAAATGTCTTTTAAAAACAAATTACGCTATCGCCTCAACATTCATAGGGACATAAAACATCCGCTCAACTTCACTTTCTCTTGCGCACTCATGACTGCTCGCCGTATATTCTCTTTCTCTTTGCTTTATCATCTTTCCTGAAACATATTTCTCTGCCATCATTGCTTATTTACTCAGCTCAAGCCACCAGTGACGGCTATGGCAATGCCCCACAAATGCTCATTCTTATTGTCGTCACCCTCTTAATTGGCATCGTGGCACCGAAACTGTCCAACTAGCCTCTTCCACCGCCCCACAGACATAGCCTCACCACCCCATCCCATTATTGTCTCTATCGCTACCATCATCAGCAGCCTAAGAGGCCTCCTCGTACCCACCCCATGCACTCGTCTAAGGTCGGCAACCGTGGAAATCTTCCCTCAAAAACTTGTTGCCCTAACCATGGAAATCTTTCCTCATAAACATGTTGCCCTAATCAAAGATTTAAATCCTCACGCCGACAACCTCTTTCATCATCTATATGGCATGGTTTTGAATGATATATGTGTGAAGCTTCACTGGATTGAACCTTTAACGGCGGAAGAGATGGTACTTCAGGATCCACCGACTAAACTTTAACTGGCTAAAATTAGCTCCTTGGAATCCAAACGGTCTAACTAAAAACCGACTAAAGTTTTATTTCAATTCATCTAAACACTCTAGCTAAATTTTAGTTAGGATAACTTTTAGCTAGTTCAAGATTTTAGGTAGCTAAACTTTAATTTGGTGATCCAAATAGGACCTTAAAGAAAATGTACTTGCATGGCTTCCTAACATAGATGACCAAGTACTGAGCGTGGTAGTGGCTCTGATCTGTCGTATGATCTTGCATTGTCAAGTTTTGATCAAGTGACTTACTCCTACATGACATGAACATGATATCAAGAGCCTATCAAGCACCATCTTGGCATAAATTAGTGTAGACTAAAAAACATGTGGCATGCCATGCAGGGTCAATATAGAACTATTTATTGTAATAGATTTTATTACTTGATAATTTATTTGAGTACAATTTCGGTACAATTATTGGTTTGGTTGATGTATTTTAGGAAAAGACTAACGTTAGAAGAAGTGATCGTTCTAATAAATTATATCTTATTATATATCGCTTGCAACAATTTCTAGTATTCAACTCTGAGTGACTAAATTATTCTCAAATAAACTAAGCTACGCTCACTTGCCTAGGTTTGGTGAATTTGTTGCACAGGATTCGTTTGTTTATGTTGTATTAATATTTTGGATAAATTCTTATTTGATAAATGTGGTAATATTTTTATGTAGGCAAACATATATTTTTTTAGGATTGTAAAGGTGGTAAAATCATTGTATTGTTTTATTTTATGCGTGGTATTGGTAAGATACCATTAAAATTTTATAGCAATTTCACTAAAGAAGCTAACTCTATTAATTATTTTTTAAAGATGGAGGAATCAGGATCTTCATTTGTAGCAATGCAGTTACACTAAAATATTTGATGTTGTGCTAGTTATGTCGAGTTCAACAAACTTGGTTAGTTATTTTTTATTTAACTTATTATGATTTACAAAATTTCAATAGATTTAGATAAATAATAAATTTATAGGAAATTTAAAAAGGGGTGTTGGGCCTAATTTGGCCTATAAAATAAGCTCATGCGCGACTTGAATTGCGTGTTGTGTTGGGCCTAATTTGGCCCATAAAATAAGCTCATGCGTGACCTGAATTGTGTGTTAATTTGAGAAAAATTCGAGGATTTCTTTGAAAGAAAACTAAGAGAAGGTCTATACTGTGGGTTGATTTCAGTAAAAATTTAAAGGTTTTTTAGAAAAAACCAAGAATCGTCTGATCTTAGCTGTGTTTATTGTGATATGTTGTACTACCAAGCAAGAACAGTAGCAAACTTTTGAGTTGACAGGGTCTTTCACAGCCTGACCAAGGTCGCAGTGTCCCGGCTGCTCTGAAAAAACGCCCCAGGGCTGTTTAGTTCGCTAAAAGTTGGTAAAAAGTGTACTGCTATACTTTGTTTATATTTGACAACTTTTGTCCAATCATGACCTAAATAGACTTAAAAAATTTATCTAGAGATAGCAAGACAAAAAGTACAAACATGCAACAGCTGTTACTTCATTTCATTTAATGTTTCATGCATGCGTAAAGGATAATTGATATGATAGAAAAAAAGAAAAAATTTCTGTGAACTAAACAGAGCCATAATAACGTTCACTGCGCCTCTGGCTCCTCGGGTATTCTGTATGCAGGTGGCAGGGTTGCACTGGCCGGCTCTCTTCCCCTCGACGAAACTGGGCAAAGCACTCCCAGCGCCCAGCGGGCAGCCTCTACTACGACATCACAGAATGTACAAACCTCGAGCTGGAGGACAGGGACGGGGACCTCAACACGGTTACACGGCCGACGCCGAAGCATCGATGAAGCGCAATAGATCAAAGCGTCGTGCGGCCCGTTCTTCAGTCTTTCCTGTTCCCGCAGCGCATCACAGCATAAGCTTTGGTCTCTGAATAATTTGCTGTTGCAGTACAAAATCTTATAGATCCTCTCACTATCAGTGTCAAGGGATCCCCCTTCTCACAATCAGTATCCATTTCGATTACAATTCAGGATTATAATCCTTCGATTTCGATTATATATTGCAGTCTTCGATTTCTTGCTGGAACGCGCTTCAGACGAAGAGAGACCAAGGGCAGACCGCTCTGAACGTCTTGCTGGAATGCTGGGGTTGTTGGGCAAGCCCAGGAGATGAGGCATGAGATTCTGTTATTCAACAGAAGGACACGCGGAGGGGCTAGCCGGCGAGAGCTCCGAGGTGTCGCGCCAGCAATGAGGCAGCCCAACACGTGGGAGGCTTCTTGGATTGGATCGAATAGATCGTGAGCCCCTGCGTTTTCTTTGCGTGCACAGGTGGCGCCTCCAACGTCTTCTTTTCGTCAGTGGTTTCTGGTTAGGCACTCCGGTATCAATTGGCATTGCTTGCATGGCAAATTTTGGAAGGAATATTGATGCTCGCGTAGTCTCAAAATCTGGATGAACTAAGCCAGAGCTCTCACTGTTTTTTGTTTGCTTCCAAGATTTGAAATTTAGAACGAGAGTGTTAGCTTGCAACATCGTCTTTTGTCCTCGCTTTCAGAGAAATAAAAAACCATATTATATTAAATATATATAAGAAAGTATTAATATTTGTGGAGCATAATTAATATCACTTGATAAATCAATGAACATATTTTTATACTAAACTTATTAAAAGGTATAAATATTACTATTTTTTTACAAAATCTAGTTAAATTGAAGAAGGTTCGAACAACACGAATCCAACGATATGTATTTTTTTTACGGAGAGAGTAGAGTGGTTTTCGAAATTGTGAGTAACATATTTCACATATGAGCTCTGTAAATCATGCTAACGCTTAGAAAAACCATTTTCGATAAAATTTATTAATAATTCCATCGCTTGCTTGTACATACCTATCTAAACATCTTTATTACCAATTTAAATTTAGAAAACCAGATATCTGAATTTTCGAAAACTAGACATTTGAGGAAAAAGAGAAAGAAAATAACTTGAAACCGCGAGGTGGTAACCGAAAACACCCGCCCGTCTTCTCCCACCGCCCGGCGCTCGGATTCCGCCCCTTCCACGAATTCTCCTCGCAAATGCTTCTACGCCGCCACCTCCTCGTCCCGATTACGTACCACCACGACCACCCATCTCACCGATCGCCGGCCCATGGACGCCGACGACCCCTCCTCCGCCACCGCTTCCTCCTCCTCTGCAGACACCTTCTTCGACGCCCTTGACTCGCTCCCCTCCCCTTCGGCTTCTCCTTCCCCTTCCCCTTCCCCTTCCTCTTCCGCTTCCCCTCCCCACACCCCCTCCTCCTCCACGCTCCGCCGCCGCCCGCGCCGCGCAAAAAGTCTAAAGCATCCCGATTCCTTCCTCTCCTCTTCTGCCCCGGTCTCCGCGGCCACCTCCACGGTCACCGCCGTCGAGGACGAGCCTTTCAAGCCCGATTCCTCGGAGGTCACCAGCGCCGCCCCACGCACTGACCCGGCACCTGACGAGGAGGAGGAAAAGGATCAGGACGAGGAACACAAGGCCGACGCGGATGTTGAGGTGGAGGCGCGTGCAGCGCCGATGCCGACGCCGGCGCCGGCCCCGAGCATGCTCGAGTACCTCGCCGTGCTCGTCATTAAGGCAGTGGTCTTCCAGGTCAGCGCGCTCGTCAGCTGCCTCACGTTCCCGGTTCGGCTGCTGCAATGGTGGTTCCTCTTCGTGACCGACCCGCTCGGTCTGGCCCGGCGCGCGAGGGCGTGGGCACTCGGTGTGGCTGGGGACGCCGCGGGCACTCTGGCGGCACGTTTTGGAGTAGGGGAGGGTGTGGGGAAGGTGGCGCAGAGGATTGTGTGGGGGTCGCTCTGGGCTGCATATGTCTGCGTGGTTCTGTGTGCACTGCTGATTATGGCATTCGTGGGAGGGGGGCTCTTGGTGGGAAGAATTGTTGAAGAACCTGTTCAAGTGAGGGAGACCCTGAATTTTGATTACACAAAACCTAGCCCAATGGCGTTTGTGCCGGCGCCGCGGTTGGTGCCCCCAAATCAGCGGATGCAGCTTGAGGTATCGCTGACACTGCCAGAGTCTGATTACAACCGGAGGCTTGGTGTTTTCCAGGTATATGCCCTGCAGTTTCTTGCGAAAGCAACTTTGCATGATAGTAATTCCATTTGGAAAAAAAGTCATTTGTTACCGAGAAAAGGGTGACTTCTAATGGAAGCTTTTATGTATGGATTGGTGTTAATAATGTTGGCACAACCACATAAGCATGTTTCCACATTGTATTCGTAGTTGCATAATGTGCTCTGAAGGGTCTTAGTTCTGTTTTATTGCTTCCATGGCATGCATTTGCAGCTGTAGACTCTGTTTTGTGGTTTACATTCATGCACTCATTATTAAGTTCCTACCCTGGTTCTACTATGTCTATTATCTCCAAGAACAAGAATGTCATCTGATTGGAGCTTTGTAAATATAAAGTGATGCTAACAATGCTGGCAGAACTATATTTCGTATGATAGCTGCATCTTGACTAATTAAAGGATGACATTTTTTATAAAGGAAAAGATAACGATTGTGAACTACATTTTTTGCGTTGAGGGGTTCTTACTTTTGATGAAAAGATACGTGGATTATAGGTGTTTGTCTTCTGTTTTGTTCTGTATTTCCATGACCTGCATTTTCAATCCATTACACTGCATTCTCACTGTACATACTGAAGGACAATTAAATGATGTCCAGTCAAAGTGTTGTAGATGAGTTGATATTAACAATGTTATGCTTCTCCATTTCATTTGCACAGTTATTGGAAAACCCACGAGACGAATCTTTTAAGCCTACTTAGGCCATGATTGGACACTTATTGCAAAAATTAGCACGCGTGCTACAGTGTTTCTTTGTCCAAAATTTTGGACACTAAACAGGCCCATAGTGTCTTATGACAATGACTGTGACCTCTGTTCTGCTTTGTGAGGTTCTATATGAATGGCTGGTTAAAGATAACAGGAGGAGAATGATTTGTGTTTCTTCTGCACTTCTTTGGCTTGCACTCTGAACTGGACACATTATGATGGGGGTTTGCATTGTTACACTTGCTTATGAATTTTACCCCTGGTTACTCGATTATTTCAATCTAATGTAAGAAAGCACCTTCTTATGTTCTTTTTTTATGGAAACCTTCTTATGTTCTTGCTTAGGTAAAGGCAGAGTTTCTCTCTTCTGATGGCAAAGTGATCTCAACTTCAAGTCAACCATGCATGCTCAAGTTCAAGAGCGCGCACATGCACTTCATAGAGACTTTTCTCCAAAGTGTTTCTCTTTTGTCTGGCTACTCATCGGAATCTCAGGTTATTAGACTGAAAATGAGGGGTATCACCCAAGGTTTGGATCCAACAACTGCTGTAAGGATAATCCTAGAGCAAAGAGCAGAGTTTGGTCCTGGTGCAGGCATCCCAGAGATATATGCTGCATCACTAAAGCTTGAGGCTGAACTTCCTCTTTTCAAGAGACTACTCTGGAACTGGAGATGGACCCTTTTTGTTTGGAGCAGCATGGGGTTCTTTGTTTTTGAATTGTTGTTTGCACTTGTGTGCTGTAGACCTTGTATATTTCCCAGGAGTGGACACAATGTTGCTGCTCCTTAAGACCTTGGGCTAACTCACGCAATGTAATGTAATGTACAATTCCAAAATAAATCAGAAGACAGCGTTGATGTGGTAGTACAATGGACACCCTTTTTTTTTTTGAAATTTCTAATAAGAAGAGAAAGCAGTACAGCAGGTTTACATGCGCTAGTTGGTGGTATTAGAAGATCAATGTTCATATTGCACAATAACAGCTTGATCAACTACTAGGGGCTGAAGTGCTATCCAGCCCGCCCTTGCCCACAGAAAGGATGTATCTTTGATCACCATGAGTATAATAGACACCAACCACTGATGTTTTTTGCACTAGATGTGCAGAGTTGGCGAACAATTCATTCAACTCAACCTCTGCCAACACTGGTGACGGGAGGCGTGGACGATCGTACATACATAAACTTAGTTGATCTTCAGTAACTGAAGACCTAAATAACGCAGATACCAGGCAGCATATCGCTGTTGTAGCAACACCATAAAATGCACCTCCATTTCACACGCTTGTGAGGTGAGACCGTGAGAGGCAGCACCATAAAATGTTCCTCCGTTTCACATGCTTGTGAGGCGAGACTGTGAGAGGCCATTGACATCCCCGAAAAAAATGGCCAGAAGGATGTGGGAGTGTAAACATATAGGCATGGACGATAGAGGGATGGAGCAGGGAACAGGAGGCATCGGGGAGGATACCATCACGCGATTCTCTTGGCAAACGTGATCATGCTGGAAGCCAAAGCGTGCTCTTCCCCTCCTATACTGTGGAGACCGAAGGAGATGGGGGTTTCTTCAGAGTTGGCACCATCGGGTGTTCTGCGTTCGAGTTAAGCAAGCGTAGCTTCGGTTCGGTCTGATAACCTGTGTAGCGCTGGAACTCTGATCTATAATAATAATAGATATCTAGACTTGGGCCTTTAGGCCGTTCTGGCGGGTGCGCCTGTACGTAGCGAACTGAACGGTGTTTTGCTTTGGTAATACAAATGCAGGGGAGTTTTCCCTTCTTTCGAAAAAAACGTGATCAACATGCCACTGGCGCTGCATCTTTGTTCAACTGGGAGCCGGGTTTGTTTGGCCTCACTGGACAGTGGAAACCGCCTCCTCCTTCTGTTGCTCACTGCTGACCTTTGATTCTTCCATCTCATTACATTGAGTCTTCAAACCAAACATTGTTAAGCTAATCCATCCTGGGTTGGAAGGCCTTCGGTTCAGAAAGCAATGAAATGAACTATAGACTTGTGTGCTGTAGACCATGTATATTTCGCCCAGCCTCCCAGGAGTGGACATAGGCCCCGTTTAGATTTTTTTTCAACTTCCAATTAAACTGTTCACATCAATTGTTAGACACATACATGAAACATTAAATGTAGACAATTTGGCAAAATATTGTCTCATGAATCTTTTGAACCTACTTAGGTTATGACTGAACACCTATTGCAAAAAAAAAAAAACGCTACTACAGTATTCCAACTTCCAATTAAGTGCGTCTAAACATCCCATAATGTTTCTACTCCTTAAGACCTTGGGCTAACTCACGTAATGCAATGTGCAGTTCCAAAATAAATGAAATGATGGCGTTTGATGTGGTAAAATCGACACCTACCACTGATGTTTCTGCAACAGATGTTTAGTAGCACCGACAGAGTTGGCAAATAAATCTCGCACTCGCAGTGGTTGCGTTCATTCAACCCAACCAGTGGCAATTGTAGAGATACCTACCCCTGGAGATTAACGTGGTTGATCTTCAGGGTAACTGAAGACACAGGCACCAGGCAGCAAATCGCCGTTATTGCAACTTGCAACCCCATAAAATGTTGATCTTCAGGGTAACCTGAAGACATAATTAAAGCAGGCACCAGGCAGCAAATCGCTATTGTTGCAACTTGCAACCCCATAAAATGCACGTCCGTTTTCATTCACAGGCTTTTGAGGAGAGAGGCCACTGCCGAAACAAAAAGGTGAGAAGGATGTGGAAGTGTAAACGTATAGCCGTGGTTGACGATAGAGGGATGGTGCAGCGAACGGGAGGCGTCGGGGAGGACACCATCACGCCAATCCCCCGGCAAACATGAGGAAGATAAGACTGGTGCAGCGTCACCGTTCACCAGAGCAGCAACGTAGGCGGCTTTGTCTTGTTGCCAGCCCGAGATAAACGGGCCTGCCTTGCAGCCTCCCTCGAAACCGCCTCCCGCTTCTGCCGCGCTGCTGACCTTTGAAACCTTAGCTAGCATTGCTTGTATTGGGTTAATTTGCTTAAACTTGGCTACAGGATTCCTTTGGTGTGTTTGGTTTCTCTCTCTACCAGCAAACTTTTTCCAGCCCCTAGCTAGTAGCTAGCATTCCGAACAGTCTGCTTGTACAAAACAATACCCCAACCAAGGAAATAGGGCGGCGTGGTAGGAGTTGGAAGCAAATACCAAACTCAAATTCTTCAAGAGCAGAACACCGCTGCTACTCGATGCGCACATGCCATCAAGGTTTGACTTTGCTACCCCTTCTCGCAAATTTATAATCCTCCGCTCCTCTGTCTGGTAGGGGCGTTGGGTGGCCCGTCCCCTGGCAACAAGCAGCAACCTTGCCAACGGGGGTGCTCGTACCGGACCGGCGCCATGAGAAAAAAAAAAAAAACAGAAGTAGCAGAAAGCGAACTAACATAACCGAAAACAATACGAAAAAATGGTGATAGAAATTTTACCTTTTTATTATTACGGATATGTATAGTATTTATTTTAGCAATCCATTAGTCTGACCAAAGATGTTTATTTGGGCATAACATCTGGACAATCATGTGAATCTTTTTTCCCAGTTAGGCCAAAATAAAACTTTAAGCACATATATAAAAGTTGAAACAAATAAAGGATATCTAATTGTGAATTTTTTGAGTTATTTTGTTTATTTTGAGATGCAAATGGACTATTAGACACCAACAAATGATGACTGTTGCTCTTGGCAAACCAAACTCAAGAACTTGGTTTCCTTATTTTTCGATAAAGGATTTAAAATCCGGCCTCTACATCCGGGGATGTACACAGCCCAAAGTTACAAAAGCAAAAGAAAAACAAAAGAAAAGAAAAGAAAGAAAAGCCATAGTCTTATAGATTGACCAGGACAAAACAGCAAAAATGCTTCGACCCTCTATTTGATCCGAGAGGGTGTCCTTGGCTTGCTCTTGACGCCGCAGCTGAGTCCCAAGTTTCGCTGTGCAGGGCATGGCTAGGAGTAGTGTGCTTGTGTTGATGCCTTCAAGAAGGTAAATGACATCCGCAGACGTCATCATCAACGAAAGGAAGAGGAAATTGCAGCGACGCCTCCAAGGGGGAAGATGACGTTGTGCGTCATCGCCGCCGGCCCAGCACCGCCAGGCAGGGTTTACACCCCTAATCCAAAGTCCAAACAAAAGCACTTCCAAGCCGAACCTACATACAACAGATGCCGGGGATGATCGGCAGGGTCTTCATCAGATGCCGCGAGACAGCAGAAAGCGTGATGCAGGCGCTGTCCGATGTGATTGTAGACGAGCGCCGCGATGGCCGTACCCACGAATGGGTCGAGCCAGCACACCCAGAGGTTCTCCTAGACGCCGTTGAGACGTCGAGGACGGCCGTGGCGTTCACCGTGTACTCGAGGGCGAAGGATGACACCCAAATCCGGCCAGCAGAGATCCGGCCGGCAGAGAGATCCCGGACGGGCATTGGCCGGGATGGGAAGCCTAGGACGCGGCGGTGGTTGGAATGCCACCGCGACCCCAAGCCGAGGAGGTAGCACCGAGCTCGGCCAACGAAGCCCAGCGCCGCCCCGCCCCTGAATCCACCGCCCCAAGCCGGACCACCCATTCACGCTACAGATCCATGGACGGGGAGGCCGGCTCCGGCACGGAGGGGGAGGGGCGCCGCGCCGCCGGGGGATCGCGACGCGGACGCTGCTCCCGAAGTCGCTCCGCCGCAGGTCGACGTAGAAGCCGCGGCGGTGGCTTGGTGAGGCCGGAGCGGCTCGACGAGGGGCAGGGCAGGGCCGCGTCGCCGCGGATCGGGGTTGGCGCGGCCGCCGCTGCAGTGGATCGGGGAGGTGCATCCAGCGCCGTCGCGGATCACGGATCACGGCCTGGAGATACGCGATCTGCCGCCAGAGAGCTGGCCGGAGAGGCTGGAGATGAAGGAGAGAGGTGGGGGGCCGGGCGCGAGGGAAGGAGAAGGTGGAGACGCCGCCTCGCGAGAACTCGGCGAGGACGGCCCAGCCGTCGCCCTCACGGCCGTCCGCCGGGTTGTGCCGGCGTTGGGCTCCGGCGACGGCCGGGGAGGCGAGGGGAGGGGGCGGCGGCGAGTGGCGGCGCTTGGAGGTGCCGCCCGAGTCGCCCTAGGGTAAGGCAGCAACCATCAAGTAAAACGATATGTTGTCCCTACTTGGTTTCCTTATTATTTGTCAGGTGTCGGCTCACGTATTTGCATTTAGTTCTTGCGGAGACGATATCGTCGTATCTTGCACGGAAGATATCAACATTCAAGACTTAATGTCTGATTTGGTATCTCAAATAAAGTGATGAAGATGATCCGGCCAATCCTCCACATTTATGATATTGGATTGTCCTTTCCCAGTATAATGCTTCATCACATCAAGTGTGGATGAAGATGAACCCTTTATAGCTATAATTTTCGGCTAGCAACTTAATGCCATGTTTACATCTGTTGTCATTTTTAATTCATCTGTGACTTTGCAAACCTTTGATAGCATTGCCTAACCTTGCCTACAGGATTGCTTTGTTGTGTTTGGTTTCTCTTTCTTCTGTAGGAGCAATCAATTTTCCCGTTCCCTACCGTGAAATCCCAGGCCAGACGCAATCGACGAGCTAGAGAGCTTGTTCTACCGTGAACTCGTCAGCACTCAGCACTCAGCAGGATCACGACGCCTTCAACGAGGAACTCGTTCATTAGGCAACACTGCAGCAGCATGTCAGTCCGGCGGATGTTCAAGGATTTGCTCTTACGCCGAAGAAGTTTTGATTTTTTTATTTATTTTGAGATGCAAATGGGTTACTAAGCACTGTAGGTCCGTAAGAATATTGAGATAGTGGATCCAATGAAGGATGATGATTATTGAACTTAATCGTGAATCCTAGTTTATCCTTTATTTGTTTCTACTTTCATCTGTCTATCTTTTGCAGTCACGATTCAATTAAAAATGACAAGAGATGTAAACACGGGATTAAGTTAGTAGCCATAAATGACGAGAAGGATGGTTCTCACGGTTAGTGGATGGCGGAAGCAGATCAGGCCATACCTTGTCAATTCTAACTCTGTGGACCTTATGGAAGCAAAGAAATGCGATTGTTTTCAAAGATAGCAGGAAAAATAAGCAGGCTTTATTCTTAGAAGTAAAGGATGAGTGCTACATGTGGTCGATTTCAGGGGTGAATTTTCTTAAGCCTTTAACAGTTGCTACTATAACCAACCGAGTCCTTTTACAGTGGTTGGAGATACCTCTTAGTTACTCTTGGTACCTATGCAAGAAATTACCTCTAATTTAATTTATATGTTGAAGGACAATATGGTAATTGGCACCGCGTCTCTCATCTCATCCCCCTCCGCCCCAACGAACGGGTACCGTGGTTCCCTAGCTGCCGCCGCCGTGACCTCTCCCTTGCCTGGCGCTGGCGCAGCGCCCTCATCCGGCGCTTCCTCGTCCGCCGTTGCTGTCTTATTCGAGCCAGCTCCACGACCACGACGGCCATGGAATCAAGGACGCAGCCCGCCGCCATGCATTCGCGGCCACGATTCACAATTAAACATATTCAGACACAAAGGTGGGCTGCGATGGACATTTCACATTTCATTGATAGCTGCGTAGTTGTCATTTGATCCTAGCAGCAAAGCTTCAGAGCTGCAGAGTCCTACGATGCACTACTAATTAGGGAAAAATACAAAGCAGATGTCGGAGATTTGGGCGCCGTGGATGCCGCTCTCCCGAGCTCTCCCGAGGAGGCTCGGGCGAATCGGAGGTTTGGGCGCCGAGGATGCCGCTCTCCCGAGCTCTCCCGAGAAGACTCGGGCGAGTCGGAGATTTGGGCGCCGTGGGTGTCGCTCTCCCGAGCTCTCCCGAGGAGGCTCGGGCGCTCGGGCCTGGGCGAATCGGAGTCGTGGGCCTCTGTAGACGCGGCCTTCGTGGGCTTCCACTGGCCTTACTTGGGTCAGGCCATGTTGGGAATGAGCGTTTTTGCATCGAAGTTTGGTACCCCTAACTTTGGTACCCGACAGCAGACATCTTTTGAACTCAAGTCAATGAAATCTAGAGCTTCAGTAACATATTACTAGCATAATCTAAATGTGAAATCTGCAAGTCCGGGATGGTGGACAGGTCATCCGCTGCGGCATGCTCACGGACAAGATCCCCACGAACGGCGACCGGGTCTTCTTCTACAGCTCGCCGTCCAACTGTCCAAGTCGAGGTGGACGTCCGGGATGATGGGCTGGTCATCCGCCGCTACCGCGTCGGCCATGCGAGACGACCACCATAACAGTCTTGAGCGACTTGATTGGACGCCCTGAACGACGCCGCCACTGCCGATGACCTACGTGGGCACGTGCACGCCGCACGCAGACAACACTCGGACCTGTCACTGGGGGCGCCCGGCCGTTGAGGCGCTCACCTCGCCGCTCGAAATCTCCTGGCCACAGGGACGGCCGCACCGCCATCAATGGATCGCCAATGCCGTCATCCTCCAATCCGCGATCCCTAAGCGCCGCAGCCCTGCCTTCGCTCTCGCCCTCGCCCTCGCAGCCGCCACTGCCCTCGAGAGAATCAGAGAACAGAGAAGAAGAGAGAATAATTCAACTATGTATACTAATACAATCATCCCTAAAGTAATCAAAACATTATTTCTTACTATAGATTTACTATTCTACCCTTAATTACATAAAAAAGTTTCAAAAATAAAATTATCACACTTCTTTTCTAAGCGCCGGTCCTACCTATTTTAATATGTGCCTGGTACCTACCATTCCATCATTTAAAAGGTACCTGCTACCTCTTGGTACCTCTAAAATTGATACCTCTTGGTTACTCTTTTTTCCTAGCCGTCGGATCGACACTTGTGAGCCATCTATTTTTTCTCAACCATAATAAAATTTCTCTAACTTTATGTAATAGTCTTTTTTATTTTTTTCCAGAACCTTCACAGCCGCGCCTCTCGCGTGTAAAAAAAAAACGACAAGAAAGGGTTTATCTTCATCCAGACCTGATGTGATAAAGCATACACTGGAAATGAAATCTAATAATATAAATGTGGAGGATTGAGATCATCTTCTTCACTTTGTTTGAGACCACATCATAGCAAGCAAGGACATCTCGTCTTGAATGTTGACATCTTCCGTGCAAGATATACGTTGATATCGTCTTCGCAAGAACTAAATACGAAACATGAACTCACACCAAATATATATGGCCAGTTGGCCACCATCGTATCACTTACTTGGACATACTCCAGTTTAGTAGTAAACTAGAGGACACGGTCGAGGGAAAAATAAATTGAGACAGGGGATTCAATTGACGAAGGTGGTGGTGGTGAGCTTGATTGGGAATGAGAGACATGACGGGAGAAGTCACCATAGTTATCTCAGATCTCGCTTCAAGTTGTTTTTCTGGTCCGCTTGTGCACAATGAGAGCCTGCAGTTACAAGGATGTGTCGTTCTGGGCTCTTAAACTGAGATTCCAGCACTGTTATTCGTGCGGATCCAAGATCTCTTGTCTTGCTGTAGAACATACCAGTACTGGTCTAGCGGCGATCGCTCTTTTCTGCAACAGCGAAGTTCAGAGATCAGAGGATGTCATGTTTCAGTCTTCACGCTCCTGCCGCTGGGGAACCTGCTCCCTTTAGGGCTCGTTCGTTTAGCCCTCGTTCCAGCAGGATTCATTTGAGGTAGTCAAATATAGTTTAAATTAGCACAAGGTTTCTGGTTGGAATAATTCTAGGGATCCATTCCGTGGCCCTTAGGCTATTTGCAGCTGGAGAACTGTGAGTTCAGAGCGTGGACTTCGCTTCCATGCTGGATAAGCTCATGGAAACGCAAGTCAAGTGGGAAATACAATAATGATGCTGCCGCTGAAATGCTTCTGATGCTGAAGGAGCATTTCTGAACGGTCGGGCGGACGGGGCCGTGCATAAGTTATTGCACTTGGGGATCCCAAAAATTCGCTGGGATAAAAATCGATCGCTCTGATCCACGATCTCAGATGCATCCCATTATAGAGGCAGAGGCACGGACGCTTCGAGCTTTGGAGAAAAAAATCGCCTGTAGCATACCAATACCATCACAGAAGTCGCCGTCGCCAGTTCAGCGCTAACCGTTGTTGATTCTTGATTGGACCGTGGAGCTATACGCGGATGCGCGTTTCCGCACAGCCTATCTCGATCCCTGTAATCACACGCCACCACCCACCTCACCATGCCCCTGCAATCATGTAAGTAGAATATCTGTGGTAGATGATGATCTAAGATCCCAGATCCCATCATCGACCATCGTCGAATAACCCTACTGTGGTACTGCTGCATCTGGGTCATATTCAACTTTCGAGCGTCAGACTATTGCGAGCATCATGTGGTACAATGCAAACCTTCTTGGTGGCGTGAAGATGACGGTCACCGAGGCTATTTCTGTGTGCTTAGATGCTGCACAGCAGATACCTAGCATATGCTAATTTTTGTAATAAATGTTTAATCATGATTTAACTAGACTTAAGGGTGTGTATGGATACCAAAAATGAGGGATGAGATAGGGATAGAAAAATAAATAGATGGTAAATTTGATGTAAAGAATGGACGGATAAGATACAATAATACCCCTAGAAGGTTATCCCTATCCCAACCCAAACAAGCCCCAAAAATTCATCTCGCGATTAGTGGCGGAGGCAGAAATAATTTTTATGTGTGGCGGGTTTATATAAAGATGAAACATGCAGAGGAGCGAAAAAAACGATACAATGGTTCACCAAATTATTGTGTGTGTATATATATTACTTAGTGATCAATAAATATACTAGAGATCAAAAAATTAAAGCATTTTGGCACTTAAAATAGCTCATGCCCAAGCCCAACCCCTTCCATTGGCCCTTCGCTACCTATATCAGATATCAACATGAATTTTGTAGGGTACAAACAGACCGCAACAGCTCACCGGCCCAGGCACCGGAAGTCCAGACCGCAACAGCGAGCCAAGCATGTATTGTTGACGTATACTAGGTATATATACAATATGTACTAGCTGCCTCCGCCACTGCTCACGATTTACATTGAAACTGTATAATTATTTTTTTAACCTACATTTAATGTTTTATACATGTGTCTAAATATTTAATGTCATGTGGTGTGACAGAAAAGTTAAAATTTTAAAGTGAAACTGACTTCGTACAAATATTACAGGTTATATTAAAAACAAACACACCCGAAAATATAACGTCATTGGCAAATGGCAAGCAGCTCGCTGCTCACATCGACTGATGAAACCAGAAGCAACCGTGGCACTTTTATGTGCACGAGACGAGATAGCCCGTCACGGCGTAAGCTTCGCTTCGATGCTGGATGGGCTCATAGGCAAGTCAACTGGAAAATAATAAAGATGCTGCCGCTGAAATGCTCTGATTCTCAACGAGCATTTCTGAACGGTCTAGAGTAGCAGCGAGTCCTTAGCCAGTGATGAGATAAAAAGTCTCTACATCTACGCCTGTTGTTTTTAGGCACTTGGTATTACTTTTTCTTTGGTCTAATACGATATTCATGTTTGGATGGAAGGAGTAATAAAATTTATTTTGGCATCCATGATTCTTTGAGTTATTTATAATAATAATTATTGCATTATTCATAGTAAGTTTTATTTTTGGTCATACGATATAGACAGGCATCTGGTCTTTTTTTCGGTTAAGCCAATATAAAACTTTAAGCACATAAAATTGAGGCAAAGGATATCCAACTGTGAATTAATTTTCTTTGAGTTATATTTTTATTTTGAAATTCAAATGAATTATTAGACACTGCCGGATGATGATTGTTGCCGCCCTTGGCGCTGAACTCTCCAACCAGTATGGGTGAACCTGGTTTCCTTTATTTGTTTCTATATTTTTATCTGTCCGCCTTTTGCAATCACAGTTGAAAATGCCAAGAGATATAAATGTAGCATTAAGTTGCTAGCCATAAATGACAAGAAAGGGTTCATCTTTATCCACACTTGGTGTGATGAAGCATATACTGGAAAGGACAATCAATAACATAAATTTGGAGGATTGACCGAATCTTATTCATCACTTTGTTTGAGATACCATATCATAGTAATAAGCAAGGACAACTCAGTCTTGAGTGTTGATATCTTCCGTGCAAGATACGATGATCATTTTCGCAAGAACTAAACACAAATACGTGAACCCACACCAAATCTATACTACGTCCTGGCAGAGCACTCCGGCGGCGGCGAGGTGGAGTGGAGGAGGCGACGGAAGTCGGCGGCGCTGGGTGGGGTGCCGCCCGTGCCACCCACTCGGGCAACGCGGGGGCCGAACGCGGGAGTGTATTAAGGCCCCGTTTAGAGCGCAAAAACTTTTGCAATTTTGAAAGAGAATCTTTTGTAATAAATGTTTAATCATGGTCTAAGTAGGTTTAAAAGATTCGTCTCGTGATTTACATGCAAACTGTACAAACATGCAAAAAAATTCATCTACATTTAATGCTCCATGCATGTGCCGCAACATTCGATATAATGAGAATATTAGAATTTTGAAGTGTAATTAAACAGGACCTAACTCTTTAACTCGTACAATCACGGTTCATGAGTTCGGGCTACATAGAAGATATAGAGGGATCGACCAGTACGTCTTGAAATCAGACTACATATGGTTCATTGCTAGTGAGTTGTTTTAACTCATATAAATTTTCCATATGAGTAAGGATCACATACAAAATATGGAAGGTGTAAGTGCATCTTTGTAAGTAAAAATATGTAATATGGAAAAACTGTCCACTATTTGGTAGTTACGGCATGGACAAAAAAAAATTAGGATGGATCTTTTGGTTTTTGTTTGATATTAGTTATATTGATAGGCTAGCAAATATGTTCGTAATTTTGCAACCGAAAAAAAAATCCTTGCATTGCTAGCCCGATAAATACGTGCTTACCAGTTTTACAAACCAATGAGAAACTTAACTTTAATTTAAGTTTGCATTATTAAAGGTTAACAGCCTATTACAGGATTTTTTTGTGATTTATTACACGTTGTTAACTACAATAGCTATAATTTTCACCAACTAAAGGGTAGTGTTATGAGTGATGAGCAATTTGTTTACTTGTTTTTCTTTATTTTTGGAAGACCAACTTTACGATTTTAGCAAAAAAAAAAAAAAAATATGGTCTCGTTCTTTCCCGTGCTTTGTTTGACTTTGCTATCCCTTCACAAATTTATAATCCTCCGCTCCTCTGTCTGGTAGGGGCGTTGGGTGGGCCTGTCCCCTGGCCAGCAAGCAGCAACCTTGCCAACGGAGGTGCTCGTACCGGACTGACGCCATGGAAAAAAAAAACAGAAGTAGCAGAAAGCGGGCTAACATACAAACGAAAACAATACGGAATAGAAAAAATTGGTGGTAGAAATTTTTCTCTTTTTATTATTACGGATAGATATAGTATTTGTTTTAAAAATCCATTATTCTGACCAAAGATGTTTATTTGGGCATAACATTTGGACAGTCATATGTGAATCTTCTTTTTCCCAGTTAGGCCAAAATAAAGCTTTAAGTACATATGACACAAATAAAGGATACCAAATTGTGAATTAATTTTCTTTGAGTTACTTTGTTTATTTTGAGATGCAAATGGATTATTAGACTCCAAGAGATGATGACTGTTGCTCTTGGCACCAAACTCCAGAATCATTATGGTAACCTGGTTTCTTTATTATTTGTTTCAAATACCATCTGTCTATCTTTTGCAGTTACGATTGAATTAAAAGTTGACAAGATATAAACTTTACATACTTGATGCGACGAAGTATATATACTGAAAAAAGACAATGCAATCCAGTGAAATAAACAAGGAGGATTGAACTGATCATCCACTTTGTTTGAGATATATACCACATCATGGTAAGCGAGGACATCATATCTCGCCTTGAATGTTGATATCTTCCAACACGATAATATTGTATTCGTAAGAACTAAATGTAAATAAATGAACCCATACCGGCAGATATATATGTTCACGGTTCACAGTAACATGACTCGCTTGGACATACTTTAGTTTAGTAGCAAGCCAGAGCCCAGAGGACATCGAGGGAGGATTCAGTCAACAGAAGAGTGGTGAGCTCCATAGGGAATAGGATTGAGAGGCATGACGGAAGAAGCCACCATGTTTCTCCAAAATTTCACTTCAGCCTTGTCGTTGTTGTCTACCCATACACCGATACCGCGTGCAGCTACGAGGATCATAATAACTCGTGGAAGCTGCATCATTCTTAATGCCACTTTGCTTTGCGGTTTCATCTATTGACTATGCGTCGCGGTCTCTGATGTTCCTTAGAATTCCAACAGTATAATGAAAATGATCGCTGCATTTTCTTCTACGGTGCCATCTCATCTCACGGTTGGAGGAGAAAGAGTAGTTCCAACTTCCAATATGGCAGCAAAAAGCTCACGGGGGACAGTCATCAGGCGATGCGAGAATAGGAAATGGACACCTACCGCATGTAAATAGGGAGATGTAAAGAGGCAGACTGGCATCTGGACTTTTTTCCAGTTAGACCAAAATAAAACTTTAAGCACATAAAAGTTGAGACAAAGGATATCCAATTTTGAATTAATTTCCTCTGATTTGTTTTTACTTTGAGATGCAAATGCTTTATTAGACACCGACGGATGATGACTGTTGATCTTGGTACTAAACTCCACAATGAGTATGGTGATCCTGGTTTCCTTTATTTGTTTCTATTTTTCTGTCTATCTTTTGCAGTCACAGATGAATTAAAAATGACAACAGATGTAAACATGGCATTAAGTTGCTAGCCGAAAATTATAGCTATAAAGGGTTCATCTTCATCCACACTTGATGTGATGAAGCATTATACTGGGAAAGGACAATCCAATATCATAAATGTGGAGGATTGGCCGGATCATCTTCATCACTTTATTTGAGATACCAAATCAGACATTAAGTCTTGAATGTTGATATCTTCCGTGCAAGATACGACGATATCGTCTCCGCAAGAACTAAATGCAAATACGTGAGCCGACACCTGATATATATGTTCATCATTGTATCACTCGCTTGCACATACTCTAGTTTAGTAGCAAACAAGAGGACACAATCGAGGGAGAAGCAAACATACAGACAGAGGGGTGGTGACGAGCTCAATTGGGAATGAGAGGCATGACGGGAGAAGCCACCATAGTTATCTCAGATCTAGCTGCCATATTGTATTTCTTGTCTACTCGTGCGCAATGAGTGTCTACATTCACCCTGAGAAATTGCTCAAGCCTCAAGTTGTGTCGTTGTTTTTCTTTGCTATTTGTTCGACACTAACTCCTGCAAAGCTAGTAGCTGCAATTGTCTGTCGTTGCACGACAGCACAGGAGGGTTCATCAGGATGGCACCACATGGAGGAGACTGGAATGCCGCGTATCGTAGTGCCAAGTGTCTAATTGGCGACGAAGACAAAGCATCATCGAAGGTAAAAGACAAGTAGCCGTGAGATGTGCATGGCATGGCCGACAGAGTTGTAGGGGCGCATGTACAAGGATGTGAAGCCGAGTAGCGCAATATGGCTTCTTAGACTTTAGACATTAGAGAACTCGTGTCTTCCATTCGCTGCCCATGGGAGACGGCTTGCATCACGAATGCAGAGTTTTTCCCTTTTTTTTTTAAAAAAAAACAGTTTTTAATGTGGATTCCTCTTGTACTGACTATTGAGTCATTCTAAAATTCACACGTACTTCAATTCATCAGCTATATATATTGTCAGGAATTGGATGATGCACGAGCTAGCATGATGCAGGATCAGGCAACTGATTACGTGCTGCTGAAAGAGCATTAGGGCAGGCGTAAACGCGAACTTATTACTTGGCTAGTCATTGTAACTTGTAAGGTTAGGACATACAGTCTATGCCAATTTTGTCTTGTCTTGATCCATCTATAATCGCCAGTACCAGCAGCAGGCAGAAAAACGAAGGTTTGTGCACTGGTGTTAATCGATCGAGCCATTGAGGTGAAAAGATGACTCTTAGGACAACAACATCAAGGTCAGATATCAGTGTCCCCTTACCTTTCCTAACCAACGGTGATAGCTCCGGTCTTGTAGCGCTGGGATTAGCAGTAGAGGCAGATACGTTGGTTGCGTGAATGCATCCAAATAACCAACGCCTAGTCACAGAAGCGTCTCGGAGCACAAGGTACCTCCTTGAGCAAGCGAGCACGGTGGCTTGCAATTGCAAGCTCCATATGTGGGTCTGCTGAACGTCTGTCATCGCCACTATTCTGATCAGGACGATGGCTATGACTGTGACGTGTATTTTGCTTCTTTTCACTAAGAGATTCTTAAGACTGAGATCCCTGCACTGTTGTTTGTGCAGCCAAGTGGTGATCGCTCCTTTTCGGTGAAAAGTTCAGAGACCAGAGGATGTCACAGTATCAGTTGTCACGCTCGTGCCGCACTGCCGCTGGGGAACCGGCCCTCATTTGCAGCTGGACTAGTGTGAGTTCACAGCGTCCACTTCGCTTCGATGCTGGATTAGCTCATATGCATATCAACTGGAAAATAATACAGATGCTGCCGCTGAAATACTCTGATGCTCAACGAGCATTTCTGAATGGTCTAGAGTAGCAGCGAGTCCATAGCCAGTGATGCGATGAAGTCTCTACATCTACGCCTGTTGTTTTTAGGCATTTCGTATTACTTTTTTCTTTGATCTAATACGATATTCATATGTTTGGATGGAAGGAGTAATAAAATTTATTTTGGCATCCATGATTCTGTCTAGAGTTCTTTACCTTCTCATAATAATTTCATTATTAACAGCAAGTTTTATTTTTGGGCATAAAATTTACTAATTTAAACAGGCATCTGGTCTATTTTCCGGTTAAGCCAAAATAAAACTTCGCATAAAAGTTGAGGCAAATATTTGTTTCTATTTTCATCTGTCCACAGGCCCATTGGTGTCTTTATCCACACTTGGTGTGATGAAGCATATACTGGAAAGGACAATCCAATAACATAAATTTGTTGGATTGATCGGATCTTTTTCATCACTTTGTTTGAGATACCATATCATAGTAATAAGCTAAGGCATCTCAGTCTTGAGTGTTGATATCTTCCGTGCAAGATACGATGATTATTTTTGCAAGAACTAAACACAAATATGTGAACCCACACCAAATATATACTATGTTCGTCAGCGCATCACTGGCTTGGACATACTCTAGTTTAGTAGCAAACCAGAGCACACAATCGAGGGAGCAGCAAACTGACAGACAGAGGGGGGATTCAATCAACAGAGGTGGTGGTGGTGTGCTGGACTGGGAATGAGAGGGATGACGGGAGAAGCCACCACACTGATCTAAGATCGCGCTTCAATCTTGGCTTTCAGTTCTACTTGTGCGCAACCAGATGCTACAGTTACAAGGCTCATGGTGACTCATTGATGCGGTGTGTTTCTGGGTGCTGCTCCGCAGCGGTCTTGCTTGTCCTGGCTATTCATTCGACACTAGCTCATGCAAGTTGCAACTGACTGTCGTTGCACGCTGTTCATCAGGATGGCGTGACATGAAGGAGACTAGAGTGTCACGTACCCAGACAATCTACCGTCAAGTGTCTGGCACACGTGCACGACGAGGACAACAAGTTCATCGAAGGTAAAAGATCACCCATGTTGCCACCTCCTGCGAGACCCGCGCGTGGATTGGGATACTTGCGATGACACCCCTCGCAGGACGTGGCTACTTGCGCGACGGTTCATGAAATCCGAAGATTGGAGACCTCATGTTTTCCATGCGCTGCCTTGCAATGGTTACTCGGCTCAACTCACCCTCGACCTCGGGCTCTGCCCCTGCGCTTTGTGATAAATTTTGAAAACAGAATTTTTTTTATGCGGATTCCTCTTGCATCGAGTCATTCTAAAATTCACACGTACTCCAATTCATCAATTGTGTATTGACTGGAATTGGATCATTAATGGCTACGAACTAGCATAATGCAGGATTTGGCAACTGATTACGTGCTGTTGAAAGAGCATTAGGGCAGGAGTAAACACGAACTGATTGATTACTTGACTAGTCATTGTAATGTTATCTGGACATACTGCCTATGCCAGTTTTTCCTTGCCTTGATCCCTAATCGCCAGTACCAACAGCAGACAACAAAACAAAGCTTGTGCATTGCTGTTAATCAAGGTGACTGTCTCAGGACAACAGCACCGAGGTTAGAGATATCAATGTCCCCTTACCTTTCGTGACCAACGATGATAGCGAGAGCTCCCGGTCTTATGAAACTGCGATCACCAGCACATACGGTGGTTACCTGAATGGCATTCAGTCGTCAGTTCGTCACGCTCGTGCCACTGGGGAACCGGCTCCCATTTGCAGAGTGGACTTCGCTTGGATGCCGGATTAGCTCATACGCAAGTCAACTGGGAAACAATACTGCTGCTGCTGAAACTGAAACGCTTTGATGCTAAAAGAGCATTTCTGAATGGCCAGGCCATGCCCCGTGCATAAAGATATTCCACTTGGGGATCCCAAAATTCGTTGGGATAAGAAAAATATACTGGCATCTGGTCTTATCTTCCGGTTAGAACAAAATAATTCAAGTGCATAAAAGTTTAGACAAAGGACATCAAACTGTGAATTAATATTCTTTGAGGTACAAATGGATTACTAGACACCGTAAGAATATTGAGATGGAAGAGGATCCACCGACGGATGATAATTGTTTTTTTAATAGGACGGATGATAATTGTTGCTCTTGTCGGTTGTTGCTAAACTCCAAAATCGCTGCGGTGAACCTGGTTTTTCCTTTATTTGTTTCTACTTTCATCTGTCTTATTTTTTTGCAGGCATGATTCAATTAAAAATGTCAAGATATAAACAAGATATGAAGTTGCTAGCCATAAATGACAAGAAAGGGTTCATCTTCATTCACAGTTGATGTGATCAAGTATACACTGAAAAAACAATCCAATAACATAAATGTGGAGGATTGAACAGATAATCATCACTTGGTTTGAGATACCACAAAGCAAGGACATCTTTTCTTGAATGTTGATATCTTCCATACATGACACGATGATATCGTCTTCGCAAGTACTAATGCAAATGCATGAATGGATGAACCCACACCAAATATATATGTTCACCTTGGCATCACTCGCTTGTACATACTTCGTTTTAGTGGCAAACCAGAGGACACATAGGGAGAAGGAGAAGAGAGACAAACTGAAAGACAAAGGGAATGAGGGATCATTAGATCAATAGGGGAGGTGGTGCCGTGTTGGTGATGAGCGCGACTAGGAATGAGAGGCATAACGGGAGAAGCCACCACAATTCGGTCATCTTTTACTTTAGTCTCGTCTACTCATTCGCCATGATTATCAATTTGGGGTTTTCCTAGCAGATTGCATCTAATTGACTGGATGCCTCTTGTCGAAAAAGGTAATAAGAGGTTTGATGCCTCTTGTTGAAAAAGGTAATAAGAGGTTAGGTGTGTGTAAAGGTAGTTCAATGACAATTGCTAGGAGGGCGGAACTAGTTTACATAATTCTCCCATCTATCACAATCACATGTCAGTTTACTTGCTTCCAAAGTCAACTATCAATGAAATGGATAAGATTAGGAGAACCTTCTTTTAGCAAGTTGGCAGTACAAAAAAAGAAGTATCATTTGATAAAATGGGGAAAAATTCTACAAACACAAACAAAAAGGTGGGGCTAGCATCAAGAATCTTAAAAGGATGAATATTAGTTTGCTAAGCAAATGGTGCTGAAAATTGGAAAAGGAAGAAGGTCTCTGGCAAGATCTGATCAAATACAAATATCTCAAGAAGTCAAATATTCATAATGTTTCCCATAAACTTGGTGATTCTCCAATGTGAGCAGATTTGCTGAAAAATAAAGATCTTTATCTGCAAGGAAGAACTACCTCAGTTGAGGATGGTAGTAAGACTAGATTCTGGGAAGATTCTTGGTTGTTTGATCGATGTGCTATAATAATTGGTTTAAAAAGTAATTGATAGAATCGGCTGAAACCAGAGAGTAAATGGGCTCAAAAGTAGGATGAAAATGGGCTGAAAATATATTGCAATCCAGGTCATCAACCATTTAAGCATCCATGTAAGCATTTATGGTGATGTGGCAATTTATCCGTGACGGTTACTTTCCATCACAGGAAATGGGATTGGGTTGGACTAACTAGGCCTTGGGCTCTATTGTGACGGTTTAAAACCGTCATCGATTCTGTTAATTTGTGATGGTTTTCGACAAACCGTCACGCAGGTCAATCCATGACGCTCAATTCATGATGATTTCTGAAACCATCATAGATCCTGTTTGTTGACGGTTTTTCAGTGATCCGTGATAGAAATTTTCCATCACGGATTAACAGGATTCTTGTAGTGCATAACGGGAGAAGCCACCACAATTCGCTCAGCATTTACTTTAATCTTGTTTACTCATTCGCCATAAGTGCCTGTAGTTATAAGGCTCATTGCAAGTCGAGTGTGACAGAACCGCCTAAATCACCAGGCCCACGTGCACCATCATCGTCCCTAAGGACCTCCGGTTACTGTGCACGAGTTCCCCGCAACTTAGGTGGCCTGTAGGGTTTCCTTGGAAACCCTGATTCGCCCGAGGATCTCATTGTAAAGACCTTGCATGTATTACAACAGTTTACACACAATTATTTAAATCAGAGTACAGATTACGGAAGTATTACATAAGTTTATAAACATAAGTTGCATTATTCCAAACCAGAGTTTCGTAGTGGATTAGCAGTATACAACTAGACACCCTGCCCAAGGGTTGTATCATATAAACATCTTCTTCCATGCACAGTCCATCAACCGACACAGTCCCACTTAGATTGGTACGCTCGACTTACCTGCAACAGGGGTTAACAAACCCTGAGTACATGGGGTATTCCGCAAGACTTACCCGACTAAGAAAAAGATGAGACTCAGGAATGCAGGCTGAGGGGAGTCAAGGTAAGATTTTAGTAAGAGTCAAAGTATTTTGCGGAAAAGCAATACTAAACTTGAATCCTACTTTTAATATTTTAACTCAATATTATTTTAATCAAGAACCATAGATCTCAGTTATTTCACATGTATCCTTCAATTCCAATTACTTAGTCATTCTCAAAAACATCTTAGTTCCGAACCACTCTTCGATGTAGGTGTGAGGATCAAGTCTCCATAACCGAGGAGCAACGACGATTCGAATCGATTAGTACCCAGTTGGGGATCCCTAACCACACTGCATATGTAGCACCTAAGCTTGCATATGCCAACCCCGTCTACCACGGCTTTTCCATCCCTGAACCGGTTCTGCGCCACTCGAGAGTACAGTGTTGACACTTCTTAGCGCAACCACCAGAGACAGGGTGTTAGGCTATCTCTGATAACGGTGCCAAAAGTGCCTGGGGTATTTCTTATGTCTATTGGATAATTCCGCAAGCGCACAGAATATACCGCTGTAGCACTTCACCCGGGAGTATTCCACGGTATCGTTATTTATTTTTATCCCAAGGGAAAGCGGTTGCTAGGAATAATTAATTAAGTCTATAGCAACTTAGTATCAATTAGTGATAGGGGGTAAATCGATATGTAGAGGAAAGGGTAATGACACCAAGACACGACAAGGTTTTGAGATAACTAAAGATAACTAGTAGAGTATAGCTAGGTGGGAGGACAACGAGTGAGTATAAGACTCCTATGACACTTACTTTACTCTTATGAACTATCTTATCAAATAGATGAAGTATATCAAAACAGCTACCTTACTTCCGGTGTGTAGGGGATAGGCGAGACAGTAGGGGATATAACATCTACCCGAAGCGGCTATTCTCTTATAGGAGCCTACCTTTTAAGAACTTGCCTAAAACACGTGAAGGGATACTAAGACTAGACAGGGCTGTCACGACCTGCTAGCACCCACAAACAATCCGTGCGACAAGCGGCATTCAAAGGCAAGATCTAGTCTAAGCACCACCCTTACACTAAGCCTTACTACTTTAGTTGCGTACCAACAACTAAAGCACCCTATGACAGGCGATGAACTACATACATGAGCTGGTTACAGGATCACTATCCAATATAACTTAACTATAAGTTAAGACAAAACACAACAATACTATAAAGAATAGTAATGCACTAAGTAGAGACTTAGTAAAGTAAAGTAAACATAATATATATTGATAAAGATAAAGTCTTACAGAAAGAAAGTTATAAGAGCTATACCAGACTCTCCAGCAGACGACTCCGGAGACTCCGAGCGTAGCTCGACTCGACTCTAACTCCCACACTAGACTAATACTACTACTAAAGAGTAGAACTCTTATGACTTGTGACTCTTGTCTTTCTTGTGTCTTGTGTGTCTTGGAAAGGAGTGGACAGCCTCTATTTATATGGGAGAGTGAGAGGTGCCACGTCAGTGATCCATGTGCTCCATGCCTCTCCACCCTTGGATGAACCGCCTTAGAATGGCCTCAAGATGGACGGCCGTGAGCAAATCATCACGTGGAGAATATGCTGGGAGTCGGTGGAGGCCAGGCTGGGCACCAGGGGGGTTCGGCCGACCCCTCTATGACTGGTGGGCCTAGCCAGGGTCTTTTAGAAGGAGTCCCCACCAGTTAGGGAGCGTGTAGGTGGCTTGGGCCCACATTTAGTGGTTCGGCCGACCCACCCCTGGTGGGTTGGGCCTACCACCGTGGTCCCCATCTGTCACAGACTGTCCCCTTGTGTTGGTTCCACTTCATTTGTATGTTGTCACGTTGAATCCTTGTGCTTTCCTTCTCAACCGTTGAATGGAAACACATGTTGATCTGAGGGCTGAAATGAGCTGAGTGGAAGGTCACACGGATCCTGCCACGTCACCAGAGCCAGGTGGGCCCCATGGGCAGTTCGGCCGACCCATGGGTGGGCCCACCCTTGGCTCTCCTCTCTTCCAAGTGTTGTTTTGCACCATGTCTTGATGTGTGATGACTTGGTTCCTAAATATATGGTTCGGCCGAACCACATTATTGGGCTCCAAGTGTTTATTTCTGCTATGTTTCATCTTTCCTGCGTTCACAAGCTTAAGAGTACATGTGGAACTAGTTATTGATAAGATATGCTCATGATATGTTTATCTTCCCTTGAATCCGAGGCCTGTTGACGGTGTTTGAATGTAGAATTTTATGGTATATCCACCGTCAACATACAGTACACCTTCAATCCGGGACTCTAACCCACGAGGGTACATGCTACTCTCGCCATCTCTCCACTCCCAGTGCGTGGTCGTTGGTTCAAGCAATAGAGCCACCGGAGTCAGGGCTTCCCGGAGTATGTGGTTAGTTGCAAAGTCTCGATCACAGCAGGCCGACAACGAATGGTCCCTACTTTTCTTTTCAGTCGGTGACAGTGCATTGGGACTCTAACCTAAGTACAAATGTCCCTTCGGTTTTCGAATCCCTTTTCCGTCGATGACGATGCATTAGGACTCTAACCCAAGTACATGATCACCGAACAGAAAATCCTTTCCCGTCGATGACGATGGACTGATTAGGTGCACAGCCACCGAATGAGAACATTATCAATTCTCTTTTTCATGAATTAATCAATATTGTATCACAATAGCTTAAAAATAACATTTTGTGCAAATCTAAATTATTCAAGCAGAGCTAAGCATTTTCAAACATTTTATTTTAAATCAGGTTTCAAGGATGATATTCAAGTGGTCAAGGATGGTAATACATCAATTAGGTTATCACTCAACTCGTATAACTTAATGTAGTAGATTAACTCAAGTTATAAACATTTTATAAATCACAAGAAAATAGCTGAATGCACCGGGGCTTGCCTGTTGCTTGGAGTAGATAGAATCCTGAAGTCGACCACCAAGAAAGATCCACGTCCACCGAGTGAAAACCTTACTCGGGACACGCTTCAGATAACAATTATCGCGCGTTCACTACACGAAATAATAACAAAGCATGCTTAACATGATGATATGTATGCCATGATACATGAAATTTACTTAGAAAATAAACTTAACTCAGAAAGTTGAGTGCAACTTCCCTTCCCGATAAAGTTGCAAGCCAACAACATCAACTCATCGATATTACTATTTAGGGTTTCATTTAATTATACATGTGCTTATAATTACCACAAATATGTCATTACTTGCCATGGTACAATAGGGTTAAGTACTTAGGGTCATTAGGGTGGATGACCCCAGGCCAACATTCAATTCCAAATTTTCACACAACACCTGGGTTATGAGGATTTTCTATTTATTTTAATAATCACTTGATAGAGCATTAATTAATAAACAAGGAAAAGACTTCTATTTGACCCCAAACTTTTCCAATAGGTATTTCATACCCTCAAACAGTACCAAAACCATTTTCATGATTTTTGGATATAAATATTAGCCTACAAAATTCATAGAAGTCCCCTTTATCAAATTATAGACACAATTTTAATCCCTATAGAAAGTATTCAAATTCATTATTTATTATTTTTCATACATTCATTATATCACAGAGAGCTCACACAAAAAGTTTCTTTATTTTTGGTGCCATATATTTATTCCCACAAAATTAACAAAGTGTTCTACTATTCAATCTATCAGAAAATAGAAAAATAAATTTTAATTCACGAGAAAATGGACAAAAGGCACTTTTGGCCCGAGGCGGCCCACGAAGGGTGACCGGCCCGGCCGGCTCTCTCTCTCTCTCTCTCTCTCTCTTTCTCGCCGCTCTCATCCACGCCCGACTGGGCCGGCCCAGCGAGGCCCAGCCTGGCCTCCTCCCTCCTCCTCTCCCTCTAGCGCACCGACCGGACGGCCGAGCGCGCGCGCGGCCGCGCAGGCCGCGGCGGCTCGCCGTCGTGGTCCTCCGACGAGGGTAACTCCTCCAACTAGGTCCCGCAAGCAGGTGACCAGGTCTGAGACGCAACGACGGGGTTTCCCGGCACGGTGGCAAGCTCACCGGCGTCCATGGCGGACGGCCACGGGCAAAAACAGCGACGAGCCGCGTTCCGGTGGGTACGGACCTCCCCGATCCAGACCAAATACTCCTAGAGCACCATGGAACTCATCCAGTGACAAGACTCAAGTTGGTCAAGGCAGAGACGGGGTAGAGCGAGGTAGTCGGTGTCAACAGCGGCTTCAACGGCGTGAGCACGGCGACAAACCTCCGTTCCGAGGCGTCCTAGGTAGTAGAGATGAAACGGACGACCTGGTGATGATCACATAGGTTGTACGGGGTGGAAACATGATATGTATGACTGAGAGTCTCACCGGAACGGGCCGATCACGACCGACCGTGCGCGGTGGTGCTCCCGCCGGACCGGAAGAAGAAGAAGAAAGTCGCGAGGACACTTCGGACGATGATAAGTGGCACCAGTGGGATCTAAAGGTGCGCAAGGAGGTGGTTAGCCTATGGGTAAACCGAATTGGAGAGTGGAGCAGGGAGGACGGCAAATTTTTACCCCAGCTGAGGAGGTGCCGCCGGCGGTGAGGTAAGGAAAAGAGGATGGGGACGGCACCCGACCGCGCTTATATGTGCAAAGGAGGGTCACACGATGTGGAGGGGACCCCCACAGATCCGGCATCAATCGGCGACAGATGGCCGGCCGGCCCCGGGCGATGCCGGCAGGCGGCGCGGCACGCGCGCTCTGTTCACGATCAGGGCAGGGTACCGGAACCCCTGTTACTGTAGCAGTTGTAGGGTCAACAGCTATTTGATGCAATTACTCCTTATTTCGTGTAGCAACTAGAAAAATTCTAAAAATAAAAGTTGTGCCAAATTTTGTGAAGCACACTTTTGGTTTTTGAAGCAAGTTCAAATTCTGCATGGTTTTGAAATTATTGAAAAGGGGGTAAAACTCGAATTTGAATTTCATTTACAATTCAATCAAATTCTAAAAAATTTTCTCAATAACTTGAAAACCTGCAAAAATAGAAGTTCTTCTATTTGTCAATATCTACAACTTTCAATAATAGAGTTTGGTAAGATTCTTGATAATTTTTGAAATAGCATTTTAAGTTTAAATTTCAAAGCAGTAATTTGAGTTCTATTTGAATTTCCACTGCATAACTTCAAAATCTCCAAACATAAAGGTTGTTCCATTTTAAAAGAACTAAAACTTTTATTAAGGAACTATCACTAGATTCTTGCTAATTTTTGAATTTGCATTTTAAATTTAATCTTTAAAGCATAAATTAAGGTTTTATTTGAAATTATTCTCAATAACTTCAAAATTGCCCAAAATAGGAGTTGTTCAAATTATAAAGATTTACAACTTTTGCTAAAGGCACGACCCCTAATTATATTTAGTTTTTGATTTAGGGTTTTAGGGTCCGAATTAGGGGCTATATATGATTTTCTATTTACTCTCCAATTGGATAATTACAAACAAATAAGCATTTGAACCATAAAATTACTCTAAGGCACCTATGCACAATCAAATGCACGAATAAAACTTATTTTAGTTGATGCATTCTAGCAGGGTTAAATGCGGGATAATTCGTATGCAATCATGATGATATGACAGGTTTTACTTATAGTAACACCAGGAGTGTTACATCGAGCAAGCTCAACCTTTGCTAGCTTTGTCTAACCTTGCCTGCAGGATTGCTTTTTTGTGTTTGATTTCTCTTTCTCTCTAGGAGCAATCAATTTTCCCGCTCCCTAGCGTGAAGTCTCAGACACACTCAGCAGAATCACGATGCCTTCAAGGAGTTCCAGCAACTATGAGCTCGTGTCCGGCGGTAGCTGAAGTAGCTAGTAGGTCATTAGTCTGAAGACAAACCGAAACTAAAAAGATGTTTGATTTGTTTTTATTTTCTCAGAGCGGGTGTATACTCATATTTTATTAAGAAGAAGAGAATTGTTTTTTCCGGTCATTCCATGCCCGCTGGCAAGTCTTTAGCTTGCATGACTAGCCAGAATTGCCAATCAGCTAGAGCAAAAGCGCCTCATCTTATCTAGTTTTTTTTTGTTAATTTGTGAATTGAAATGAACTATCATCATCTTGTTCCTCACGATCTAATAACGATTTGATCTATCATCATCTTTTTTACACAAAATTTGAAAGATGGACATATAATGTATTGTATTACCTTATCTAAAATGGATTAATTTCCCAAACTAAATGTTCTATGAATTTGTGCGACAAGCACCCATTGATCCATACAAGATTGAAAGGCCTTTGGTTCGGGTAGGGGTAGCAATGAAATGAACGAGAACAACGTGCTCCCTCTATCTATGAAAAGATGCAAATAGGTTACGTACCAGATAAAATATTTCATGTTTGACCAATTACAGTTGATTTGAGAAGTATTGCTAGCAACGCCTAGCTTCATAGATCTCTCTCCTCAAACTTATCCTCGACAAGTTCAACTGGAAGTTCGACGAGATGGAGGCTCGATCGTTGGGACCGCTTCTCGCCGACGCCGACGAAGGAGCCGCAGGATGCTGTCAAGGAGCTCTTTGGCTGTACCACCTCCTTCCATCGGACCTATATAGTAAATCTCATAGAGACTACATTTTTAAAAATACAGGAACAGATTGTTCCGGCTTTTCTATATATAAGAAGAGAAATGACTCAGTTTATATGGAAAACTAGGAAAACCATACAACACCGCCTTGTAAAACACTGTAAAAGGTACGGAGCACCAAATAGTCACCAAAAACCCAAAACGACTAGATAAATTCTACAAAGATTCTCCTTGCCTAACATGGCCACAACCAAGACATGATTTCTAGTCATCGTTGCTAAGCTCATCAACCCCCGATGAGCAGCTCCGACTCCCAGTAGGCCGCAAAAAGTTGCCATCACCGGTCAAGCAGCACTAAACACGACGTTCAAATTCCGCTACGACAACAACGCCTTTAGCAAGGTCACGACATCGGGCAGTGTCACCATTGCTGGCCTAAGAATATGCAAGGTTTTCACCCAGAGGAAATTAGCTTATAGGACGGGGTGGACACCTCCAGGTAGGAAGCGGCGTCAGCCGACGTCGTCGTTTGGGCTTTCGCCCTAACCTCAACCGTCCTATTTCCGTCGGTCTAAGGTAGTGCACTTGACGGCATGAATGTAGCACATGAAGACGACAGAGAAACCCAAGAAAAAGAGTCGAGTTGGGCCATCGTCAGCAACCACTGGCGGCACATCATCGACGATAGCTTCCACGTCAGTCGCGAGTCTCCATGCCGCGATCGCTGGCTGCCCCCGTCCCTGCACCGCCAACACCTCCACTGCCGGCTGTGCAACAGTGCCACCCGCGCCGACCTCCTGCGGTCGTCGGCGCCACCCTCGAGTAGTTGGCTCCTTCCCGCCGCCAACGCCTCCGCTGCCGCCTGACCGTGCCACCTGTGCCAGCATCCTAGCAGCTACCGGCGCCACCCGTGCCGTCCTCCCGCTGAAATTTATCCCAAGAAATCTATGTCAGGGAAGCCATCAATTTCTCAAAGCTCTGTTTCCAGCAACAGCAAGCTCCTTTTTCCCAGTACACATCCCATAAAGGACAGTCAATCCTAACTCCACCGGCTCAAGACAGGCCAGTGCCGGCACTGAGATGAGCAACATTGATCAACTAACGTTACAACTTTCTTTATTTTTGCAGAAATGATAATCATCACTTGGTTTTGGTTTGAGATACCACGTCATAGTAAGCGAGGACATCTTGTCTTGAATGCTGATATCTTCCATGCAGGACACGATGATATCGTCTTCACAAGTACGAAATGCAAATGCATGAACGGATGACAAGAGGACACAAGTACTAAATGCAAATGCAAATATATAATGTTCACCTTCGCATCACTCGCTTGAACATAGTCCATTTTAGTGGCAAACCAGAGAGCGCAAAGGGAGAAGAGAGACAAACCGAAAGACAGGGATCATTAGATCGATAGGGGAGGTGGTGCCCGTGGTGGTGATGAGCTCGACTAGGAATGAGAGGCATAACGGGAGAAGCCACCACAATCAGCTCGGCTTTCACTTTAATCTTGTCTACTCATTCGCCATAAGTACCTGTAGTTACAAGGCTTATTGCAAGTCGAGCAAACTGAAGCTGCGTTCCATGAGCGCTGCTCCGCTGAGGTCTTGCATTTCCTGGCAATTCATCCGAAGCTGCATAGGATTCATCAGGATGGCGCGACGTGCAGCAAACCGCAGTGCCGCGTGCGGCATACCCAAAACAATCTGCCGTCAGGTGGCTCACTGGATAAACGACGTCCCGAGTAGCGACCTCCTCCGATACCTGCGCGTGACACAGAGCGGCGCATGTACAAGGATGTACGAGCCAAGTAGCACAACACGGATCGCTGTCTTCAGTCTTGATTTTGCTGCCTGGCAACGGTTACTTGGCTCAAGCCACCCTCGACTCTGCCCCCATGGCCCGTGCTTTCTGTCGTGCTGCGACGTGGACATGTCTATTTTGTTTGCCGGCCTGAGATGAACGAGCCTGCCTTCCATGAAGCCTCCCTGAAATCCATCTTCCGTTTTTGTCACGCTGCTGACTTTGCAAACCTTTGATAGCATTGCCTAACCTTGCCTACAGGATTGCTTTGTTGTGTTTGGTTTCTCTTTCTTCTGTAGGAGCAATCAATTTTCCCGTTCCCTACCGTGAAATCCCAGGCCAGACGCAATCGACGAGCTAGAGAGCTTGTTCTACCGTGAACTCGTCAGCACTCAGCACTCAGCAGGATCACGACGCCTTCAACGAGGAACTCGTTCATTAGGCAACACTGCAGCAGCATGTCAGTCCGGCGGATGTTCAAGGATTTGCTCTTACGCCGAAGAAGTTTTGATTTTTTTATTTATTTTGAGATGCAAATGGGTTACTAAGCACTGTAGGTCCGTAAGAATATTGAGATAGTGGATCCAATGAAGGATGATGATTATTGAACTTAATCGTGAATCCTAGTTTATCCTTTATTTGTTTCTACTTTCATCTGTCTATCTTTTGCAGTCACGATTCAATTAAAAATGACAAGAGATGTAAACACGGGATTAAGTTAGTAGCCATAAATGACGAGAAGGATGGTTCTCACGGTTAGTGGATGGCGGAAGCAGATCAGGCCATACCTTGTCAATTCTAACTCTGTGGACCTTATGGAAGCAAAGAAATGCGATTGTTTTCAAAGATAGCAGGAAAAATAAGCAGGCTTTATTCTTAGAAGTAAAGGATGAGTGCTACATGTGGTCGATTTCAGGGGTGAATTTTCTTAAGCCTTTAACAGTTGCTACTATAACCAACCGAGTCCTTTTACAGTGGTTGGAGATACCTCTTAGTTACTCTTGGTACCTATGCAAGAAATTACCTCTAATTTAATTTATATGTTGAAGGACAATATGGTAATTGGCACCGCGTCTCTCATCTCATCCCCCTCCGCCCCAACGAACGGGTACCGTGGTTCCCTAGCTGCCGCCGCCGTGACCTCTCCCTTGCCTGGCGCTGGCGCAGCGCCCTCATCCGGCGCTTCCTCGTCCGCCGTTGCTGTCTTATTCGAGCCAGCTCCACGACCACGACGGCCATGGAATCAAGGACGCAGCCCGCCGCCATGCATTCGCGGCCACGATTCACAATTAAACATATTCAGACACAAAGGTGGGCTGCGATGGACATTTCACATTTCATTGATAGCTGCGTAGTTGTCATTTGATCCTAGCAGCAAAGCTTCAGAGCTGCAGAGTCCTACGATGCACTACTAATTAGGGAAAAATACAAAGCAGATGTCGGAGATTTGGGCGCCGTGGATGCCGCTCTCCCGAGCTCTCCCGAGGAGGCTCGGGCGAATCGGAGGTTTGGGCGCCGAGGATGCCGCTCTCCCGAGCTCTCCCGAGAAGACTCGGGCGAGTCGGAGATTTGGGCGCCGTGGGTGTCGCTCTCCCGAGCTCTCCCGAGGAGGCTCGGGCGCTCGGGCCTGGGCGAATCGGAGTCGTGGGCCTCTGTAGACGCGGCCTTCGTGGGCTTCCACTGGCCTTACTTGGGTCAGGCCATGTTGGGAATGAGCGTTTTTGCATCGAAGTTTGGTACCCCTAACTTTGGTACCCGACAGCAGACATCTTTTGAACTCAAGTCAATGAAATCTAGAGCTTCAGTAACATATTACTAGCATAATCTAAATGTGAAATCTGCAAGTCCGGGATGGTGGACAGGTCATCCGCTGCGGCATGCTCACGGACAAGATCCCCACGAACGGCGACCGGGTCTTCTTCTACAGCTCGCCGTCCAACTGTCCAAGTCGAGGTGGACGTCCGGGATGATGGGCTGGTCATCCGCCGCTACCGCGTCGGCCATGCGAGACGACCACCATAACAGTCTTGAGCGACTTGATTGGACGCCCTGAACGACGCCGCCACTGCCGATGACCTACGTGGGCACGTGCACGCCGCACGCAGACAACACTCGGACCTGTCACTGGGGGCGCCCGGCCGTTGAGGCGCTCACCTCGCCGCTCGAAATCTCCTGGCCACAGGGACGGCCGCACCGCCATCAATGGATCGCCAATGCCGTCATCCTCCAATCCGCGATCCCTAAGCGCCGCAGCCCTGCCTTCGCTCTCGCCCTCGCCCTCGCAGCCGCCACTGCCCTCGAGAGAATCAGAGAACAGAGAAGAAGAGAGAATAATTCAACTATGTATACTAATACAATCATCCCTAAAGTAATCAAAACATTATTTCTTACTATAGATTTACTATTCTACCCTTAATTACATAAAAAAGTTTCAAAAATAAAATTATCACACTTCTTTTCTAAGCGCCGGTCCTACCTATTTTAATATGTGCCTGGTACCTACCATTCCATCATTTAAAAGGTACCTGCTACCTCTTGGTACCTCTAAAATTGATACCTCTTGGTTACTCTTTTTTCCTAGCCGTCGGATCGACACTTGTGAGCCATCTATTTTTTCTCAACCATAATAAAATTTCTCTAACTTTATGTAATAGTCTTTTTTATTTTTTTCCAGAACCTTCACAGCCGCGCCTCTCGCGTGTAAAAAAAAAACGACAAGAAAGGGTTTATCTTCATCCAGACCTGATGTGATAAAGCATACACTGGAAATGAAATCTAATAATATAAATGTGGAGGATTGAGATCATCTTCTTCACTTTGTTTGAGACCACATCATAGCAAGCAAGGACATCTCGTCTTGAATGTTGACATCTTCCGTGCAAGATATACGTTGATATCGTCTTCGCAAGAACTAAATACGAAACATGAACTCACACCAAATATATATGGCCAGTTGGCCACCATCGTATCACTTACTTGGACATACTCCAGTTTAGTAGTAAACTAGAGGACACGGTCGAGGGAAAAATAAATTGAGACAGGGGATTCAATTGACGAAGGTGGTGGTGGTGAGCTTGATTGGGAATGAGAGACATGACGGGAGAAGTCACCATAGTTATCTCAGATCTCGCTTCAAGTTGTTTTTCTGGTCCGCTTGTGCACAATGAGAGCCTGCAGTTACAAGGATGTGTCGTTCTGGGCTCTTAAACTGAGATTCCAGCACTGTTATTCGTGCGGATCCAAGATCTCTTGTCTTGCTGTAGAACATACCAGTACTGGTCTAGCGGCGATCGCTCTTTTCTGCAACAGCGAAGTTCAGAGATCAGAGGATGTCATGTTTCAGTCTTCACGCTCCTGCCGCTGGGGAACCTGCTCCCTTTAGGGCTCGTTCGTTTAGCCCTCGTTCCAGCAGGATTCATTTGAGGTAGTCAAATATAGTTTAAATTAGCACAAGGTTTCTGGTTGGAATAATTCTAGGGATCCATTCCGTGGCCCTTAGGCTATTTGCAGTTGGACAACTGTGAGTTCACAGCGTGGACTTGGCTTCGATGCTGGTTGAGCTCATGGAAACGCAAGTCAAGTGGGAAATACAATAATGATGCTGCCGCTGAAATGCTTCTGATGCTGAAGGAGCATTTCTGAACGGTCGGGCGGACGGGGCCGTGCATAAGTTATTGCACTTGGGGATCCCAAAAATTCGCTGGGATAAAAATCGATCGCTCTGATCCACGATCTCAGATGCATCCCATTATAGAGGCAGAGGCACGGACGCTTCGAGCTTTGGAGAAAAAAATCGCCTGTAGCATACCAATACCATCACAGAAGTCGCCGTCGCCAGTTCAGCGCTAACCGTTGTTGATTCTTGATTGGACCGTGGAGCTATACGCGGATGCGCGTTTCCGCACAGCCTATCTCGATCCCTGTAATCACACGCCACCACCCACCTCACCATGCCCCTGCAATCATGTAAGTAGAATATCTGTGGTAGATGATGATCTAAGATCCCAGATCCCATCATCGACCATCGTCGAATAACCCTACTGTGGTACTGCTGCATCTGGGTCATATTCAACTTTCGAGCGTCAGACTATTGCGAGCATCATGTGGTACAATGCAAACCTTCTTGGTGGCGTGAAGATGACGGTCACCGAGGCTATTTCTGTGTGCTTAGATGCTGCACAGCAGATACCTAGCATATGCTAATTTTTGTAATAAATGTTTAATCATGATTTAACTAGACTTAAGGGTGTGTATGGATACCAAAAATGAGGGATGAGATAGGGATAGAAAAATAAATAGATGGTAAATTTGATGTAAAGAATGGACGGATAAGATACAATAATACCCCTAGAAGGTTATCCCTATCCCAACCCAAACAAGCCCCAAAAATTCATCTCGCGATTAGTGGCGGAGGCAGAAATAATTTTTATGTGTGGCGGGTTTATATAAAGATGAAACATGCAGAGGAGCGAAAAAAACGATACAATGGTTCACCAAATTATTGTGTGTGTATATATATTACTTAGTGATCAATAAATATACTAGAGATCAAAAAATTAAAGCATTTTGGCACTTAAAATAGCTCATGCCCAAGCCCAACCCCTTCCATTGGCCCTTCGCTACCTATATCAGATATCAACATGAATTTTGTAGGGTACAAACAGACCGCAACAGCTCACCGGCCCAGGCACCGGAAGTCCAGACCGCAACAGCGAGCCAAGCATGTATTGTTGACGTATACTAGGTATATATACAATATGTACTAGCTGCCTCCGCCACTGCTCACGATTTACATTGAAACTGTATAATTATTTTTTTAACCTACATTTAATGTTTTATACATGTGTCTAAATATTTAATGTCATGTGGTGTGACAGAAAAGTTAAAATTTTAAAGTGAAACTGACTTCGTACAAATATTACAGGTTATATTAAAAACAAACACACCCGAAAATATAACGTCATTGGCAAATGGCAAGCAGCTCGCTGCTCACATCGACTGATGAAACCAGAAGCAACCGTGGCACTTTTATGTGCACGAGACGAGATAGCCCGTCACGGCGTAAGCTTCGCTTCGATGCTGGATGGGCTCATAGGCAAGTCAACTGGAAAATAATAAAGATGCTGCCGCTGAAATGCTCTGATTCTCAACGAGCATTTCTGAACGGTCTAGAGTAGCAGCGAGTCCTTAGCCAGTGATGAGATAAAAAGTCTCTACATCTACGCCTGTTGTTTTTAGGCACTTGGTATTACTTTTTCTTTGGTCTAATACGATATTCATGTTTGGATGGAAGGAGTAATAAAATTTATTTTGGCATCCATGATTCTTTGAGTTATTTATAATAATAATTATTGCATTATTCATAGTAAGTTTTATTTTTGGTCATACGATATAGACAGGCATCTGGTCTTTTTTTCGGTTAAGCCAATATAAAACTTTAAGCACATAAAATTGAGGCAAAGGATATCCAACTGTGAATTAATTTTCTTTGAGTTATATTTTTATTTTGAAATTCAAATGAATTATTAGACACTGCCGGATGATGATTGTTGCCGCCCTTGGCGCTGAACTCTCCAACCAGTATGGGTGAACCTGGTTTCCTTTATTTGTTTCTATATTTTTATCTGTCCGCCTTTTGCAATCACAGTTGAAAATGCCAAGAGATATAAATGTAGCATTAAGTTGCTAGCCATAAATGACAAGAAAGGGTTCATCTTTATCCACACTTGGTGTGATGAAGCATATACTGGAAAGGACAATCAATAACATAAATTTGGAGGATTGACCGAATCTTATTCATCACTTTGTTTGAGATACCATATCATAGTAATAAGCAAGGACAACTCAGTCTTGAGTGTTGATATCTTCCGTGCAAGATACGATGATCATTTTCGCAAGAACTAAACACAAATACGTGAACCCACACCAAATCTATACTACGTCCTGGCAGAGCACTCCGGCGGCGGCGAGGTGGAGTGGAGGAGGCGACGGAAGTCGGCGGCGCTGGGTGGGGTGCCGCCCGTGCCACCCACTCGGGCAACGCGGGGGCCGAACGCGGGAGTGTATTAAGGCCCCGTTTAGAGCGCAAAAACTTTTGCAATTTTGAAAGAGAATCTTTTGTAATAAATGTTTAATCATGGTCTAAGTAGGTTTAAAAGATTCGTCTCGTGATTTACATGCAAACTGTACAAACATGCAAAAAAATTCATCTACATTTAATGCTCCATGCATGTGCCGCAACATTCGATATAATGAGAATATTAGAATTTTGAAGTGTAATTAAACAGGACCTAACTCTTTAACTCGTACAATCACGGTTCATGAGTTCGGGCTACATAGAAGATATAGAGGGATCGACCAGTACGTCTTGAAATCAGACTACATATGGTTCATTGCTAGTGAGTTGTTTTAACTCATATAAATTTTCCATATGAGTAAGGATCACATACAAAATATGGAAGGTGTAAGTGCATCTTTGTAAGTAAAAATATGTAATATGGAAAAACTGTCCACTATTTGGTAGTTACGGCATGGACAAAAAAAAATTAGGATGGATCTTTTGGTTTTTGTTTGATATTAGTTATATTGATAGGCTAGCAAATATGTTCGTAATTTTGCAACCGAAAAAAAAATCCTTGCATTGCTAGCCCGATAAATACGTGCTTACCAGTTTTACAAACCAATGAGAAACTTAACTTTAATTTAAGTTTGCATTATTAAAGGTTAACAGCCTATTACAGGATTTTTTTGTGATTTATTACACGTTGTTAACTACAATAGCTATAATTTTCACCAACTAAAGGGTAGTGTTATGAGTGATGAGCAATTTGTTTACTTGTTTTTCTTTATTTTTGGAAGACCAACTTTACGATTTTAGCAAAAAAAAAAAAAAATATGGTCTCGTTCTTTCCCGTGCTTTGTTTGACTTTGCTATCCCTTCACAAATTTATAATCCTCCGCTCCTCTGTCTGGTAGGGGCGTTGGGTGGGCCTGTCCCCTGGCCAGCAAGCAGCAACCTTGCCAACGGAGGTGCTCGTACCGGACTGACGCCATGGAAAAAAAAAACAGAAGTAGCAGAAAGCGGGCTAACATACAAACGAAAACAATACGGAATAGAAAAAATTGGTGGTAGAAATTTTTCTCTTTTTATTATTACGGATAGATATAGTATTTGTTTTAAAAATCCATTATTCTGACCAAAGATGTTTATTTGGGCATAACATTTGGACAGTCATATGTGAATCTTCTTTTTCCCAGTTAGGCCAAAATAAAGCTTTAAGTACATATGACACAAATAAAGGATACCAAATTGTGAATTAATTTTCTTTGAGTTACTTTGTTTATTTTGAGATGCAAATGGACTATTAGACACCAACAAATGATGACTGTTGCTCTTGGCAAACCAAACTCAAGAACTTGGTTTCCTTATTATTTGTTTCAAATACCATCTGTCTATCTTTTGCAGTTACGATTTAATTAAAAGTTGACAAGATATAAACTTCACATACTTGATGCGACGAAGTATATACTGAAAAAGACAATGCAATCCAGTGAAATAAACATGGAGGATTGAACTGATCATCCACTTTGTTTGAGATACCACATCATGGTAAGCGAGGACATCTTGCCTTGAATGTTGATATCTTCCAACATGATAATATTGTATTCGTAAGAACTAAATGTAAATAAATGAACCCACACCGGCAGATATATATGTTCACGGTTCACAGTAACATGACTCGCTTGGACATACTTTAGTTTAGTAGCAAGCCAGAGCCCAGTGGACATCGAGGGAGGATTCAGTCAACAGAAGAGTGGTGAGCTCCATAGGGAATAGGATTGAGAGGCATGACGGAAGAAGCCACCATGTTTCTCCAAAATTTCACTTCAGCCTTGTCGTTGTTGTCTACCCATACACCGATACCGCGTGCAGCTACGAGGATCATAATAACTCGTGGAAGCTGCATCATTCTTAATGCCACTTTGCTTTGCGGTTTCATCTATTGACTATGCGTCGCGGTCTCTGATGTTCCTTAGAATTCCAACAGTATAATGAAAATGATCGCTGCATTTTCTTCTACGGTGCCATCTCATCTCACGGTTGGAGGAGAAAGAGTAGTTCCAACTTCCAATATGGCAGCAAAAAGCTCACGGGGGACAGTCATCAGGCGATGCGAGAATAGGAAATGGACACCTACCGCATGTAAATAGGGAGATGTAAAGAGGCAGACTGACATCTGGACTTTTTTCCAGTTAGACCTAAGCGCATAAAAGTTGAGACAAAGGATATCCAATTTTGAATTAATTTCCTCTGATTCGTTTTTACTTTGAGATGCAAATGCTTTATTAGACACCGACGGATGATGACTGTTGCTCTTGGTACTAAACTCCACAATGAGTATGGTGATCCTGGTTTCCTTTATTTGTTTCTATTTTTCTGTCTATCTTTTGCAGTCACAGATGAATTAAAAATGACAAGAGATGTAAACATGGCATTAAGTTGCTAGCCGAAAATGATAGCCGTAAAGGATCTTTGTCCACACTTGATGTGATGAAGCATTATACTGGAAAGGACAATCCAATATCATAAATGTGGAGGATTGACCAGATCATCTTCATCACTTTATTTGAGATGCCAAATCATAGCAAGCAAGGACATCAAGTCTTGAATGTTGATATCTTTCGTGCAAGATACGACGATATCGTCTCCGCAAGAACTAAATGCAAATACGTGAGCCGACACCTGATATATATGTTCATCATTGTATCACTCGCTTGCACATACTCTAGTTTAGTAGCAAACCAGAGGACACAATCGAGGGAGAAGCAAACAGACAGACAGAGGGGTGGTGACGAGCTCGATTGGGAATGAGAGGCATGACGGGAGAAGCCACCATAGTTATCTCAGATCTAGCTGCCATATTGTATTTCTCGTCTACTCGTGCGCAATGAGTGCCTACATTCACCCTGAGAAATTGCTCAAGCCTCAAGTTGCGTCGTTGCTTTTCTTTGCTATTTGTTCGACGCTAACTCCTGCAAAGCTAGCAGCTGCAATTGTCTGTCGTTGCACGACAGCACAGGAGGGTTCATCAGGATGGCACCACATGGAGGAGACTGGAATGCCGCGTATCGTAGTGCCAAGTGTCTAATTGGCGACGAAGACAAAGCATCATCGAAGGTAAAAGACAAGTAGCCGTGAGATGTGCATGGCATGGCCGACAGAGTTGTAGGGGCGCATGTACAAGGATGTGAAGCCGAGTAGCGCAATATGGCTTCTTAGACTTTAGACATTAGAGAACTCGTGTCTTCCATTCGCTGCCCATGGGAGACGGCTTGCATCACGAATGCAGAGTTTTTCCCTTTTTTTTTTTTAAAAAAACAGTTTTTAATGTGGATTCCTCTTTTACTGTCTACTGAGTCATTCTAAAATTCACACGTACTTCAATTCATCAGCTATATATATTGTCAGGAATTGGATGATGCACGAGCTAGCATGATGCAGGATCAGGCAACTGATTACGTGCTGCTGAAAGAGCATTAGGGCAGGCGTAAACGCGAACTTATTACTTGGCTAGTCATTGTACTTGTAAGGTTAGGACATACAGTCTATGCCAATTTTTTCTTGTCTTGATCCATCTATAATCGCCAGTACCAGCAGCAGGCAGAAAAACGAAGGTTTGTGCACTGGTGTTAATCGATCGAGCCATTGAGGTGAAAAGATGACTCTTAGGACAACAACATCAAGGTCAGATATCAGTGTCCCCTTACCTTTCCTAACCAACGGTGATAGCTCCGGTCTTGTAGCGCTGGGATTAGCAGTAGAGGCAGATACGTTGGTTGCGTGAATGCATCCAAATAACCAACGCCTAGTCACAGAAGCGTCTCGGAGCACAAGGTACCTCCTTGAGCAAGCGAGCACGGTGGCTTGCAATTGCAAGCTCCATATGTGGGTCTGCTGAACGTCTGTCATCGCCACTATTCTGATCAGGACGATGGCTATGACTGTGACGTGTATTTTGCTTCTTTTCACTAAGAGATTCTTAAGAATGAGATCCCTGCACTGTTGTTTGTGCAGCCAAGTGGTGATCGCTCCTTTTCGGTGAGAAGTTCAGAGACCAGAGGATGTCACAGTATCAGTTGTCACGCTCGTGCCGCACTGCCGCTGGGGAACCGGCCCTCATTTGCAGCTGGACTAGTGTGAGTTCACAGCGTCCACTTCGCTTCGATGCTGGATTAGCTCATATGCATATCAACTGGAAAATAATACAGATGCTGCCGCTGAAATACTCTGATGCTCAACGAGCATTTCTATTCGTCTAGAGTAGCAGCGAGTCCATAGCCAGTGATGCGATGAAGTCTCTACATCTACGCCTGTTGTTTTTAGGCATTTCGTATTACTTTTTTCTTTGATCTAATACGATATTCATATGTTTGGATGGAAGGAGTAATAAAATTTATTTTGGCATCCATGATTCTGTCTAGAGTTCTTTACCTTCTCATAATAATTTCATTATTAACAGCAAGTTTTATTTTTGGGCATAAAATTTACTAATTTAAACAGGCATCTGGTCTATTTTCCGGTTAAGCCAAAATAAAACTTCGCATAAAAGTTGAGGCAAATATTTGTTTCTATTTTCATCTGTCCACAGGCCCATTGGTGTCTTTATCCACACTTGGTGTGATGAAGCATATACTGTAAAGGACAATCCAATACATAAATTTGGAGGATTCACCGGATCTTCTTCATCACTTTGTTTGAGATACCATATCATAGTAATAAGCAAGGACATCTCAGTCTTGAGTGTTGATATCTTCCGTGCAAGATACGATGATCATTTTCGCAAGAACTAAACACAAATACGTGAACCCACCCCAAATATATACTATGTCCGTCATCGCATCACTCGCTCTGACATACTCTAGTTTAGTAGCAAACCAGAGCACACAATCGAGGGGAGCAACAAACTCTCAGACAGCGGGGGGATTCAATCGACAGAGGTGGTGGTGGTGAGCTTGACTGGGAATGAGAGGCATGACGGGAGAAGCCACCACACTATTCTCATATCGCGCTTCAATCTTGGCTTTCAGTTCTACTCGTGTGCAACAAGAGGCTGCAGTTACAAGGCTCATTGTGACTCATTCAACCAGCGTGGTTCTGGGCGCTGCTCCGCTGCAGTCTTGCTTGTCCTGGCTATTCACTCAACACTAGCTCCTGCAAGTTGCAACTGACTGTCGTTGCACGCTGTTCATCAGGATGGCGCGTCATGAAAAAGACCAGAGTGTCACGTACCCAGACAATCTGTCATGAAGTGTCTGGTACACGACGAGGACAAGAAGTTCATCGAAGGTAAAAGATCACCCATGTTGCCACCTCCTGCGAGACCCGCGCGTGGATTGGGATACTCGCGATGACACCCCTTGCAGGACGTGGCTACTTGTGCAATACGGTTCATGGAATCTGAAGATTGGAGATTTCATGTTTTCCATGCACTGCCTTGCAATGGTTACTCGGCTCAACTCACCCTCGACCTCGGGCTCTGCCCCAGCGCTTTGTGATAAATTTTAAAAGCAGAATTTTTTATGCGGATTTCTCTTGCATCGAGTCATTCTAAAATTCACACATACTCCAATTCATCGATTGTATATTGATTGGAATTGGATCTGTAATGGCTACGAAGTAGCATAATGCAGGATCTGGCAACTGATTACGTGCTGCTGAAAGAGCATTAGGGCAGTAGTAAACACGAACTGATTGATTACTTGACTAGTCATTGTAATGTTATCTAGACATACTGCCTATGCCAGTTTTTTCTTTGATCCCTAATCGCCAGCACCAACAGCAGACAACAAAACAAAGGTTGTGCATTGCTGTTAATCGATGGACGATGGCCTCTGTTCGCTTGAGCTAATAAGCGACTTATTTAGGTTTCTTTTTAGTTCTAGAACAGTATTTTCTTCTCACGAGAAATCAGCTTTCAGCGAACAGAGCCCGAGCTAAGGACAACAGCACCGAGGTCAGATATCAATGTCCCCTTACCTTTCGTGACCAACGGTGATAGTGAGAGCTGCTGGTCTTATGAAAATGTGATCAGCAACGGTGGTTGCCTGAATGGCATTCAGTCGTCAGTTCATCACGCTCGTGCCACTGGGGAACCGGCTCCCATTTGCAGAGTGGACTTCGCTTTGATGCCGGATTAGCTCATACGCAAGCGGCAAGTCAACTGGGAAACAATACTGCTGCTGAAACTGAAACACTTTGATGCTGAACGAGCATTTCTGAATGGCCAGGCCGCTCGTGCATAAAGATATTCCACTTGTGGTTCCCCAAATTTGTTGGGATAAGAAAAATATATTGGCATCTGGTCTTATTTTCCATTTAGAACAAAATAATTCTTTAAGCGCATAAAAGTCTAGACAAAGGACATCAAACTGTGAATTAATATTCTTTGCGTTATTTTGTTTATTTTGGGGTACAAATGGATTACTAGACACCTTAAGAATATTGGGATGGAAGAGGATCCACCAACGGATGATAATTGTTGCTCTTGTCGGTTGACGCTAAACTCCAAAATCGCTGCGGTAAACCTGGTTTTTCCTTTATTTGTTCTACTTTCATCTGTCCTATTTTTTGCGGGCATGATTCAATTAAAATGTCAAGATATATAAACATGATATGAAGTTGCTAGCCATAAATGACAAAAAAGGGTTCATCTTCATTCACAGTGGATGTGATCAAGTATACACTGAAAAAAAACAATCCAATAACATAAATGTGGAGGATTGAACAGATAATCATCACTTGGTTTGAGATACCACGAAGCAAGGACATCTTGTCTTGAATGTTGTTTTCTTCCATACAGGACACGATGATATCGTCTTCTCAAGTACTAAATGCAAATGCATGAACGGATGAACCCACACCAAATATATATGTTCACCTTGGCATCACTCGCTTGGACATACTCAATTTTAGTGGCAAACCAGAGGACACAGACGGAGAAGGAGAAGAGAGACAAAGCGAAAGATAGAGGGAATGAGGGATCATTAGATCGATAGGGGAGGTGGTGCCGTGTTGGTGATAACTGATGAGCTCGACTAGGAATGAGAGGCATAACGGGAGAAGCCACCACAATTCGCTCAGCCTTTACTTTAATCTTGTCTACTCATTCGCCATAAGTGCCTGTAGTTATAAGGCTCATTGCAAGTCGAGCAATGCTCAACCTTTGCTAGCTTTGCCTAACCTTGCCTACAAGTTTGCTTTTTTTGTGTTTGGTTTCTCTTTCTCTCTAGGAGCAATCAATTTTCCCGCTCCCTAGCGTGAAGTCCCAGACGCACTCAGCAGGATCACGATGCCTTCAACGAGTTCCAGCAACTATGAGCTCGTGCCCGGCGGTAGTTGAAGTAGCTAATAGGTCATTAGTCTGAAGAAGAACTGAAACTAAAAAGATGTATGATTTGTTTTTTTCCTCACAGCGGGTATATACCCTGTATTTTATTAAGAAGAAGAGAAATGTTTTACAACATCGATGAATTACAGTCATTTCATGCCCGCTGACAAGTCGCTACGTGCATGACCAGCTAGAATTGCCAATTAACTAGAGCAAAAGCGCCTCATCTTATTTAGTTTTTTTTTTTTGCTAATTTGTGGATTGAAATGAATCTATCATCATCTTGTTTCTCACAATCTAATAATGATTTGATCTATCATCATCTTTTTTCCACAAAATTTGAAAGATGGACATATAATGTTATTACCTTATCTAAAATGGATTAATTTCCCAAACTAAATGTTCTATTAATTTGTGCGACAAGCGTCCATTGATCCATACAAGATTGAAATGCCTTTCGTTCGGGTAGGGGTAGCAATGAAATGAACGAGAACAATGTACTCAAGATGCAAATAGGTTACACACCAGATAAAATATTTCATGTTTGACCAATTACAGTTGAATCAAGCTATCATATGAATCGATTTGAGAAGTGTTGCTAGCAACTGATATCAGAGATAACGTTTCTTTGCCTAGCTTCATAGATCTTTCTCTTCAAACTTATCCTCGACAAGTTCAACTAGAAGTTCGATGAGATGGAGGCTCGTTGGGACCGCTTCTCGCCTGCCGCTGACGAAGGAGCCGCGGGATGCCGTCAAGGAGCTCTGTGGCTGTACCACCTCGCTCCTTCCATCGGACCTATATAGTAAATCTCATAGAGAATATATTTTTAAAGATCCGGAAATATATTGTTCTAGCTTTTCTATATATAAGAAAAGAAATGACTCGGTTTATAAGGAAAACCGAGCCCGAAAACCATATAACAACACCTTGTAAACCAGTATAAAAGGGACGGAGCACCAAATAGTCACCAAAAATCCAAAACTGACTAGATAAATTATACAAAGATTCTCCTTATCAAACATGGCCACACAACCAAGACACGACTTCTAGTCATCTTTGCCAAGCTCATCACTCCCGACTCCCAGTAGTTGCCATCACCAGTCAAGCAACACTAAACACGACGTTCAAATTCCCCTGACGACAACAACACCTTCAACAAGGTCACGACATCGGGCAGTGCCGCCATTGCTAGGCCTAAGAATAGGCAAGGTTTTCACCCAGAGGAAATTAGCTTATAGGACGGGCTAGACGCCTCCAGGGAGGAAGCGGCGTCAGCCGACAGTCATCCGTTCGGTCTTTCGCCCTAACCTCAACCGTCCTATTTCCAGTCGGTCTAAAGTAGTGCACCTGACAACATGAATATAGCACATGAAGACGACAGAGAAACCCAAGAAAAAGAGTCGAGTTGGGCCATCGTTGGCAACCACCGGCGGCACATCATCGACGGACAGTTTCTCGTCAATCACGAGTCTCCATGCCGCGCTCGCTGGCTGCCCCCGTCCCTGCACCGCCGGCACCTCCACTGTCGGCTGTTCAATAGTGCCACCCTGTGCCGACCTCCTGCTGTCGTCGGCGCCACCCTCCAAGCCGTTGGCTCCTCCCCGCTGCCAACGCCTCCACTGTCGACCGATCGCGCCACCTGTGCCATCATCCTAGCAGCTACCGGCGCCACCCGTGCCGTCCTCCCGCTGAAATTTATCCCAAGAAATCTATGTCAGGAAGCCATCAATTTCTCAGAGCTTTGTTTCCAGCAATAGCAAGCCCTCCTTTTTCCCAGTACAAATCTCATAAAGGACAGTCAGTCCTAACGACTTCCATCGGCTTAAGACCGTCCAGTGCTGGCACTGAGATGGGCAACATTGATCAACTAAAGTTACAACTTTCCAGCTGTAGAAATGATAATCGTCACTTGGTTCGAGATACCATGTCATAGTAACCGAGGACATCTTGTCTTGAATGTTAATATCTTCCATGCAGGACACGATGATATCGTCTTCACAAGTACTAAATGCAACTGCATGAACGGATGACCAGAGGACACAAGTACTAAATGCAAATGCAAATATATAATGTTCACCTTCGCATCACTCGCTTGGACATACTCCATTTTAGTGACAAACCAGAGGGCCCTAAGGGGAGAAGAGAGACAAACCGAAAGACAGGGATCATTAGATCGATAGGGGAGGTGGCTGCCGTTGTGGTGATCAGCTCGACTAGGAATGAGAGGCATAACGGGAGAAGCCACCACAATCAGCTCGGCTTTCACTTTAATCTTGTCTACTCATTCGCCATAAGTACCTGTAGTTACAAGGCTCATTGCAAGTCGAGCAAACTGAAGCTGCGTTCCATGAGCGGTGCTCCGCTGAGGTCATTGCATTTCCTGGCAATTCATCCGAAGCTGCATAGGATTCATCGGGATGGCGCGACGTGCAGCAAATCGCAGTGCTGCGTGCGGCATACCCAAACAATCTGCCGTCAGGTGGCTCATTGGATAAACGCCGTCCCGAGTAGCGACCTCCTGCGATACCTGCGCATGACACAGAGCAGCGCATGTACAAGGATGTACGTGCCAAGTAGCACAACACGGATCGCTGTCTTCATTCTTGATTTCGCTGCCTGGCAATGGTTACTCGGCTCAAGCCACCCTCGACTCTGCCCACATGGCGCGTGCTTTCTGTCGTGCTGCGACGTGGACATGTCGATTTTGTTTGCCGGCATGAGATGAAGGAGCCTGCCTGCCATGAAGCCTCCCTGAAATCCGCCTTCTGTTTCTGTCACGCTGCTGACTTTGAAAACCTTTGCTAGCATTGCCTAACCTGTAAGCTTGCCTACAGAATTGCTTTGTTGTGTTTGGTTTCTCTTTCTTCTGTAGGAGCAATCGATTTTTCCCGTTCCCTAGCGTGAAGTCCCAGCCGCAATCGACGAGCTACAGAGCTTGTTCTACCGTGAACTCGTCAGCACTCAGCAGGATCACTGATGCCTTCAACGAGGAACTCGTTAATTAGGCAACACTGCAGCGGCATGTCAGTCTAGGCGGATGTTCAAGGATTTGCTCTTATGCCGAAGAAGTTTAGATTATTTTATTTATTTTGAGATGCAAATGGATTACTAAGCACCGTAAGGAGCTTTGCTACCATGCTTAGGGTGGAACCTGTGGTTCCTTCCAGAACAAAAGTCAGTGGCCATTGATTATTAAGGAAACAACTGAATTATTATTGTTTCTTCCCAATTCTTGTAGTCCAACCAAGGGGCCGGACGTGATCTGCAACAAGCCACCTCCCTGTATATATGGCCAATGGACCAGCCCGGTCTGGCACGACACGGGCCTGTGCCAGGCATGGTCCCGAAGAGAGTCGGGCCGGCACTGGCACGGCACGACGTGCCACGCGGGCACCGTGCCTTGCTAACGGCCCAGGCACTGCCTGCTGGGCCTTTTTTTCAGGCTGTCCTGGCCCGATAAGCACGGCCCACAGAGAGAGGGAATGGGATAGCAGGACAGCAGCCGAGCATGGCAGTCGCCGTCGCGCTTAGAGGGGAGTCGCCGTCGCTGAGGATGGAGGGGAGCCGAGGCTAGAGGGGGGCCCACGCGCTCGCCGCTCACCGCTCGTCGAGACTGGACGCTGGAGGGTCACGGTGGGGTCCCCTGTCCGCAGTGCGCGTCGTCTTCAGTCGCCCTCGTCGAAGTTGAGCGCGTCGTAGCGGAACTCTCCCGTGGCCGCGCCACACCGCCACCACCTCGTCCTCTCCGCCGCTGGCTCTGGCTCTGGCTCTGCCGCCGAGAGCAGAGAGAGTGCGGCAGCGGTCCGGCGGGGAGTGAGAGCAGAGAGGGAGAGCAGAGAGCGTAGAGGGAGTGCGGTGGCAGGCCTGCGGGGAGTGAGAGCCGAGCTCCCGAGAGGGAGTGTAGGCGCGTCGAGGTAGGGGCGAGGGAGTGCGACATGTCGGGGTGGGGGCGCGGCCGTGCGGGGGGGGGGGGGGGGGGAGGGGGGAGGGATTAGTGTTGGGAGAGGGAGAAGAAAGGGTTGTGGCTGTGTGGGCATGCCTCCATTGTCGTGCCTAGGCCGTGCCCGCTTGCGGGCCTGGGTGACGGCCCAGGCACGGCTTGCTGCCCCGTGCCGGGTTAGCCCGAGCACGATGCCCACGGGCCAGGCCGGGCCCGTGTCGGGTCAAAAAGCCGGGCCTCGGGCTGCATGGCCATGTATACCTCCCTGTATTGAACTATGCATTCAACCATTCAGGAAGCAAGCCTGCCTGCAATGCAGAGACGACACAACCTCGCAAGCAAATAGGCTCTGTCGGTGCCTGGAGCCTTCACAGCCTCGGCTGCGGGGTCGCGCCTCTCGCGTGTAAAAGTTGCATGATTATCCCTTCTTATGATAAATCGTAAGCCAGGTAACTGGATCTTTAAAAAAAATGACAAGAAATGTTTTATCTTCATCCACGCCATGTGATGAAGCATACACTGGAAATGACAATCCAATAATATAAGTATGGAGGATTGAGATCATGTTCATCACTTTGTTTGAGATTGAGACCAGTAGACCACATCATAGCAATGAAGGACATCTCGTCTTGAATGTTGATATCTTCTTTGCAAGAACTAAATGCAAATACATGAACCCACCAAATATATATGGTCACCATCGTATCACTTACTTGGACATACTCCAGTTTAGTAGCAAACTAGAGGACACAGTCGAGGAACAAATAAACTGAGAGGGCAGGGGGGGCCGGGGTGTAATTCAATCGACAAAGGAGGTGCTGGTGAGCTCAGATTAGGAATGAGAGGCATGACGGGATAAGCCACCACAGTAACATCAGGATCTTGCTTCAATCCTGTCTTTCGGGTCTACGGACAGAGATTCTGTGACTTTGCTTCAGCAAGTCACAACGTAATTATACCACCTCTATCCACTGTAGAAATGGGATCCAACGGTTATCAGCTCTTACATGCTACATGCACTAATGCACAGACTTTGGATCACCGCGCTGCCTGAGTGGTGCTTGAGCCTGGAGGCACCCTGCACGTCAGCTCAGTTTGTTTAGCTGCCTCATAGCCAAGAATTTATTGCTAATATTTGTTCTTACCAAAATTAAAACAAAAAAAGTCAGGAAAATGATATGCATTGATCCTCTCAATTCCTTTTTGTTTTATTAACCATTTTGATCAAGCACCATATATGGCAATACGCTAGATGGTTTGCGATGAACGAATATGGTGTTGAAGCTGTATAACCCATATCACAATAATTTTACGGTAATCTTATAGACAAATTATCATGATAACATTTTTATATTATCTTTATAACCCAAAATTGATTCATAACTATTCATAAATAAAATTACCGTAATAATTTTTCAACATAATTTTTTTTGGCACAATTAATAATTTCACGAACAACCTATTTTGTGATATCTATAATATATTTTGTGAGTTCTATGATTTAGTCTGTATACACGTTGTGTTCTATAATAAACGACGTAACTTGTAAAAAGCTATTGTTGTCCAATATCTTTCATAAAATTAAAGACACATATTCAACACATTTTTATATGTAACTTGTTCTAAGTTAATTTCTCATCATAGTATATAGAAGAAAAAATAGATAGATTAAGACAAAAAAGAAGGAAAGTTAAAACAAAATGAGAAATAAATTGCAATAGAGAAAATAAAGAAAGAAATTGGATATTATATCTAGGTTACAGTATCTAGAAGACAAATTTATAGGCTGCTAAATAAATAGAAAAAAGCAGAAAAAAAACTATAATACTGTGAACGTGCTTCCAATGGATACCGTGTCTAATAAAAGATAGAGAGAGAGGTGTTAGCTACGAAAATTGAAATGATAGATGAATATTTTTTTTTTGTCTTTTTTACTCGTTTCTGAACTGGACACCCTAGAGCAGGTGTGGGGACCTCTAGGCTCCAGCACTATTCAGGCAGCGTGGCGAGCCAAAGTCTGTGCATATGAGCTGGTAACCATTGGATCTCATTTGGACAGTGGATAGAGGTAGTAACGTTACGTCATGATTTGCTGAAGCAAACCCAATCTCTGTCGCTGGTCTACATGTGCGCAATGCGAACCTGCAGTTACAATGATGCATCGTTCTGGAACCGGCCCCCATTTGGCTATTTGCAGCTGGACAACTGTGAGTTCACAGCGTGGACTTCAAGTCAACTGGGAAATAAACGATACTGATGCTTCCGCTGAAATGCTTCTGATGCTGAACGAGCATTTCTGGACGGTCAGGCCGACGGGGCCGTGTGCCCGTGCATAAGATATTCCACTTGGGGATCCCCAAATTCGCTGGGATAAATCGATCGCTCTGATCCACGATCTCAGATGCATCCCATTATGGAGGCAGGGGAGGAAATCGCCTGTAGCATACCAATACCATCGCAGAAGTCGCCGTCGCCAGTTCAGCGCTAACCGGCTGTTGATTCTTTGATTGGACCGTGGAGCTATACGCGGACGAGGGTTTCCGGCTTACACAGCCTATCTCGATCCCTGTAATCACACGCCACCACCCACCTCACCTAGCAAAATTATGCCCTTGCAACCATGTAAGTAGATTATTTGTGGTAGATGATGATCTAAGATACCAGATCCCATCATCGACCATCGTCGATAACCCTACTATGGTACTGCCACATCTGGGTCATATTTTCAACCTTGGAGCGTCAGATTATTACGAGCATCATGTGGCACAATGCAAACCTTCTTGGTGACGTGAAGATGATGGTCACCGAGGTTGTATGCTGCACAACTTGAATTGTAGGTACCGCTAACTTTATAATAAATATTTAATTATGATTTAAGTAGATTTAAAAGATTCAACTCACGATTTACGTTGAAATCATATAATTAATTTTTTATTTATATTTAATATCTTATATATATATTCAAATATTTAATGTCACGTAATGTGATGGAAAAGTTAGAATCTAAAGTGAAACTGACTTCGTACACATATTACATGTTAGTTAGAAACAGACACACCCGAAAAGATAACGTCATTGGCAAATGGCAAGCAATGCTCGCTGCTCACATCGATTGATGCAACCGTGGCACTTTTATGTGCACGACTGCACGAGACGAGATAGCCCGTCACTGTTTGCTGCGCGTTCAAGGCTTTTGCAGTACAGGAGCCCGGTCGTACGGCACGTGTACGCCGAAAGCAAAGCGCGACCTCGCTCTCGGTCACAGCACACAGAGAGTCCTACCGACGCGGGCCGTTCTCCTGTCGGTGCTCGACGCCTCACCACTCGCCAACGCTCACCTCCCCGCACCTGCTCCCCATCACTGCCACATGTGGCCCACCGCACCAATCCTGCCCGCACGGGCCCAGCGACAGCGACCCAAAACCTCCTTCTCAATCCTCCCGTGACCGTGCACCAAACAATTTCCTTATTACAGTACTCCTACCGCGCTGTGCTGTGCGCTCCCACCCCCCGACTCCGCCGCACCGCACCACGGCACCAACCAACCCGGCCAGCCCACGAGCACCCCATCCGCCGGGCGGCCAGCGCAAGAGCTGCTGCTGCAGGAACCGAAGCTGCCGACTCGGGGGCCGCGGCGGAGGCAGTGGGAGGCCTCTGAAGGAACGCAGCGCAGCGGGGTGACTTCCCGGCGAATGCGTTAGGAGGCGAGGCGCGGCGGAGATGGGGTCCAAGTACACGCGGGGGTGCTGCGGCTGGCTGATCGTGGCGCTGATTGCGGCGCTGGTGGCCACGGCGGCGATGTTCGCCATCATGAAGCGCAAGCCCGGGGGCCGCCGCATCAAGCCGCTCCCGGTGCCGGGCCCGCCGGGGGCCATCGACTCCAAGTACGGCGACGCGCTCGGGGTCGCGCTCCAGTTCTTCCAGGTCCAGAAGGGTGAGTAGCCCTACTAGCTAGCTAGCCTGACAACTTGCTTGCTTGCTTATCAGCCAATGCAATGCTTGCTTTCCCTCTCGCGAGTCGCGAGCGAGCTGGGTGGTTTGCGCTTCAAAGGCCGCGGCGCTTTCTCTTCTCTGGCGGATTGACGTCCGAGGGCCGGCCTTGCCGTCGCTGAAGAAGCTTTTTTGCATGAGTAGATGTGGTAGTGGCTTCACCATATTTGGAGGTAGCACGGCTGGCCGTTGACTCATTCCTAGTATTGTCTTCTCTCTGATGGAGTCCATTTCTGGAATTTCACCAATGATTTCCCCACTAGGGAAAATGATGGTCTGGTAGTGGGAAATTGATGCTTTGGCCCGTCGAATTCGGGTTTCTTTTCACCAAATACTGCTCTCCTACCATGGACTTCGCCCCTTCGTTAGGCGGTCTTTCTGTCGTTGGGCTGCCAAATTGACTGCTTGGGCTCTCCCAAATCTCACTTCAATTTTCCCCTTGGGCTGCCAAATTGACCGCTTTGATGTATGAGCTGCTCTCTACTGCGAATTATGGTTACACTTTGCTGCTGCTTTAACTGAAATCCTGGCCATTTACGTCACTCGATGCAGCGGGGAAGCTGGAGAACAACCAGATCCCGTGGCGTGGGGACTCGGCGATGACCGATGGGAAGGAAGCAGGACTGGATCTTTCAAAGGGAATGTACGATGCTGGGGATCATATGAAGTTCACCTTCCCGATGGCATTCACTGCGACGGTGCTCTCATGGTCGGTGCTGGAGTATGGGGATCAGATGAGCGCAGCGAAGCAACTGGACCCCGCCCTCGATGCACTGAAGTGGATTACAGATTTCCTTATCGCTGCACATCCTTCTGACAATGTGTTGTATATTCAGGTAAGAATTGTTTACTGTTTGTTTAGAGTACTAACTATTCTTTAAGCATATGCATAAACGGATCCCACCCAGTCTGGCATCCTAATGGGTAATGGTTCTTCAATAATATGGGTTCTTGAATAGTATGGGTATATGTCGGCCTGGTGGCATTCAAAAGTTTGGTTGGTTAGGAAGCAAGAACCCAGGTCAGATGTCATGATCTAGACACCTAATAGTTGGTAGGTACTTTGTTGTCTGCTTGATATGCTTAAACAACACGTCTGTTGTGATCCTTGGCTGTTGATTGGAACTGGGCCAAGTTCATTGTCCCTTTTCCTTCTATTTTGTCTGATAGCCTAGGTGACTAGTTTTTTCTGAGGGGGAGTGGCGGTTGGCAGTCCTGTACTCACTAGTCCCTATACAGGAAGTTGGGGTGAAACTGGAGAATGTAAGTTGTAGATCCTTGAGGGCAGGGCACAACGGGTGCTTTTGTGTTCTAGTGTAAGGTGTTAAAATAAAACTTGACCAGGGGGTGGGTTCCCTTGCCTTTGTTCAAGAAGTTGCAGCTCTTCAAACTGGAGTCAAGGAAGTTTCACCGAGTCCCAGAGTTGTTTTTTTTGGTAAGTAGCCTTTATTAATCAACAGCAACGAGCTGTCAGTTGGGAGAAGCAGGTCTCAATGTACAGAAGGTAGTGCCTCTCTAAGAGTGCACAAGTTTACATGGCTCTGATTTGAACACGATATGGTTACAGGCTGTTGAATTGAACATGGCACTATCCTAGCTTGCTGGGCTAACAGATGTGTCGTTTGGTTCAAGTTCCTTGCAATCTTGGAAGATCCTGTACTGTATGTGTTTGCTGAGTTGGAGTTGACGAATCTCTGAGTGAATGGCTTGATTTTCCAATCTGGTGGTGTGGAATGATCTGCGTCATTTAAGAATGTCACCAACTGCTGATTGTCAGTGACGTAGTTGGGCGACTGGAGGTTGAGCAGGGATGCAGTCATTGCAGCTAGAGCTAGAGCTGCCGCCTCCGCATCGAGTCCCAGAGAGTTGAGTGCTCTAACCGGTCCACCCCGAGAATCTTGGCAGGTTTAATAAGACATTGTGTGATACCTGAATCATAAATTCATAATATATAAGAGTTTATTGTGCCGCACCCTCCACCCCCACCCCCACCCCCCGTGTTTGCAATTGCATCTGCATGTTTGTAAAACAGATTTGAGCATCATGGAGGTAGGCTAGTGAATTACCCATTTGTTTTTAGTATTCAGCAATATATCAATGCAATAGAGACGCAATTTTTGTTTTGCATGGTAACTAACTCTTTGAGAATTGTTACTAGGTTGGCGATCCTGATCTGGACCACAATTGCTGGGAAAGACCGGAAACAATGACTGAGAAAAGACCCCTCACACAAATTAACAAGAAGTCTCCCGGATCAGATGTTGCTGCTGAGGCAGCAGCAGCCATGGCAGCTGCTTCAATGGTCTTCAAATCCAGAGATACTACATATTCTGATGTGCTTCTTCAACATGCTCAGAAGCTATTTACTTTTGCTGATACTTATAGAGGCCTCTCAAGTGAGAGCTATCCCAAGCTCCAAGATTTCTATAACTCCACCAGTTATGTTGACGAGCTTCTATGGGCAGCAAGTTGGCTCTATCATGCCACAGGCGACCAGACATATCTCAGTTATGTAACAGTACAGAATGGGAAAGCTTATGCTGATTGGGGAAGGCCAACATGGTTCAGCTGGGATGACAAAAATCCAGGCACACAGGTTTGTGTGGACTAAACTGAGTGAATTTGAATGGCAGGATTGGAGTTACTTCTCTTATGTTCGTTTCGTATCTTTATAGTTCTCTCTTCATTCAAGCACAAGAACTTAAAGCCCACTTTGTTTATTCTGTGCAGGTCCTTTTGTCCAGACTAAATTTCTTTGGCTCCAAACAGATATCTAATGCTGAAAATGAGGGGTTAAAAATGTATAGAGATACTGCAGAATCTGTCATTTGCGGTCTGATTCCAGATTCCCCTCAAGCCACTGCTAGCAGAACTGGAGGTATAGTGTAGTGCATCTGCCATCTGCTATTTGATCTGGTGTTACCTGGCAATACAAATGGGACACTCACCTTGTTGTGATCGTCAAGTTTCCCTTTTTACATCCTCATTATACTGAGGATTTTATTATTTTGTCAGAAATAGAATCAGTAGAGTATGCATTAGAAATCTATTGCAGTTTTATCACATCAGTGCAATCTTCTGCAGGAGGGTTGGTGTGGATAAGCGGGTGGAATTCTCTCCAGCATGCCACCAATGCTGCATTCCTATCTGTCGTGTACAGTGACTACATGCTCTCGACACAGACAGCTGCAGTGCAGTGCAGTGGAAAGTACTACAGCCCTACCGATATACGCAATTTTGCCGCATCACAGGTGTGCTATGTGAAACCTTAATAGATACTATCATGTGTTCATATGACATTGCTGGATCCTAAGATTTACCAAGCTATATGGTAAATCGAAAGATTTTGTGATGTTTCTAATTCATGTTCTCATGTTGTATTCCAGGCTAATTATATCTTGGGAGACAACCCAATGAAGCTTAGCTACCTTGTTGGATATGGGAGCAGCTATCCACAGCAAGTACATCACAGAGGAGCATCGATCCCCGCAGATGCGAAAACAGGCTGCAAAGGATTCCAGTATCTCCATTCACCCGATCCAAACCCAAATGTTGCAATGGGTGCCCTGGTGGGTGGGCCATTCCAGAACGACACTTTCGTCGATTCTCGTGACAATGCTGTACAGACGGAGTCCAGCACCTACAACAGTGGGACCCTAGTCGGTCTGCTCTCCGGTCTCGTAACCACTTCCTCTGTGGTACAGTCATTCACCTAGAGGGCTTCTATGGTTTGGCTGTGCTTACACAACCTGGAGCGATGCATGTACGATCGCAGTTTTTTTGGTGTGGCTGATGCTGATATACAATCTGCGAGAGAAGCTTGGTTGGCAATCGTTCAGAACTTCAGATGGATAGCATGCAGTAGTAGTTAGTGCCCACATTCTTCTGCGTGTACAATGACGGTGCTGCTCCTGCACTGCAGGCTGCAGCTATAATTTTTCACTGTGTGCTCTTATCTGGTTTGCTGGTGTACCTGTAAGGCTGTAACTACGAGTATTGTATTAGTAGGACGTATTTCATTTATTGATTCTTCTGTGGTGAAATAGTTCAGCAGAGCTTGTACGGGTGAATTGTACCGTGTGTCAACTGAAATGTGCCCTGTGAATTCAAAGTTGGAGATGAATGGCACGTATTCGTGTTGTTCTTGCGGCTCTTCACTTCATTCTAAAAAACCCTAGGATAAAATAAGGAAGAGGAACATTTCTGGTAATGGCTCCCAGCTCCGATGTACTCCTATATGATTCCTAGCATGTGATTTTTGGTTGTTGCTGGTGAAAAGTGGCATGGTCCACGCCTCCACGGTGAAGCGTAACCAGAGGAGTTCCTTCCCTTTTTGTGTCCCAGTCCCAAAGAAAGGGATGGATCAGGGGACCCGGTGGGAACGGATGACCATTGTTCATGGTCACATTGTTTGGTCCAGATGCTGTATCCAGATCTCAAATTCTCGAAAGTGTTAAGGCCGTGTTTAGAATTGAACATGAATTCCCGCAGGTGGCACTGTGTTCAAAAGATCCAATGAATTTCCTGGGTATGAAAAGGCGCGCTGTGTTTGGAAATTGGAACGATGCCCTGTACTGTACTGTATCACTGTATGCACCTCCGAAATCCCGTCCATTCCAAATGGGGTCCAGGCATGGATTACCAAACAAGAACAGAATTACAGAACCCTGCATTGGTGGCTCCAGCCGCCTTCCGCTGTAACCGTTTTCCGGGAGCCGAATCCCTGATGGCACGAAGAGACGTGGCGGTTGGTTGACAGCTCCAGGAATCCCGCCGGATACAACCGCTCCCATGCATAATGTTTAGCCATGCGGCCCCTATCGGCTTCAGGTTATGTTTATCCCAGATCCATTAATTCAGTTAGGCTTCGACTAAAGCTATTGCCAGAATCCTTCTCCATAATCTCTAGTCATCGGTAACGCCTTCCGACTGCACGTTGAATTGCACGGGAGTTTCATTGTTTCCCCTCTCAGTAGTTCTGCACACGGGAGTTATTTGATTAGATTGATTCTCCAATGAAATATTAGTTGTGGGAGTTTTTTAGCACCTTCTATCTAAAGTGTCTTGCACCAAAGATCGATCGTTTCTGTCTTCCCTCTTCACGATTCTGTTTTGTTTCTACTAAGCACCCATACCATCGCGGATCAATCATTGCCTATTTGCACACGCTAATTTACACCATCCGAACGCTAAATCTCTGAACAACACGATGCATGCAGGGCCTTTGCGGCTTCCAGATGGCTGTATCGTTCGTCACCAGACTTCTAACGTAAGCAGTCTTGCGAATTCATCAGTCCCTTTCCAAAATTCACACTGACACTGTACCCTAAAGCCCAATCCAATCTCCTATTAATTTCTTGGTTCCGAAATGCAAGATTGGCATTAGGGTACGCCTACCCGGCGTACGACTGCTACAAGACGCTGGAACTGAACCCGCCGCAGATGGAACGGCTGCGGTTCTGGTGCCAGTACTGGTAAGCAAAGCAATCTATCAAGCGATCAGATCAGATTAAACCTTAAACTCACGTACTGCTCCATCTAAGTACTATTAATCTTCTGGGGAACATGACTCTCAACAACTGTCTTGTCATTCACGGCGCAGGATTCTGCTGGCGTTCCTGACTGCACTCGAGAGCTTCGCCGACTGCGCGCTGTCGTGGCTGCCGATGTACGGCGAGGCGAAGCTCGTGGTCGTCGTCTACCTCTGGCACCCAAAGACAATGGCAAGCCACCCTGAACAAGACGTTCTTCTTTTTTCGTCGCACGTACTGTACGTCCAGGTCCAGGCCCCCGTGTGGAGCCTGCACGTACAACAGTATGTGTGTGGCCAAGTCTGAAACTAAACATTTTTGTTTGGATCTTGACATCTTGTGGTCGTCGTCATCGTCATCATTCAGGGCGCGGGGCACGTCTACGACGACTACCTGCGGCCGTTCCTGGCGACGCACGAGGCGGACATCGACCGCGGCCTCGTGGAGCTGCGGGCCAGGGCCGCGTCGCGCCTCCAGGCCGCCATGGCCCTCGGGCGGGCGTGTCTGTCCGAGGTCGCCGGCCGCGTTTCGTCGCAGCTGCTGCAGGCGGCGGCCACAAGTCCTCCAGCCGGGCCCGGGGCAGGGACAGTGATGCAGTGATCCTGCATCGTGAGGTCGTACGTGTACTACGTGTAAACCAGACGATTGCAATTGCATTGCCACTGCATGAACTTGGAATCTTGTGACTTGTGAGGTCGTGGTTGGATTGGATCGTACTGATGCTGGGTTGGAGCGGGCGTTGACTGTGATACTGTACTAGCCAGCGTATAGTGCTCACCGGCCCAGTCGTCACGCAGGCACTTGGATCCTCATTAATGATTGATTGATGCAGAGTGAACGCGTCCGCGCGAGCATTCGAAATTTCGATCACCATATGTTGTGTTGACGTTTAGGGGTTCTTTAGTTGGGTGAAAAGGGTGAAAAAGTACATACCTGTAGCATTTTCATTTGTATGTGACAACTTTTGTCTAATCATGGCTCAAGTAGACTCAAAAGATTTATCTCGAGTTAGTCAGGTAAAAAGTACCAACATACAACAGCTGCTACTTCATTTAATGTTTCATGCAGGCGTAAAGAACAATCGATATGATGGGAAAAGAGAAAAAAAATTGGAAAGTAAACATGGCCTTACTTGAGCTGACAACGAGAATAACCTGGATGATCATCATTGATGTGTAACAGTAACAGGCTGCTCGACAGACAGTCGACAACGACGCATCACGGTTCTGCCTGCCTGCCGTAGTGCTGCGCCTTCTGGATGATCAACTCCTTAGTCAACTGACGACAATGGCATGAAACTGAAGAGTGAAGAATGGACAGCAGTGAAATAGCGTAGCTAATACGCACCCGGTCGGCCAGTCGGTGAAAACGAAATGTGTTGGCTAGGGTAACATTATTAGCCTTTTTTTAACTACGTACCATCCTATATTAAGTCCTGTGTCGTCGATTGAACGAGTACTGTGTAGAATTGACTCTCTGTTTTCAACACTAAAAAATAAGTCCAGTCAAGGCTGTGTGTCCTGTAACGTCTGAATCAAAGCGGAACGGGGCGGGAGCAGAAAGCTTACGGCGTCAATTAAACTATACCAACCCCATCTTGACAAAGACCAAACAGCCATTGGATTGCACAACAATTTTAATAGCCACGCCCACGACAGCTTGACCCAAAAAAGGAAAAAACTAATGGGCAAGAACTAGTCACAGAACCTTCCGCCGCAACGAACAAACCGAGTGAGTCAACGTCCTTCGCCGCCACCAGATCGCGCAAGTAGTGCACTCGTGGCGCAGTGCCAGACCCAGACGTAGCAGAGTGGCATCTCTCAAGTCGGGAGGGAATCTAGGGTTAGATCCACTGCAAATTACAATTACAACTAGTCACATCAACATTGCGGCACATATGTAGAGTATTAAATATAGATGAAATGTTTACATGTTTGTACTTTTTGCATGTATATCACGAGACGAATCTTTTAAGTCTACTTGGACCATAATTGGACAAAAGTTATCAAATATAAACAAACCTACTACAGTGTAGAATTGCAACTGTAACTGGGATCGGACCCTGATCGAGGACGCGAGTCTGCCAGCGATGATGCATGCGATGGGAGAACGGCGGCGATCGATCGAGGAGTCCAAGTTCAACCAGGCTGGCCGTCGACGTCGTCGTCGCGCGCCTCGCACTAATCACAGTCATCACACGGTGTGAGATCATCTTTGTGAGACCGTGTCCGGTTTTCCGTGCTGCCGATGACGTGCGCGCGTGGACGATCGGTATCGTGTTTCTCCCTGCACACACACACACACACGCATATGCACGGCCGGTGACAGTCGCTAGCTAACTATAAGCCTGGTGGTAAGGTCGCGAGTGGTCGGCGATCATTGCATTGCACGCGAATCATGTGGTTTTGTTTTCTTTCCTCAGCTAGAATCATCCGTGTATGTAAAATTTTCACACGATTATTGGAACGCACGATCATCATATTGTTGCGCGAACAACGAATTGAATGTGAGCTCACAACTAACGTCACGGCAATGTCATGCAACGGATAGGGCCACAAAAGTACAGAACCGGGGCCAGAGCGCCCAGGAAGAATCTACCCCATCAGGCACGCACAGCACGCTAACGATTTCTTCAACGGCGACGTAGAGGCAGGTAACCTTTCGTGACTCCTACTATTGCCGAGTCCACAAAGTAACACATGGAGACACCAAGCCGGGCACGTCACTACTCGCTAGGCTAGGCTGGTGCTGGTCCCGTGCGGGTCAACAAGTTGGCCAGGTGGCAAACCGGCACAGGAGCGTCCCATCTCGCATCCCATGTTTCCAATTCCTCCAAACCCATAAATACCTATCGCCGTGTGCTGCTGTGCTTGTGCTTTGACCGGAAATATAGACGCGTCCAGAGTTGAGAGGCGTCAACATCGTCAGATCAAGAACCAGAACTGGCCGGTGCACGGTAGCCGCACAGGCTTCCCGCTGCACCTTTCTCTACTAGTAGTCTCTAATGAAAAAGCTGAGAAAACGGTTTTGCTGTTTCCTTTTGTTTGTTCACATCCAGCAGTTTTTTGCATGGTCTAACTCTAAGGCTCCGTATAGATCCCAGTTGCAGTTGCAATTCTGACGTGACGTTCGTTGATTTGACAACTTTGTCCATCAGGTGTAGGCTTAAAAATCTCTCGTGATGCAAGCAAAAAGTACAACATGCAACTTTCGTTACATTAAGCCCTGCATGTGCGCACTTGAGGACTAGTTGCGTTTGCAATTGACTCAAACAGGCCTAAATGCAGCGTTCTGAGCAGGTGACGTGAAAAAGCTGATTAAAGTGCGTTAAGGCAGCGTTTAGTTCACAAATTTCATTCTCTCTCCCTATCATATCGATTGTACTTTTCGTCTGCATGAAGCATTAAATGAAGTAGCACCTGTTGGATGTTTGTACCTTTTGCCTGGCTATCTCGAGATGAATCTTTTGAGTCTACTTAGGCCATGATTGGACAAAAGTTGTCAAATACAAACGAAAATAGTACAGTTACAAAACTTCTCAAAATTTTCAAACTAAACGCAGCCTAAGAAGATCTAGGGAAGTACATTTGGAACATTTTTTTAAGCAATTTTTGCTGTGGAACATCACGAAAACACCTATTTGGCTGGAACACACCGCCAACCAGAGAATTTGCCTAAACACATCACAAATTCGTGTATGTTTGCCCACACACATCACGCTGATTATTTTATTCATTTCTCAGGTTTGCGGAGAGAGAAGGTGGGTGAAATGACTCTTTTGCCCTTGTCTTCAACCTCCCGCTGGTCACTGATTTTTGCTGTAACACATAGTCGCTGTCTTTTCTTCTCTCAGTAGCTCACTCCGTCGGAGCCACTGCTCCTCACGTCGGAGCAGCCTCGCCCTTTTCTGCTGATGATGCCGCCGGAGCCAAGGCCGTTGCAGCCGCGGCCACCATGCGCCCCGCCACCTCCGCGCCGGAGCCGAGCTGCCCTAGCCGGCCGCGCCGAAGTCACTGCCGCAGCCGGCCAGCCCCGCTGGAACACAGCCACCGCCGGCGCATCTCTCCCTCCCCCCTCTCTCCCCCATTCTTTCTCCCTCCGTCCGCGCGTGTCGGACCCACGCCGATGCCGAGGGCGAGCTCCGCGCCCGCGACGGGGAGGAGGACGAGGAGACGATGGACGCGAGGAGCGCGGAGGAGGAGATAGAGTGCGCCGCGGTGTGGTGCTGCTTCCCTTGCGGGGTGGTGGAGCTCGTAGTGCTGGCCGCCGTGCACGTGCCCGCCGCGCGGTCCCCGACCACGGAGGCGGCCAAGGACGATAGTAACGGGGACGCAGCGCGAGGAGAGGAGAGCGGCCAAGGACTACGAGATGCACAGGTGGCGGTGAGTCAACAGCGCTGCACGAGGTGGTTGCGGGCTCACCGGCGTTGGCCTCACTAGAGAAGAAAATGCTGTGGCAATGGCAATATGTTACAGCAAAAATCAATGACTAGCTTGAGGTTGAAGACGAGGGCAAAAAAAATCATTTTACCTACCTTCTCTCTCCGTGAATCTGAGAAATGAATAAAATAATCGGCGCGGTGTGTGTGGACAAATATACACGAATTTGTGATGTGTTTAGACAAATTCCCTAGTAAGCGGTGTGTTTCAACCAAATAGATGTTTTCGTAATGTCCCACGGCAAAAATTATCTTTTTTTATTTTTTATTTTTTATCAATGGATCGCATAG